>CM053785.1:562648167-563248167 GCA_028749045.1 Cupressus sempervirens | reverse complement strand
TATTGGAATACGTATTCCTATTCCATTTTATTTTATTTTAGAAAACATAAATTTTCAGGTCCGCGAATTCCCATCAAATATTAGCTTAACCAAATAGAGAATAGGAATACGTTCTATTCTAGAATACGTATTCTAGAATATGTATTCCAGAATACGTATTCCTATTCCGCTTGCCAAACGGGCAATACGTATTCCAGAATACGTATTCCTATTCCGCTCACCAAACGGGCCCTTAATGATTAAGATATCTATAATGATGTTGACCAACCTTTGAAAAGCATTGGGAGCAAAAGCCATGCCTCATTTGAAATTCCCATCCTTTTCACATCAATTTTGTGAAGTCACTGAGAGACAAAATTGCAAAAGTGAAAACCAAATGGATATCGATTAAGGTATTCCCCATGGAAGGAAGGAACATCCATTAAACATCAATAAATGGGAGTTGTCCCAATTAGCAAAGATGAATGTACGATCTATTCTTACCAAGCAACTTTAACTTTGTTCAATGGACATAAATACCTCCTTTGATATCTCTCTTTCCCCCCATGATATAATAATTTACACGGGTAATTCCAAATTGAAGGACAAACAACTCTTGTTCGTTGACCCCACAAAGCATGAGGAGTTTCCTAGAATATCGATAGCTTATTATGGTTCTGCTATATACGACGATCACAAAAATCTAGGGAGCTACAATATACATCATTGTTTGGATGTTGGGCACAGACACTACCACACCTCTGTGAATGTATTTCTCTATTCAAATGCAATGTCTGTTGGGAATGTATCATATCTAATAGTCGATACATTTTCCATAGGATTAGATCAAAGATTGTCGTGTGAGGAATAAGTGGCGGTTCATTAAGTATTAGAAGCTACAATTGAAGAAAAATCTGATGGAGAACAAAATGATGGAATTAATTCATTGGAGATGATGGCAAGCCACTATTAAGGAAATAAGTATAATAAACAACACTTAAGATTTGCAGCATACTGTATATATAAATACTGGTAAAAAACTGCTGGTGAATTTAGATAATAGAAATGAAATGTTCTGTTTAGGTAACATGAAATACATTAATAGCATCAATCTGTGGTTAAGACTTTAAATAATAAATATCTGCAAAGGGGTGTGATCACAGGAAAAGAAATAAATATTTAATCAGTTATTATGGAAGAGGCAGGTCTCCTCATTGTAGTTAAGCGCGCTCAGGCTGGAGTATTACTGGGATTGGTGACCTCCTGGGAAGTTCCAATGCTTCACCCCTTTTAGATGTCGGGGGCCTTGCACTCAGCTAGACTTGATCCCTAATGGGCTCTTTGTGAGCCTTTCCACTTCACCAGTAGACCAAGGGCCCTTTGACACTCATAATAAAATGAATTTAGATTATAGAAATGAAATGTTCTGTTTAGGTAACATGAAATACATTAATAGCATCAATCTGTGGTTAAGACTTTAAATAATAAATATCTACAAAGGGGTGCGATCACAGGAAAAGAAATAAATATTTAATCAGTTATTATGGAAGAGGCAGGTCTCCTCATTGTAGTTAAGCACGCTCAGGCTGGAATAGTACTGGGATTGGTGACCTCCTGGGAAGTTCCAATGCTTCACCCCTTTTAGATGTCGGGGGCCTTGCACTCAGCTAGACTTGATCCCTAATGGGCTCTTTGTGAGCCTTTCCACTTCACCAGTAGACCAAGGGCCCTTTGACACTCATAATAAAATGAAGAGGCTGTAGTGGAAGGAGGCCATTGAGTGATTCAGTCAAGCGCACTCCATGAATCATCAAAATGATCGGGAAGGAATTATCAAAATTATTGTGTATAATTTGTGCTCCTCAAAGGAGATAAATTATATTATATAGTTGGCAAGCATCTTGTGGCAGCAAATTAGTATGCTGTAACTTATCTATGAATTAATACGGATCTACCAAATTTTATACCTGAATTCTATTAGGAATAAGGTATGATATATATATATATATATATATATATATATATATATATTGATCCAATACAAGACAGGTGTATCTGGAAAGGACATGATCAAGCCCCCAACAAATAACAACACAACAGAAGTATAACAAGATAAATTGAAAACAACTCACTTTATTAACAAAAGATCTTCACTTATGCAACTGAATACTGATTGATAAGACAACTCACATACAATATGCCAGGCTGGAAGGTCTTCTTGGTTACGACCAATATATTCCAAATTACAGACCAAAACTCACTACTCTCGAGCTATCTTCATGCTCTACCAAGCATTTATTGAATGATTGCTACCTCCCTCCCTTCTAAGACTCGATGCCATTTACATATAGATCCATTAGATACACTGGTCGGCTTTGAGTCACAATCTCCAATAATAGGAAACATGTTATACAATATAGGACTAAACCTTAATGACATAATGACCAAATACATAATACATCATAAAATCTTATGCGGCCTCAGGTATAGGTCCACACGTTATCCAAGAGCGCGTAAGCGAACTCTTAAATATAGAACCACACCGAATTAAATACTAGGCATCGTATTAGGTCCACACTAACCACTTGTCTAGGTCCACGAGCGCGTAAGCTAACTCTTAAATATAGAACCATGCCGAATTAAATACCAAACATTGTATGAAGAACAACATAGGAAATCGGCACCTAAGAAGATGAAGCATAACTTCCACTAGTTCTAACATTAAATTATGCGCACTTAGGATAATGATCCATGATAGGTCCACAATATGAAGCCAAGCTCACGGAATTTGGAAAGGATAAACAAGTGTTTGCCGAATCAAACTGTCAGACAGATAATTGGAAAATAAAAACAAGCAAATTTTTTTTGGGGATGCAAGATTGCCAACAACCCAAGGATGCTCCTGCATCACATTTATATCTGCTGATAGTAGTGAAATCAAAATTATATATCAGTTATGTTGTAAAATACTTGTGTGTGTGTGTCTATATTTGTAATACATGAAATTTTAACATGCACTGCCTAATCCTTTAAGCATTCACTGTTGCCCCTTAAGACTATAGGTTGTTTTGTTAGTGAGAGGTGGAGTAATTCCTCACAAGGTAGGTGAATCCCAAGATGAGATATGGACAAGGTCCTGAAACCTTGAGGAAGCCTACATGTAGATTGGTTTTCAAGCGCCTTATGACAACTGATTCTACATCCTCCTTAGGGTTGATTATTAGGAGAGAAGTAAGAAATTGGGCCTCAAGTACGCTAACTGTTAAATTTATTATGAATCATTAATTGTTTATTAAATGCATAGTGATGTATGTAATCATTGGGAATTGGCAGCCTCCTAGTAGATAACATTACAGAGACTAAGTAAATTGCCATTTCCAAGCACAATCCAAACCCTGGTTGGGAAGTTTAGGGTAAATCAAGTTCCTGTGTCAGACATTACAGAAGTTTGGGCCAAAGGGCATAGTTTTAACTCATTATTATTTAGTGCCATTCTGTGACATTTCTGCAGCATCTTTTAATCTATAGGTATCTGCAAATATCTATAAGGTAAGATCCATGTATCACAGTGTGTCGAAATAGTATAATTCCTAGATATATTTCAGGTTCTACAAGCCACTTAGTGATCAGTCCTTATTTATAGCGACTCTTGCAACAACCATCTGTGTCAAGAAGTGTACCTCACATGTGGGGTTGATTGGGACTATGATAACTTGTGATTTTTGCAAGCTCCTCTTTTGTTAAAGAGTTAAACCTTGAGGTCCTGACTGACACATTTCTAATGCAGTGAGTTGCTTTCAACACCCTACCCTAGCACACTGGGTTGTTTGGCATCACATTGCAACTTAGTTAGGGTCATTATATTTTTCACTTTTCTTGTTTTGTCCTTTCTACTCAGCTTATGCATCTTGTGCTTTGATCTTTAAAATTTCTGTAAATTCTTTGGACTAAATATGGACTGGAATCTACCTTCTTTATCTCCTTATAGCTTGCTGTGAATAACTTCAAATTATAGCCTTTAATTGGATTAGAGATGTAATTTAGAATTCTGTCTTTTACTTCTTCAATTCGTATGAGGGCAGTAATGACTAAGGAGCAGACTTATATTTGATGTTGTGTGTCCTTAGATGTCCTTAGAAAGGACATGTCTCTTCCAAAAATCATTTGCCTAACCTCTAGAAAAGTCGACAACTTTCTAAGGATAATTAAATATTAATTACAGAAATAAACAATCTTGTTAGATTAGTATTTAAACCAAACTCCTAAAGATAGACGCCAATCTTGCAAAGGTAATATTGCAAAGACTTAATCCCTTACTTATCATGCTATATCAGATCTGATCGATCTGTTATCATATCAGTATGATTAATAAGTTACATATTTAACATTCCCTCTTAACTTGATAATCATATTAAGATATATCATATCTAGCAACATCAATAAGGATGAATGAGCAATAATTGATACTCTATATCTATTTGAATCTCCTTAGCATGTGGTATCATAGAGCACATGATACAATGTCATATTACTAAGCCTGTAGTATGACAAATCACCGATACTAGTGATAACAGTATTGCAAAGGATACAATGTACAGGATAAATCTGAAGAGTATTTTAATTTCTTCATTTATCCAAGTTGTGACTCATAGATACTAGAAATTCTATATCACAACATGATCTTGAGTTTAAGACCTACCAGAATACAGGATAAACTTGGAGAATAATAAAATTCTTCCTTCATCCAAATTGTGACTCATTGACATAGCAATGTCAACATCACAATATGATCTTGAACTCATCTAGATCTTACAGTAGAACTCTATTGTTTAGCACATTATCTAAGAGATCGTCATCTCTCATAATGTCTTATATACAAGTGTTCATTATCTCAGAGATCGTCACCTCTTAAATAATGAAAACAAATGGTGGAGCCCATAACAGTCAATAGCCTGACAAATAAAATTATTTTATTAATAATTTAAAGAATACAAATGGATTACAACTCAACCATACCAAGTCTTCTCCTGAAGTGATCTATCTTCACTCTAGATAGAGGTTTGGTGAGTATGTCTGCTGTCTGATCTACAGTGCAAATGTATTCTAATTTTACAGAATTCCTGTCTACCATATCTCTTACATAATGGTAAGGAATTTCAATATGCTTAGACCTATCATGAAAAACTGGATTCACCGAAAGCTTGATGGAATTCTGATTATCATAATGAATAATCGTAGGATTCATGGCTTGCTCATATAATCCCACAAGTAACTTCCTTAGCCAAATTGCTTCTTGAGAGGCCACTGCTACTGCAATGTATTCGTCTTTTGTGGAGCTTTGAGCTCCTGAAGATTGCTTCTTGCATATCCAAGATATCATTGCTGATCCTAAACTGAAACAACATCCTAAAGTACTTTTCCTGTCTTTAACACTTCCACCCCAATCTGAGTCAGTGAATCCATGTAAATCTAAGCCAACCTTCTCGTATTTGAGTCCAAAATAATGAGTGCCTTGTAAGTATCTCATAATGTGTTTAACTGCAACTAGGTGAATCTCCTTTGGCTCACACATAAACTGGCTTAAGGCATTAATAGCATAGCAAATATCAAGTCTTGTATTTACTAAGTACATAAGGGACCCAATCATTTGTTTGTAGAGAGTAGAATCTATAGAAGGTGATTTTGCTGTTGCTTCTTTAAGTTTATGTAGATTAGTCTCCATTGGAGAAGACATAGACTTGCAATTCCACATTCCAAATCTCTTCAAAATGTTTGATGTATGCTTCCCTTGATTAAGTATGATACTGTCAGAATTCTATTGTACTTCCAGTCTTAGGAAGTAATGAAGGAGTCCCAAGTCTTTCATCTCGAATTCTCTAGTTAGATCTTTCTTGCATTGATCAATAAGATGATCATCACCTGTTATTAGTAAATCATCAACATACAGTATCAAAATTACCATATCATCTTTATCTCTTTTATAATATAAATTTGGATCGGCTTCATTCTTGGAGAATCTTGAGCTGGTGAGAAACTTATCACTTCTTTCATACCAGGCCCTTGGAGCTTGCTTAAGCCCATAGAGAGATTTCTTGAGCCTGCAAACAAAAACGTTAGGGTCATGAGTTTTAAATCCTTTAGGTTGCTCCAGATAAACTTCTTCTATAATCTTTCCATTTAGGAATGTTGTTTTTACATCCATTTGATGTACTTTCCATCCCTTAGATGCTGCAATTGCTAAGACTGCTCTTACGGAGGTATACCTGGCAACAGGAGCAAAGGTTTCTTCATAATCAATCCCCCTTCTTTTTGAGAAAATCCTCTGGCTACAAATCTAGCTTTATACTTCTCAATGCTACTGTCAGCGACATGCTTTATTTTAAATATCCACTTGGAAGAAACAACAAATTTTCCTTTAGGTCTTGGAACAATTTCCCAAACAACATTCTTCATAATAGATTGGTATTCCTTTGTCATAGCTTCTTTCCAAGCTAAATGTTTAATAGCATCAGAAGGATTGGTTGGTTCTGTTTTGGATAAATCACTCATGTTTGCTATATAACTAGAGAATCTTTTAGGTCTTTTGCTTTCTCTAACTGTTCAAGGAAGGTGTAGCAAAGTTTTGAGCTGCCTCAACTATTTTAATGGCCCAAAGTGGTCTTTTATTTGAATTTTGAGTTTCTTCAAGATTTAGATTTTGAATTTTGAGTTTCTTCAAGGTTTAGATTTTGAATTTCATCTTCAATTTCTTCTAAGTTTTCCCTTTGGGACCCAAATTCACTATTTCTTTCAGAACTAGGTAAAGAAGAAGGTTCTTCAGAACTTAGGGCTCTTTTGAATGCTATATCTTCTTCAAAAGTTACATCCCTACTAAGTTTAATACTTTTCTGTCCAGGTATGAAAATCCTATATGCATTAGATGTTTCGCTATACCCTACAAAAATACCTTTCCTCCTAGAGGGTTTTAACTTGGTTCTCTTTTCTTTTGGAACATGGATATATACGGGGCACCCAAAAATCCTAAGATGATTTATATTAGGTTTGACCTTAGTAAATACTTCTTCAGGAGTTTTATCTCTAAGGTAAGAATGTGGGCTTCTGTTTTGAATATAGACGGCAGTACAAGGGGCTCCTGCCCAAAGATAATATTCTAGATTTTGATCAAATATCATAGCTCTAGCAGCTTCTATAATTGTTCTATTCTTTCTTTGCTACCCCATTTTGTTCTGGATTGTAAGGAACGATGTACTCCCTCTTAATTCTTGATTCTTTACAAAATGTTTTAAACAAATCTAAGGTATATTCCCCTCTGTTATCAGTTCTAAGAGTTTTAATTTTTATGTCCTGAAAAGTTCTTAGTTAATGTTTTGAATTCTTTAAATCTCTTTAGGATTTCGTCTGATTGTTTGCATTTTAAGAAGTAAATCCATGCTTTCCTAGAGAAGTCATCTATGAACAAAATATCTTGCGCAATACGGATTCCATCTTTTCCCTTCGCCTTATTTCGATCCTTGTTAAGCTGATTTGGCATTAATCTTCATTCCTCCCACCTTCCAGATTCATAAGGCAACGGCGCCAAATGTTTACCGTAAAGGTAAAGTAAACGAACGCATACAGAAAGTAACAGCAGAACAATAGCATAATATTCGCAATAGTAAGTGAATGATGATTTACAATGATCCCAAACGGGATATAAATACTACTCCCGAACCTTCCCGAAGGAGTCTGTTGGCCACAATTATTCTATCCGTTACAAACTATTTACCGCCGGACCGTCGGCTACGGAATACCGAAACACCGCCGGACCATCGGCTACGGAATACCAAAACACCGCCGGACCGTCGGCTACGGAATACCGAAACACCGCCGGAACCATCCAGTCGGCTAACAGAATCCTCCAAGAGAAGGAACAGACATAGGTCCACATAAATCTGAATGAACTAATTCTAAAACATTATTAGTTTTTCTAGTGTTATCATGAAATGGACTTCTAGTGTTCTTACCCATTGCATACCCTTTGCATATGCTTGAGTGGTCTTTATTGAGTTTAGGTAAACCAGTAACGATCCTCTCCATATTTGATAAAGTTTTGAAGTTTAGATGCCCTAATCTTTTGTGCCAAATTTCATTTATGTCTTTAGCTTCATGAATTAAGGCTTGAATAGGTCGACTAGATTCTGAATTCAATTCATACAAATATCCTCTTCTCTGATCAATCAACTTTGCTTTCTTAATTGAGAAGTTCTTTGCCCAAGTTATTACTTTGCCGTCCACAAATGCAACATTATGCCCATCATCTTCAAGTGTTGTTATTAAATTAGATTTCTTTTAATTCCTGGTACGTAGAGTACACCTTTGAGCAAAAGAGAATTTCTAGATTTTAGTTTTAAGGTACAATTTCCAATTCCTTCAACGGGATGTACTGAATTATCATCAATGATAACTTTGCCATTGACCTTTTCTGAAATAGAGTCTAGTGCTTCTTTGTATCTTGTTATATGTCTAGAAGATCCACTATCAATTACCCATGCTTTACTTGAAATTTCATTTGATAGTGATGAGTACAATACACGATTCTCAGGATCATAGGTATCTTCTTCCTTAGTAACATTTGTACAGTTTGATTGTTGTTTAGAATTCTCAGGACAATTAGATTTGTAGTGTCCAAACTTTTCACATTTGAAACACTTTATTTTTGATAAATCTTTCTTGGGTTTACCATTCTTTCGATTTCCCTTTTTCTTTTTGAAATGCTTCTTCTTGCCCTTATAGGAATTTGTATTAAGAACATGAAGTTCTTCATCTTCTGTTTTCAGTTTCCCTCCTTTCTTTAGTTTTCTTGATTCTTCTTGAAGACAATCTTTCTTAAGTCTGTTGAGGTCAGGAAGATTATCTCTGGCACTTATTCCTTGTGCAAAAGTCTCCCATGAATCTGGTAATCCATCTATAGCCATTATTGTTAATTCTGTGTCACTAATAATGGTTCTTATACTTGACAGTTCATCTCTAATGCTGACAACCCTTAGGAAGTAAGAATTCATTGATTCTCCTTTCTTTATCTGAATGTGATTTAGTTGCCTTTTCAGTGCGAGAACCCTAGTTGCATTGTTGAGCTCATATGCATTTCGTAATGCATTCATCGTATCAAATGCAGTTTATGTTTTGTAAGCATGGGTACGATATCATTTTTTACTCCATCTAATATGATTTGAATGGCTTTTCTATTTCCTTTGCTCCAGATAGATTTATGAGGTTCAACTGGAGGTTGTTTAGATGTTCTATCAACAAATTGTTTTACATCATTCTCTTCAAGAATCATCATGATTTCGAATTTCTAGGCATCAAAGTGTTCTTTCCTATCAAAACTGTCCTCAGGTCTGATTGTGTATGCCATTGAAGATAGGAGATAGTTGCTAGATGTATATAAAGTCTGATTACTGAATTATAGTTGCTAGATGTATATAAAGTCTGATTACTGAATTTTGCAGAGCCTAGGTTCAACTACCAAAGCTCTGATACCATGTAAAGTTTCTGCAAATTCTTAGGACTGAATATGGACTGGAATCTACCTTCTTCATATCCTTATAGCTTGCTGTGAATAAATTCAGATTATAGCCTTTAATTGGATTAGAAATGTAGTTCAGAATTCTGTCTTTTACTTCTGCAATTCATATGAGGGCAGTAATGACTTAGGAGCAGACTTGTATTTGATTTTGTGTGTCCTTAGACTTCATCCTTACCCTCTATAAGTATAGGAGTCAAGGGACATGTCCTTTCGTCAAGGGACATGTCCTTAGAAAGGACATGTCTCTTCCAAAAATCATTTGCCTAACCTGTAGAAGTCGACGACTTTCTAAGGATAATTAAATATTAATTAAAAATATAAACAATCTTGTTAGATTAGTATTTAAACCAAACTCTTAAGGATAGACGCCGATCTTGCAAAGGTAATATTGCAAAGACTTAATCCCTTACTTATCATGCTATATCAGATCTGATCGATCTGTTATCAGATCAGTGTGATTAATAAGTTACAGATTTAACATGGTCCTCCTTGTCTACCAGATCTGCTGAGTGACAGTGATGTGGAGAATATATACAAAATAGTGGCGTAAATTTTGTGGGATAGTCATGACACCACCACATTTTTTGCATCCAGTTTGGGCCCAAAGGGTCTATCTTGCAAAATTCTTCTTTGGATAAGGTGTCGCTCTTGTTCATTGCCAATAAATAGCTATATGCATTTCCCTAATTTCATTGTGACATTAATGCGATCACTATCAAGAGCAGATCTTAAAAAGATTTACTTAAGCCATCACCACATTTATTTGCTGCACAGCAACACCTACACCAGGTTTAGGTTGAACACCGTCAAAATCCACAGCTCACATTCTTCTCTCTGACTCCATTATGATCCCTAGTTGCTGCTACTCCATCTAAGCAGAATATAAGGTCTGCTTTCCATTTGCGTCAGAGCTAGTTTGGTGCATTGTGCCTTGTTTGGCACCTTTCTTTTTTGTTGCCTCACAAGATACTCTCACCTTAAGCAAGCAAAGAAAACCTAAAATTACTGGAAAGTTTTGGCTTGGAAGTATATAAGCTGGTTGGTAAAGCATATATAAAATTGTAAAGGAAAGTTGAATTTCTTAGCGGCTGTTCTTTGGTTTACATCATCACCAGAGTTCCTCTTTTATCTTTGGCTAAATAAAGAGACTATAATTTTAAGAAAAATGAGAATGACATAGTCCCTTGTTGAGAGTTTAACTCTAGGCACCATATACTTATCTAATTGTTGTTATCCCACGGACTATAGACCTTCATCTCCTTGAGGTAGATACATATATACCAACCAGGATTTGAAGAAAAATGAGAACGATACAGTTCCTTGTTGAGGGTTTAAATCTAAGCACTATATATTTATCTAATCATCATTTTCCCACGGACTATACACCTTCATCTCCTTGAGATAGATACAATATACCAACCAGGTTTTAAGCAAAAGGAGAACGACATAGTTCCTTATTGAGGGTTTAAATCTAAGCACCATATATTTATCTAATTGTTGTTTTCCCATGAACTATAGACCTTCACCTTGTTGAGGTAGATACATAAATACAAACCAGACATGCAAATGCTCTGCTGAACCTAACCTAGAGGACACATGCTGTTGGAGATTAACATAATGCTGATGAATTTCCAAGATAACAAGGGAAATAAATTGCATTGTCTGGCATTTGTATAAAATATAGGGACAGAAATTGCAATAGATATCAGCCTATGTTATTGGGCACTGCTGGTGAAGCTTGGCTCATGCTATGGTACATTTTGGGTGTAGCCTTGAGTATGGCTTGGGTTACCAGGTTCGCTGTGGGTCCTTGTGTGAAGGACTGACAGTGAACCTGAGCACCCAGGAAGTGCCAAGGGCTGTACCCAAGCATAGTTTCATATATATTTTTTTGGTTGGTAACAAGTAATTTTTGACTGGAGCTATGAACCAGTGAGGCCACAAACCGGGGGACTTCATCCCCTTGAAACCAACAGCCCAGACACGTGACTACAAAAACCCAGCAGGGACACTGAGCCCGAGGGGCACAAGAGACACATTCCCAACGTGGGTTTGGCACAAGGTCAGTGAACACTCCAAGCCCAGCGAGGGTCTGACTGCTGGATTGACATGAACACCATTATCTGGATCTTCAAGCGCAACTATTCTTGGCACAGTGCACTTCCTGGTCAGCGATTTCTTCCGAGTCCTGTGACTGTTATGCTGAACGACAACTCCTTCCGACTCCTGTCCCCAGCTTTCATCAGTTTAACTCCGAGTGCAATTCCTGCCGAATGACAATTCCTTCGGACTCCTGTGCCCAACATACACCATCTAGCTTGAGTGCAATTCTTGTGGTTCAAACATTGAACTTCTCTATTCCAAGGGCTCACAGCGGTTGCTGCATTATGAGCTCATGTTCAGCAGAGTTTCATATATTAAACCTTGGTTTTAATCTAAATCATTTTGGTTAATGATGTGTCATTTATCCTTCCAGTCTCAGTTTTATCATAACTTTGGGACAGCATTTTATGTCAAAATATGCTGCAAGCAAGCAATTGTATATCATTTAACTTGCATTTATGAGTTGTACCTGTGAATATGGGTTTAGTAAATTTTATTTCAGCATTTTGTTTTAAAAAAAGAGGTGTGATTGCTTTTGACGTGGAGCTATGAACCATTGAGGCCACAAATGGGGGACCTCATCCCCGATAGGATTTGAACCTTGATGGAAAGAACATCACAACAACTTAACCATCACAACATGTCACTGTTGGCAAATTTTATATTAGCATAAATGGGATTGATTTCAATGGATTTACATTATGTATATGTAGCAGCTGTTTGTTTATGTTTTGTGAAATCACATTCCTTGTATGTTAATGATTTTGCATTTTGTCAAATGTTTGGAAAATGAAATTGTTCCAAATTTGTTGATGTTGGCTTGTGGCTGTTTCTTTTCTCTAAAACTTGTCAAAAGAATATTTGAACTCACAAAAATCGCTTAATGGGGTGAAAAATTGTTTTAGCCGAGCAAAGTTGAAAACTTGATGTGAATTTTACATTTCAGGCACATGGATTCACAGGTATTTTTTGGTTTTTCGTTGAGGACTGGCAGCAACTTAGGGCATGAAAATATGGAAGATTTCTTGGATTTTATATCAGTCACTCTCAAATGACTTCATATTGAAAATCGAAAAATTTCATCTCATTCACTTTCAAACAACTGTATTCCAAAAATTGCAGAAAATGCATTTGTGTAATTTGTGTGTAACTTTAAACAACCAGCATGCTAGTTTCAAAATTTTCCAACAATTTTAAGATTTCATCATAATTTTTGCTAAATTCCTTTCTATGCAGGGTGTGATTTTCACAATTTATTATCCTTTGATTCCAATCTATGTTGAAGCTCACTAGTGTTTAAAACTTGAAAGTGGAAGTGTTTCAAAGTTATACTTAAGCCTGTAAGTCTATGACCAATTTTAATTAAACGAATTGTAGGCAAGAATTTATACAATTGTATCTATAAAAATTCAAACCTATTGGTCGATTAAACTCGTAATATGAAGAAAATTTCAATTACATGACTTACAGGCTTGAATTCTTCACAATTATAATTGTGAAAGTTCAAGCTACAGGTTTTTTAAACTTGCAGTATGAATAAACCTCAAAACATCTCCACATCTAACATTTTATTTATCTTCGGATCAACACGTTTTGGGTTCAACATAGAAATTATTTATCTGTTATGTTCTCTTGGCTCCTATTGGCACTATGTATGGTAGGAATGCAAAGAAAATATGAATATGACATTAGAAAAGTGAAAACTCTGGTAATCTTGTACTATAGTACTCTGCACATTTCCAGACAGATGTAGACTGGAATGGGGAATTTGTTTAATGCAGGAATTCTTTTATTGATATTGAAACTTGAAGTTCACACGTATTCGAAGATCGAACCCTTTTGGTCTGTGCTATGAACTAAACTTTAATTTTGATAAATATAGCATGGAAAACAGTAATTTGTTAATATAGAAGTTGTAAAGTTTCTGCAAATTCTGTATCCTTTGAGTCAGACTTTTACTTCAGTCCTTGATAGTTAAGAATGGTCTTCTAATAATCTGAATATTGAGGAAGTTCACACTTATATATCTGATCCGAAATTATCTACTTCTGCAATATATCAGTATGATTATATTGCTCGAGGATATAGCCTTGATTGTGTAATATGTGAAGAATACTGAACTTCTCTAATGCTGATACAATAAGGAACAATCAACCTTGAGTGAATGGGAGTATTTCTAATTACAGGATATTGATACTTAGAGGAGCAGACTGAATTGTTACTGTGTGTCCTCTAACTGCACCGATAAACTCCCTAATATCCTTGCAAAAGGGTATGTCCCTCAAAGGGACATATCCCTTCCTAAACTAGCATAAACTAATTTTCCTATAAGTCGGCGATCTGAAATATAAACACAATAACATCTAACTAACAATGTGTTAGATTATAATGTTACTTCTTGAGAAGTCGCCAGCTCCCAAGGAAAATATATAATCTAATGCCAGCCTAATGATATATTAGGGTAAGAAGGTCTAGTGCGGTTGCACTCTAAGACTTGTATATTATCAGGTTAAATACTTAACACTCCCTCTTAACCTGCTAATCATACAGAGAGATATCATATCTAGCAACATCAATATAGATGAATAAGCAAGAATTAATACTATATGTCCGTCTGAATCTTCTTAGTATGTGTTATCATAGAACACATGATACAATGTCATAATACTAAGCCTGTGATATGACAAATCACTGCTACTAGTGATAATATACAGGATAAATCTGAAGAGCAATTTAATCTCTTCATTTATCCAAGTTGTGATTCATAGAAATTGGTATTTCTATATCACAACAAGATCCTGAGTTTAAGATCTACCAAAATATAGGATAAACCCGGAGAATACTAAGATTACTCCTTTATCCAATTTGTGACTCATGAACATAGCAATGTCAACATCACAATACGATCTAAAACTCATCTAGATCTTACACTAAAACTCTATTGTTTAGTACATTATCTAAGAGATCGTCATCTCTCATAATGCGTTTTATACAAGTGTTCATTATTTCAGAGATCGTCACCTCTTTAATAATGAATACAAATGGTGGAGCCCATAACAATCAATAGCCTGATAAAATAAAATTATTTTATTAATAATTAAGAGTACAAATAGATTACAACTCAACCATACCAAGTCTCCTCTTGAAGTCTTCTGTCTTTACTCTAGAGAGAGGTTTGGTGAGTATGTCTGTTGTCTGATTTGCAGTGCAAATGTATTCTAATTTTACAGAATTCCTGTCTACCATATCTCTTACATAATGGTAAGGAATTTCAATATGCTTGGACCTGCCATGGAACATTGGATTCACTAAAAGCTTGATGGAGCTCTAATTATCACAATGAATAATTGTGGGATTCATGGCTTGCCCAAATAACCCTACAAGTAACTTCCTTAGCTACGCTACTTCTCGAGAGACCATTGTTGCTGCAATGTATTCGGCTTTTGTGGAGCTCTGGGCTACTGAAGATTGCTTTCTGCATATCCAAGATATCATAGCTGATCCCAAATTGAAACATCTTGAATTACTTTTTCTGTCTTTAACACTTCCACCCCAATCTGAGTCGGTGAATCCATGCAAATCTAAGGCAACTTTCTCGTATTCGAGTCCAAAATTAAGAGTGCCTTGTAAATATCTCATAATGTGTTTAACCGCAACTAGGTGAATCTCCTTTAGTTCACACATAAACTGACTTAAAGCATTAACTGCATAGCAAATATCCGGTCTTGTATTTACTAAGTACATAAGGGACCCAATCATCTGTCTGTAGAGAGTAGAATCTACGGAAGGTGATTCTGCTGCTGCTTCCTTAAGTTTATGTAGATTAGTCTCCATTGGAGAAGACATAAGTTTGCAATTCCACATTCCAAATTTCTTTAAAACGTCTGATGTATACTTCCCTTGATTAGGTATGATACTGTTAGAATTTTGCCATATTTCTAGTCCTAGGAAGTAATGAAGGAGTCCCAAATCTTTCATCTCGAATTCTCTAGTTAGATCTTTCTTGCATTGATCTATGAGATGATTATCACTTGTTATTTGTAGATCATCAACATACAATATCAGAATTGCCATATCATTTTTATCTCATTTATAGTATAAATTGGGATCGGCTTCATTCTTGGAGAATCCTAAGCCAATGAGATACTTATCAATTCTTTCATCCCAGGCCCTGGGAGCCTATTTAAGCCCATAGAGAGCTATCTTGAGATTGCAAACAAAAGCGTTCGGATCATGAGTTTCAAATCCTTCAGGTTGCTCTAGATATACTTCTAAAATCTTTCTATTTAGGAATGTTGTTTTCACATCTATCTGATGTACCTTCCATCCCTTTGCTATGGCAATTGCTAAGACTTCTCTTACGGAGGTATATCTGGCAATAGGAGCAAAGGTTTTTTCATAATCAATTCCTTCTTTTTGAGAAAATCCTCTGGCTACAAATTTGGCTTTATACTTCGCAATACTACCATCGACAGCATGCTTTATTTTAAATATCCACTTGG
This sequence comes from Cupressus sempervirens, assembly GCA_028749045.1. NCBI lineage: Eukaryota > Viridiplantae > Streptophyta > Pinopsida > Cupressales > Cupressaceae > Cupressus > Cupressus sempervirens. The sequence continues at coordinate 563,232,018 of CM053785.1, read as the reverse complement.
AAGAAACATAATTTTTTCCTTTAGGTCTTGGAACAATTTCCCAAACATCATTTTTCATAATAGATTGGTATTCATCTATCATAGCTTCTTTCCAAGTTGTATGTTTAATAGCATCAGAAGGATTGGTTGGTTCTGTTTTGGATAAATCACTTATGTTTGCTGTATAACTAGAGAATCTTTTAGGTCTTTTGCTTTTTCTGACTGTTTCGGAAGGTGCACCAAAGTCTTGAGTTGCTTCAACTGTTTTGATGGCTCAAAGTGGTCTTTTCTTTGATTTTTCTTCAAGGTTCATATTTTGAATTTCATCTCCGATTTCTTCTAAGTTCTCCCTCTAGGATTTAGTTTCATCATTTCTTTCAGAACTAGATAAAGGAGAAGGTTCATCAGAACTTATGGCTCTTTGAATACAAGATCTTCTTCAAAGATTTCATTCCTACTAAGTTTAATACCATAGTTACACCACCCTGGGGGACGGGGGGATGGCGAAACGGGGGGACAAGTTTCCGGGACGAGGGGACAGAGGGGCCTTAATTTGGGGACGGTGGGGGGACGGTGGGGGGACGGCGGCAAGGGACAAGAGGGGTGTATATATCTATGCATATGGTATTTAAAAATGTTAGTTATGAAAATATGTATTGCAATATAGGATGTAAAGATGTAAAAGAGTGAATACTTGAAACATTGCATTGAATTGGAACATCGAACATTAAACATAAATAGTTGAATTTGCAAATAGTGAATAGCAGGATGTCCCCCATCCTCGGTGGAGGTGGTGGAATCTAGTGGCACCGTTGGGGACGGGGAGACAGAGTCCCCAAGTCTCCGGTGCGTTGAAGTCTCCGAGACGTCGGGCAAAAAGGGGGGGGACGCGTCCCCGTGTTACTATGTTTAATACTCTTCTGTCCAGGTATGAAAATCCTACATGCCTTAAATGTTTCACTATACCCTACAAAAATACCTTTTCTCCCAGAGGGTTCTAACTTGGTTCTCTTTTCTTTTGGAACATGGATATATACATGACACTCAAAAATTCTATGATGACTTATATTGGGTTTTACTTTAGTAAATACTTCTTCAGGAGTTTTATCTTTAAGATAGGAGTGAGGGCTTCTATTTTGAATATATACAGTAGTACAAGAGGCTTCTGTCCAAAGATAATATTCTCTTTTTTGATAAAAAATCATAGCTCTAGCAGCTTTTATAATTGTCCTATTCTTCCTTTCTACTACCCTGTTTTGTTCTGGATTATAAGGAACAATGTACTTCTCTTAATCCCTGATTCTTTACAAAACCTTTTAAACAAGTCTAAGGTATATTCTCCTTCGTTATTAGTTCTAAGGGTTTTAATTTTATGCCCTGAAAATTTTTTAGTTAATGTTTTGAATTCCTTAAATCTCTGTAGGATTTCTTCTGATTCTTTGCATTTTAAAAAATAAATCCATGTTTTCCAAGAGAAGTCATCTATGAACAAGATGTAATTCCAGAATCCTCCAAGAGAAGGAACAAACATAGGTCCACATAAATCTGAATGAATTAATTCTAGTACATTATTTGTTTTTCTAGTACTATTGTGAAAAGGACTTCTAGTGTTCTTACCCAAAGCACACCGTTTGCAAATACTTGAGTGGTCTTTATTTAGTTTAGGTAATCTAGTAACCATCTTCTCCATAGTTGATAAAGTTTTGAAATTTAGATGTCCTAATCTTCTGTGCCATATTTCATTTATATCTACGGCTTCATGAACTAAGGCTTGAATAGATCGACTAGATTCTGTGTTCAATTCATAAAAATATCCTTTTCTCTGACCAATTAACTTTGCTTTCTTGATAGAGTTCTTTGCCCAAGTTAATACGTTGCCATCCACGAATGCAACATTATGCACATCATCGTCAAGTGCTGTAATTAAGATTAGGTTTCTTTTAATTCTTGGTACATAGAGTACATCTTTAAGAAGAAGAGTATTTTTTGATTTTAGTTTCAAAGTACAATTTCCAATTCCTTCAACAGAGTGTGCTGAATTATCACCAATGGTAACTTCACCATTAACCTTCTCTGATAAAGAGTCTAGTGTTTCTTTGTATCCCATTATATGTCTAGAAGACCCACTATTAATTACCCATGCTTTATTTGAAATTTCATTTGATAGTGAGGAATACAAAACATGATTCTCAGGATCATAAGTATCTTCTTCCCTAATAACATTTTTACAGTTTGCTTGTTGTTTGGAATTTTCGGGACAATTAGTTCTGTAGTGTCCAAATATTTCACATTTGAAACACTTTATTTTAGATAGATCTTTCTTGGGTCTTTTGATTTCCCTTGTTCTTCTTGAAATGCTTCTTCTTGCCCTTGTAGGAGTTTGTATTAAGAACATGTAGTTCTTCATCTTCTATTTTCGGTTTCCCTCTTTTCTTTAGTTTTCTGGATTCCTCTTGAAGGCAATCGTTCTTAAGTCTGTTAAAGTCTGGAAAATTATCTCTTTCACTTATTCCTTGTGCAAATGTCTCCCATGAATCTGGCAATCCATCTATAGCCATTAGTGTTAATTCTGTGTCACTAATAGTGGTTCATATACTTGATAGTTCATCTCTAATGCCGGCAACTCTTAGGAAGTAAGAATTTATCGATTCTTCTTTCTTTATCTGAATGTGATTCAGTTACCTTTTTAGTGCAAGAACCCTAGTTGCATTGTTTACTTCATATGCATTTCGTAATGCATTCATCATATCAAGGCAGTTTGATGTTTTGTAAGCATAGGTATGATATCATTTTTTACTCCATCTAAAATGATTCGAATAGTTTTTCTATTTCCTCTGCTCCAGAGAGATTTGTGAGGTTCAACTGGAGGTTGTTTGGATGCTCCATCAACAAATTGTTTTACATCATTCTCTTCAAGAATCATCATGATTCTGAACTTCCAGGATTCAAAGTGTTCTTTCCCATCAAACCTATCCTTGGGTCTGATTGTGTATGCCATTGAAAATAGAAGATAGTTTGCTAGATATATATGAAGTCTGATAACTGAATTTTGCAGAGTCTAGGTTCGAGTATCAGAGCTCTGATACCATGTAAAGATTCTGCAAATTCTGTATCCTTTGAGTCAGACTTTTACTTCAGTCCTTGATAGTTAAGAATGGTCTTCTAGTAATCTGAATATTGAGGAAGTTCACACTTATATATCTGATCCGAAATTATCTACTTCTGCAATATATCAGTATGATGATATTGCTTGAGGATATAGCCTTGATTGTGTAATATGTGAAGAACACTGAGCTTCTCTAATGCCGATACAATAAGGAACAATCAACCTTGAGTGAATGGGAGTATTTCTGATTACAGGATATTGATACTTAGAGGAGCAGACTGAATTGTTACTTTGTGTCCTCTAATTGCACCGATAACCTCCCCATATATCCTTGCTAAAGGGTATGTCCCTCAAAGGGACATATCCCATATTAGGGTAAGAAGGTCTAGTGCGGTCTGCACTTTAAGACTTGTATATTATCAGGTTAAATACTTAACAAGAGTGAGAAAACAATTTTTGTTGATGAAATTCAAGTTATGTACCCTTAAATATTTAGTTGTTTTTCTGGATTAACTGTGTGATTTTTTTCATGATCAACGTTTCGGATCATATGACATGATCCATCATCAGTATGAAGCAATAGATAGAGAAAAATAAAAATGAGTCTTAACCCTTAAATACTTTGAATATAGAGTGAGAGGATTGTTTTCTCACTTTTTTTTTTCTCAAAATTCTATCCCAAAGATTTAGAAACCATATTAATTCTGAAACATGTCAATCTAATGGTGTTGGTATTAAACCCCATATTGTATTCTGGTGAATATTATCTTGATTAATATGATTGAAAAATTCTACTATGATTCACCAACACGAAAGAATTCAAGTATAAATTACCATCGCTATGATGAATTATAATTGCCTTTGAAACCTTGGATATATCTGGTTTGCTTAAAATACAATGTTATCATCATGCATTATCTTGCTGCAAATAACGATTGAATTATGGACAACTTTGGAAATGTAAATGGACTAGAGGATGTAAATTGTTTGCAATTGGACACCTTTGAAGAGGATCATATGATTAATATTATTCCAATGATTATTGATTGAAAATTAGATTAGATGAAAGACATTACTGACGTCAAGTCTCCTTACTGTACTTGATGAAATGCAATGAATAATATTGTTCAAAACTGCTGTTTCTGCCTTCAGTCTTTGTATTGTTATTTAAAAACTTATTCTTCCCCCAAGTGTTCAATACACTATAAATGATTATCATTGTTTGAGAAAGTTGTGACAAGGGTGAGGCCTTTTAATGTCCAGTGCTCTTGTCTCTAGGAGAACTACACCTAAAAGTACCAGTCATGGCTATCACCTTAAGTATATTTGTTCACACATAGGTGCATGACTGTATATGTAAATATTTTTGAATTTTCATTTCAATCATTGTCAGCCTGTTTAGTTTCACTATTGTAAATTGTTTTTTCTTACCTCTTCTTGTTTCTGTTTGCAGAGTTTTTTGTTTGTAAGTGTTATTGGCAGGCCTTGCACATGTAAAAATGTTTTCTATTTTAAGGCATTGTTGTTTTTAAATTTGCAGGCTTCACTGGCCACCTTTTTACAATTAACTTGACTAGGGTTGAGGGTTATTTTGTAGCTTTTCTTATGAGTCAGTTTTTACCATATCTCCAGTTGAGAGTATAAACAAAAGAACTTATAGTAATTTTTATTTTCTTGCATTTACTAAAATGCAACTTGGTCTCTGTTACATGATGAAGTCCTAACAGGTCTAATGTGTCTTAAAGATATTGGGAAGTCATTCTTTATTATATCATGTTGGTTGCTCTTTAGAATGTAGGGAACCATAGTCTGCTTACCTCTTAAATTCAGCTATAAGTTTGTCAGTCCTATATTGATTGCTTTACATAGGTTTCCTCAAATAATACTGTCTGACTTTTTAATTATTGGACTTCAATGAAAATTTTAATACATTGTTTATCCCTTGTTTAAAGGAGGAAAGCTTGAAGAGTAAAAAAATTGAATCAGTACTGGGATCTTGCTAGGCCGGATGTTAGTAGTTCTAAAATTAATTTTGGGAAATATAGAAAGAAAAGTGCTAATACATACAATTATTGCTTTTTTCTGTTTTTCCCTTAATTATTATGGCTGCATTGCTGATTGCATTTTATTTCTCAAGTCAGATATACTAATTAACTTCTTTCTACCTGCCATTATTTATGGAAGCAATGCAATTCTTAACTCTCAAGTTTCATCTTGGAGATTTTTGCTGAAATTTCGAATAGGAAGGGAGGTTTTGATCTTTTTCGGAAATAATGTATCTATAGCAAGCACTGGCCAATTGAGGTTAGTTTGGTGTAACAAGATTTTCAATGTTGTTAGTAAATAGACACCATGTGTCCATACAGGATGGGGCAGGAAGGATTGGTAAGATGCTCTTTGCACGTCAGGGTAAAAAGTTTGATTCGGATCTGAAGCAGGTATGGTGAAACTCTTATTAAATTTCTGATCATCCCTCTAATATAAATTGCTTTAGATTCCTTTTTCTGGGACACAATTTTTGCATACGTGATACTTGTGACTAGCACTTGACTGTATACTTGATCATTGTATAGAATGCATATTCTGATATTCAGCATTACATTCTATATTACAGCTTCGCTTTACCAGTGACCTCTTTATGGAATTTGGTGCTGCAGTGGAGTTGGCTACGGCAGCAGCTCCCCATTTGTTTTTGCCATTTGCCTGTGCTGCTAATGTGGCTAAGGTAAGTTTGTAATTTGAAACTTTGAATATCTTATATTCAAATTTGGAGTTATCATTCTTTACTTTGGAGCAACTTGAAATAAGTGAGATACTGCAGAATATTGCTGCTGTGACTTCCACATCAACACGCTCTCATATATATAGAGCTTTTGCCCAAGGAGAAAACATTGGAGATGTGACAGCTAAAGGAGAATGCATTAGCAATATTGCAGATTTGGTGAGTTATCATGTCTCATTTCTCTTTTCAGCATATTTAGCATAATAAACTCAATTCACATTATATCAAATGTTTAAAGTATTATGTTATGTCCCCTTTCTAGCGACATAACTTCTACCGGGGATTTGCCTATCATTGACTCTCGTAGGCAAATGATTTTGGAGAGAGAGTCATTCTGTTGCTAGATGATTACATTCTTGCTCTCGGAAAGTTATAATCCAGTAAGTGGGGCCTACTTGTTCTAATGACGAATTGAGATTATACTTTTAACTTTATAAAGTTATTTATTTAATTTTATAAAGTTAATTAATAATAAAATACATTATAATAAGTTCTTATAACAAGTTGTTCTAGAAGCTTCCAGCGACTTCTCAAAAAGTAAATAAATAGAGGGCAGGGGGCACCCATTTGAAGCAAGCGGTTTGTGGATTCGACAGCTATTTCAGTTGGAGCAATTTGTAGTCATTTGGTCTGCAAATTCTCAATTTATCTTTGGGAATGAAAACTCCCATCGATAAGCAATTCTGAGGGTGTGAAATATGACTTGAATTATTGCAATCTGGAAGTGATATTTCAGTCACTTCAGCAGGGCAGAAAACTGGGGCCTGAAGGCCAGTTCTAAAGGTTCAGTTCAGTGGAGACTATTAACAACGAAGATTTGCTTGAAGGAGGAAATCGGGGCTTATGAAGAATTTCTTCATACAAAAATCGTAGCAGCAGAGACACTCAAAACGTTTTTGCAGGAGCTCATATTAGCGCCTATATTCCATAGAAATTGTGGCACCTCATCCCTGGAAAGTCAAGCCGTAGGAATTGAGTGGAAACAAGAATTTAGAAGTGATTAAAATTATCTATCCTTCTCACAGAGCAAATCGTGGGCCGATTTATAGACTTAACTTTCAGAATCGTCATCGGCAAAGGGCAGAAAATATATTATAATCTTTCCTAAATCGTTCCAAATTGCATGCAAACGCCAGACGGATTCAGTAACATCGGTTGGGCAAGGATTGCAAATTATCGCAAGCCTGGAAGAATTCGCTTGGTAGTTCGGGCATCAACAATTTTTGGGCGTCGGGTTAAGGCTCCAGAGCTAGGTCGGGAGGCGGCTTGGATTAATCCATCTTCACCGCAGGGAAACATTGAATCCAAAGTTTGCATTTCAACAGACGAATTTAATAATTAGACTCTTGGGTGACTCGCGGGATAGCTGGGGACGATTCTCAGACACCATTATGACTCAGCCGACCAGTTCGCCATTATAACTGGACTTGAGACGGCATTCAGCACGATTTTCGATAGGGACAAACCCAAATCCGTCAGTAACTCATCAGCAGGTTTGCAGTCAGACTTGAAGGAGTGCATTCGTGCCTATGATAATTCATTGGAAAACCTCAGGTTCTTGCTGTTAATCTCATTGTATGAAAACAAAGTATGGACATTGTTATTCATTTAGCTTTTTGATATTACCATTGAAGTGTCACAGATCTGTTTGTTCTCCTGAATATTGTCGTTTTTTTAAAAATTTATCAGTACACCTGTTATAGCTATTCTATAAGGAGGATCTGTTTGAGATTTAATAGTTACAATATTAAGACAAATTTGACATAAGCTCAGTATTAGGGTTTTAGGGGATCTTTATAATAAGGGTCATTTCAGTGGTATCAGAGCAGTATTCCTGCCATCCTGTTGGGTAGAACATCTTATGCAACCATATTCCAGATATTATACTCGCAGGAGAACAATACTTAAGGGCAGAGATATGGGTGAAAGACAGTCACAGAGTCCACCTAGATTTCCCAGAGTCGACGACGATGAAACCAGAGAGTTTTACAGAATCATGACTACCGGTCAGCAAGAAATAGCCCAGTCACTACAAGCTTTGACTACCATAATGGAAAGAGTTGTTCAGCCCAGGATTCAGGAACAAGGCAGAGGTACACCTGATCATGATAATAGAAGTGTGGCAGGCTCCCAGGGTGCTCCTAGGCGCAGATCATGGACAGCAAATAGGCCTACTCGTCCCACTTTCCTAAGGGAGGAGGCTCAGGAGATAGGAGAAGACGATCTGCCGGATGATTTTCAGGATGATCTCAGAGCTGCTACTGCAGAATGGCAGGCATTACCCCCACATGTTCGTGAACTATTGAACTTTGATCGCTATTTGAACCAAAGGAGAGAGCATATGAGGAGTAGCCGTCAGAATAGGTGGTCTAGAGGAGGTCATGATAGTGAGTTGCAGCGAGCTGTTAGCAAACTCACTTTACCATCTTTCGATGGTAGTGGTCAGATGACAACACAGGCTTGGGTTCATAAGTTGGATACATTCCTGGCATTGAGGCCTATGTCAGAAATAGATGCCATTAGATATGCCACCTTGCATTTGGAGGGAGCAGCTCATGATTGGTGGTCACACGGGATGGTTACGTTGCAGCACAGCCAGGTGACATCTTACCAAGACTTTGTGGATAGATTGGTTGAGCGTTTTGACAAGAAGGATTCAGAGATTTATTTCCGCGACCTCGCATAGTTAAGACAGTCAGGCAATTTGGAGGTTTATATTAGTGAATTTCAGAGGTTGTCAGTTATGGTACAGGATGTGTCTGAGAGACGATTGGTTATCTTATTCACAGAAGGATTGTCCGAACCCCTTAAGGGGTGGATTAAGGCATTTGATCCACCAACACTTCAGGAGGCCATGAGGAAAGCACGGAGTATGGAGCTGACAACACCTTCTAGCAGGTTAACTTCCAGGAGTACTACTTCTTTCAGAGACAATAAGAAGTTTGATAAAAATAAAGGGAAGAGTATTGAAAACAAAGGAAAATCTACTACACCCTTAGATGTAGAAGCATTAAATGACTTGCGCAGGAAGAAACTATGTTTTTATTGCAAAGGCCCATATGACAAGGACCATGATTGTCCTTTGAGACCTAAGGGAAAGGCCAATAGAGTTATGTGGGCATATTATGAAGGATCAGATTCTGACAGTATGGCAAATGAGGATGACCACAGTAGTTCAAAACCTGAAAAAGAAACAGGAAATTCAGAGCAAAATCAAGAAATTGAGTTACATTTACAGCAGGGGCGTTTGTCTAGTATTCAGTAGGAGGGATCTTTTAGATTACGTGGTGTTCTAGCAGGACAAAAGGTGATTACATTGGTTGATACAGGTGCTACACACAACTTCATTGATGCACGTCTGGTTGAGCGCCGTGGAATTAAGACAGAGGAGTTTGAGGGTCTCCGAGTACAGGTTGCTGATGGATACACTCTTAAGTGTAATAGAATGGTTAGAGACATGCCTTTACGTCTAAACAATTATGAGTTTAAAGCAGATTACCATGTGGTCAATATGGGCGACTTGGATATTGTTTTAGGTATGACATGGTTACGTTTATTGGGTGAAGTGACTTTCCGTCTCAAGGACATGGAGATCAAGTTTGAGGTAGATGGGAAGCAGCATGTGTTGAGAGCTATCAGGAATAGTGACATTCGAACCATTTCTCTCAGGCGATTGGAAAGATTGGTGAGGCATAATGATATTGAATGGGCAGCCACGTGTACTCTCATGCCCACAAAGGAGGAACAACAAAAGACAGAATATCATCCAGACATCCAGATATTGAGGGAAAAGTATAATAAGGTATTCAGTGATATTCCACTTGGTACACCACCTGATAGAGGGATTGAGCACATCATCGAATTAGAAGAGGGTGCTAAACCAGTTATGATTACTCCATACAGGCATCCAAAGAGGCTCAAAGATGAAATAGAAAAAACCATCAAGGAGCTTTTCGCAATGGGACACATTAGACCTAGTAAGTCTCCTTTTGCTTCTTCAGTAGTTTTGGTAAAAAAGAAAGATGGTTCTCTTCAGATGTGCATTGATTACAGAATGCTGAATAAGAAGACCATTAAGAATAGATATCCTATTCCACAGATTGATGAGCTGATAGATGAACTACATGGGGCACGCTACTTTAGTAAGATAGACTTGAGATCCGGGTACCACCAGATTAGAGTCAGAGAACAAGACATAGAGAAGACTGCCTTCAGATGTCATTGTGGACACTATGAGTTTGTAGTGATGCCATTCGGGTTAACCAATGCACCAGCTACTTTCCAATCCACCATGAATAAGGTCTTCCATCATCAGCTGAGGAAGTTTGTATTGGTTTTCTTTGATGATATCTTGGTATACAGTCAAACATGGCATGAGCATATGGAGCATTTAGAGACAGTACTGAAGACCTTGCAGGCAGAGTCCTTGTATGCCAAAGAATCCAAATGTGATTTGGGTATGACCGAGTTATTGTACTTAGGTCATATTATCAGTAGAGAAGGAGTACGGATGGATCCTGATAAGATTCGTGCTATTGTGGAATGGCCAATTCCTGAGAACCTGACCTACCTGAGAGGATTCCTTGGTTTATGTGGCTTCTATCGTAGATTTGTTTGCGGATATTCGCGACACGCGGCTCCTATGACAGATTTGCTCAAAAAAGGAGCTTTTGTTTGGACAGCAAAGGCACAGGCTTGTTTTGACAGATTTAAGGAGATCATGACTTCATGCCCGGTATTAGCATTGCCCGATTTCTCAAAGCCATTTGAACTTCAGTGTGACGCCTCAGGAGATGCTATTGGGGCTGTTTTGATGTAGGACAAACACCCTATTGCATATGAGAGCAGGAAACTCCGTGGGCCAGAAAGATCATTCAGCATCTACAATAAGGAGACGTTAGCTATTATGCACGCATTAGCTAAATTCAGGCAGTATCTAATAGGAGGTAAGTTTTGTATAAAAACTGACCACAACAGTTTGAGACATTTCCTTGGACAGAGAGATCTCAATGATAGACAGCAGAAATGGGTGAGTAAGCTGCAGGCATACAATTTTGATATATCATATGTTAAGGGCACTCAGAATGTTGTAGCAGACGCCTTGTCACGCAGGCCACACCTTAGTGCAATGATTGAGATCTCTGAAGATTGGAAGCCTTTGATTGTTGCAGAATACGCTAGAGACTCTTGGGCATCTGGGATAATTGATGGGACAATTGCTAACACCAGGTATTCATTAGTGGATGACTTGATCATTTATAAGAGCAAGATCTTTTTAGTACCAGGATCGAAGGTGAAATGGTCTATTATGCGAGCTCTTCATGATTCACCCATAGCTGGTCATCCCGGGTATTTTAAAACATATAGACAGGTGCGGGAACGGTTTACATGGAAAGGACTCAAGAAGGATGTATTGCGGTATGTTCGTGAGTGTCCTGTTTGTCAACAGAATAAACAGGAGCACACCTTCCCAGCAGGACTCCTACAGCCACTTCCCATCCCTAGACAAAAGTGGGAATGCATATCTATGGATTTCATTACAGGGTTGCCCAAGGCTCAGGGATGTGATTGCATTTATATAGTGGTGGATAGACTAACGAAATATGCTCACTTCTTTCCCATCACCACGACTTATACAGCAGTACAGGTAGCTGAGTTATTCTTCAGAGAGGTTCTCAGATTACATGGGATACCCCGTAGTGTTGGCAGTGACAGAGATAGTAGATTCTTGAGTCATTTTTGGCGGGAGGTGTTCCGATTATGTGGCACTGAGCTCACACCCAGTACTAGTTATCACCCGCAGATTGATGGTCAGATGGAAATAGTGAACAAGTAGGTAGAAGGCTACTTGAGAAATTACGTGGCTGATCAGCATAAGGCATGGGTGAGATGGATTTATTTGTGTGAATATTGCTATAACACCACTTTTCACATGTCTATTTAGATGACACCTTTCCGAGCATTATATGGGTATGATGCACTGAGTTTTATTGACTTGTTAATGGGTGATGTTCGGGTTCCACGCGCCGGGGAATTATTCAAGAAAGTAAGGACATTATTAATGCTCTCCGAGATAACATAGCTAGGGCACAAAATCAGTATAAGCAGTATGCAGATCAAAAGAGGACAGAGAGAAGCTTTGACGTTGGTGACATGGTCTACCTCATGCTTCAGCCATTTCGGCAATCTACTCTTAAAAGAAGTGGGTCAGAAAAGCTTAAGCCTAGATATTATGGACCTTTCAGGATCACCAGACGAATAGGGGAATTGGCTTATGAGCTTGAGCTTCCAGCAGATAGCAAAGTGTATAATGCGTTCCATGTGTCGCGCCTCAAAAAGGCGTTGGGACAGAATGTGGTACCTTCTGCAGTATTACCTCCCTTGGATGATGAAGGGAAATTGATCATAGTGCCGGAATTTATTTTGGAAAGCAGGGAAAAACAGCTCCACAGAAGGGTAATCAGAGAATATTTGGTTAAATGGAAGGATCTACCAGTTGAAGATGCCACTTGGGAAAATGAAACAATTTTGCAGCATCCAGCTTTAAGATTGCTTGAGGACAAGCAATTTCAGGAAGGGCGGACTGTCATGTCCCCTTTCTAGCGACATAACTTCTACCGGGGATTTGCCTATCATTGACTCTCGGAGGCAAATGATTTTGGAGAGAGAGTCATTCTGTTGCCAGATGATTACATTCTTGCTCTCGGAAAGTTATAATCCAGTAAGTGGGGCCTACTTGTTCTAATGACGAATTGAGATTATACTTTTAACTTTATAAAGTTATTTATTTAATTTTATAAAGTTAATTAATAATAAAATACATTATAATAAGTTCTTATAACAAGTTGTTCTAGAAGCTTCCAGCGACTTCTCAAAAAGTAAATAAATAGAGGGCAGGGGGCACCCATTTGAAGCAAGTGGTTTGTGGATTCGACTTCTATTTCAATTGGAGCAATTTGTAGTCATTTGGTCTGCAAATTCTCAATTTATCTTTGGGAATGAAAACTCCCATCGATAAGCAATTCTGAGGGTGTGAAATATGACTTGAATTATTGCAATCTGGAAGTGATATTTCAGTCACTTCAGCAGGGCAGAAAACTGGGGCCTGAAGGCCAGTTCTAAAGGTTCAGTTCAGTGGAGACTGTTAACAGCAAAGATTTGCTTGAAGGAGGAAACCGGGGCTTATGAAGAATTTCTTCATACAAAAATCATAGCAGCAGAGACACTCAAAACGCTTTTGCAGGAGCTCATATTAGCGCCTATATTCCATAGAAATTGTGGCACCTCATCCCTAGAAAGTCAAGCAGTAGGAATTGAGTGGAAACAGGAATTTAGAAGTGATTAAAATTTTCCATCCTTCTCACAGAGCAAATCGTGGGCCGATTTATAGACTTCAACTTTCAGAATCGTCATCGGGAAAGGGCAGAAAATATATTATAATCTTTCCTAAATCGTTCCAAATTGCATGCAAACGCCAGACGGATTCAGTAACATCGGTTGGGCAAGGATTGCAAATTATTGCAAGCTTGGAAGAATTCGCTTGGCAGTTCGAGCATCAACAATTTTTGGGCGTCGGGTTAAGGCTCCAGAGCTAGGTCGGGAGGCGGCTTGGATTAATCCATCTTCACCGTAGGGAAACATTGAATCCAAAGTTTGCATTTCAGGAGACGAATTTAATAATCAGACTCTTGGGTGACTCGCGGGATAGTTGGGGACGATTCTCAGACACCATTATGACTCAACCGACCAGTTCGCCATTATAACTGGACTTGAGATGGCATTCAGCACGATTTTCGACAGGGACAAACCCAAATCCGTCAGTAACTCATCAGCAGGTTTGCAGTCAGACTTGAAGGAGTGCATTCGTGCCTATGATAATTCATTGGAAAACCTCAGGTTCTTGCTGTTAATCTCATTGTATGAAAACAAAGTATGGACATTGTTATTCATTTAGCTTTTTGATATTACCATTGAAGTGTCACAGATCTGTTTGTTCTCCTGAATATTGTCGTTTTTTTTTAATTTATCAGTACACCTGTTATAGCTATTCTATAAGGAGGATCTGTTTGAGATTTAACAGTTACAATATTAAGACAAATTTGACATAAGCTCAGTATTAGGGTTTTTGGGGATCTTTATAATAAGGGTCATTTCATATTATACGATATATGCTGCAGTTTTGATGAGCTTACGTTAGGGTTTGTCTACTCATTCATGACATCTGCCAGCATTTTCAGTGATTGTCACTATGAATAATTCAATATTAGTAGCCTATTATGCAATGCTTCACTAACTCTATAACCCCCCACAGGATAGTTGTGGGATGGGGAGATCATCTACAAATCATGTGAGAAAGGGGGGATGTTTTAAAGGAGTACCATCTTTTCTTTTGGGTTAGATATTATGCAATAAATGCTATGGATTGAAGAGGGATATAGATTTTGTATCTCAGCTTCTTTTAACCGATTCCAAGGCAACCAGTAGCTGGGAAGAATTGATGGATTCCTGAAACAAATTTAGATAGGGAAGTTAAGATTAATTTTAAACATTGACTTTCTCCATGTGTTAGATATGATCATAGATTTTGCAAGTTGTCTTTTTAAACATTGGTTACATGATCTTAGGCTCCATTGTGGCCAAGTCATAATTCGTTCCTCTCATCGTGTTCTTTTGAACGTATGGATTTACAAAATTTTGTTCTTTGTATGAGACTTAAATATAAAGACATCCTGTATTTGAAACAAGAAATCATGTTGTGATTAGTAGAGATACTATTGTATTTTGAATTTTCTAAGGATCAGGGGATTGCTTGTGTGATTCTGTTTTAGACATCTAGATCACAAAGTTTTAGTGCTGTTTATCAGATAGGTTCAAAACTCATTTTGATCTATGAGGTGATCATTCAGCCTTCAAGTTTATTACTGGTTGTTCTATGAAGCACACTTTAGTTATGACTTATCTCACATACTTAGGATGGCAGCCATAGATGGAGTAGACATTGTGCTCTGTATACTTGTAGGTCATGGCATCTGTAGCTCCTTTATAGGACTTGTGCCAGATCTACTCATCCAAATGCTCAACTAGGGACATTGACTTGGTGAAGTTACTCCATCTCTTCCGGGAGGTCTTTGACTCTTTGGTTGTCCGTGTTTACAATTGAGAACTTCCTAGTAGAGCCTCTCAGATGTTGCCTCCTTGTAGATGACATCTCTGACAGGTTTGGACTAGATGAGCCCCTTCTATTGGATATTTGGAATATACTTGGTACTCCTCCACTGGAAGCTTCATGTTTCTAATTCTTACATTTCAGCTTTAATTATGTTAGGCCTTACAACCTTGTTATAGTTTGTATCAATGTGTATTGTATCTTGATTTATTAGTGATCTTTCCAATTAATATGAATTGGTACTAAGGTTAGATTTTTTTCTTTTCTGGGATCACTTTTGTAAAGCTGTGAACATTAATACCAATTTTTCCTTTGTCAAGAAGCTAAAATGCCCCCAAATGCCTAAACTATAAATATTAAATCCACATGAACACCATGTACATCACTTATGAATCAAGGTAAGTTGTTACCCAGTCTGATGTTAATTCTAATATTTTTTGTGTACTTGTGAACTAGAAGATTTGCATCTTTATGAATGAGTTTGCTGTCTACTTCTTGAAAGTGATTAGAGAAAGAGCAGGCATAGATTTAAATGGGTCCATGTTGTCTTTCTGTTCTAGTACACAAGTGTTATTGTAGTCCAATATATATAACTTACGTAGTTTTATTACATCTTTTCTCTATTTTGCAGTTGGGTACAGGACTCAGTGTCTACATCTCAAAACAAAATCCATCTTTGTTGGCCACTTTTGGTGTATTATCCTGTGGATACATTTTTTGTTCATATCGAGAGGTAAGCATGGTACAATTTATTGAAAGTAATGCCTGATTTCTATTGTCTTATAAAAGATTCTGTTGTTGAGGATTTGTAGCCTTTTTCAGGTAAAATCTGTTGTATTGAACTCTTTAAACAACACAAGATTTGCTGCAGCTGTAGAATCATTCCTTCAGACAGGTTTGTTGGGGTGCTGTAATTCTTTTTGTATTATTTATTTCCTGCCATTAAGAATCTTTTTTGAAACATAATCAGAGAATAAAGGAATGTTGGGCTTGAATTTCCACCATAAAGGAAATTTGAGCTTGGAGTTTGTTCATGTTCGATACTGCCAAGATTGACATAATTTCAACTTAATGATGAATAATTGAAGATAAAAGAAAGAATTAAGCAACAGTGAAAAATAGTAGCAAAATCCTGCCAAGAATTCACACATTTGGGATAACTTCTATTAAAGAATTTGGCAACAACTAGTATAAGAGCTATTAGATTTCCAGAATCCATAAGATATCTATATGTTGTTTTTGGATTCGATTGTGCAAGCATTTTTTATATCAACTTTTCGGATCACACTTTGTGATCATTTTCTTCTTATTCTCTCTATCATCCCAATGATGGATCATGTAGTGTGATCACAAATCACAAATATTAACGTAAAAAAATGCTAACATAATCAAATCCAGAAACACCATACAAGCGACTAGTTTTTCCCAGTCATGCAATGTGATGTTCAATTTTCATATTCAATACGTGGGATCCACTAGTCCTTTTACGTACTTATCAGTGGGTGAGGGATGATTGCTACTGGGGTGATTGTCCTCAATATTTGAATGAGTTTTGGACCATTCCAGGTCAGATAGAAGTCACACATCGTTCATTCAAACCCTTTGTTCTACTGTTTGATATGAGAAGTAGATATTTGCTTGATGATTAAAATATGACAACTAAGATCTGACAACTGTTGATTTGATCCAGTTGACTGTCCCAGATTATTACAATATCAGTATTTTAAGAGTTTTGGACAATTCCAGGTCAGATGGAGTCTACTCATCATTCATTCATTCCCTTTCTTCTGCTGTTTGCCGATACGAAGAGTAGATATTTGCTTGATGAGTGAACATCTGACAACTGTTGATTTGGTCCAGCTGGCTGACTCAGATTTTTACATTTCTTTGTAGGCCTTATGAATAATAGTGAAGCCTTTGATCAGGTGTTCATGGTTATGAGGTCAAAGGGAAATTTCTTTAATCTCCAAACAAGGGATACGAAGTGAAGAAGGTTTCCCTTTCATCAAGTGTGTAGTGATCCAATATGGTACTTGAGTTTCGATCTCCAATGAGTTGATGACTATTAGATCATCCAAATGGGATAAATAAGGGCTCTTGATCTGTGATTGGGATTTCACTGATATGGATTAAGCGTTAAAATAAGTTCAAAAAGGCGATCAAAGGCAGATCAATTCTTGAGATCTTGTGATCAAACTTGCCACAATGGGCCATCATTTCAATCCCCGATGTATTGACATCCATCAATCTAAAGACAGGTGTCATCCTATTCATTGATAAAGCTAAGCAAGCATTGCATTAATCTAAAACCATCAGTCTGAATAGGCAAATACTACTGATTCAAAATCTAATGGGGTATCTACTAGCCAAGCATATGAGAATTAATGCTTTTGTCATTGCTGTGTCTGCTCCTGAAATTGAATAAAGCTAAAAGCTAAAACTTAACCTAAATTGTTTGGCATTGCCTAAGTTATCCCTGTGATTTCAAGTTAGTTAATGTGAACAAGTTTGTGAGCCAAAGAAACTTAAGGAGCCGAATATTAACATCCAGAGATCTTACCATTAAATGTTTAGACCTGAATCATAATAAGGTGAGTTCTGGACCTTGAAATTGAATTTGCCCCATAATTCCAAATTGAAAGTTTGTTAAGAGTTCTGAATTTTCATAAGGTGATTGCAGTTTAGTTATGTAGCTTTCATTATTGCTGTAGAAAACATTATTGGGTCTTGGTTGTTATTTTTAATTTTGAAAATCCAGAGATTAAAAAATAAAAACCCTTGTATCTTAATTTGAATAGGAGATATTGGTCTTTGTTGTTGGTTGTAAATTTTGTTGGTGTGGTTGATTGTCCCTACATTCTTTGAAGTCATATCTGTGTCCTTGATTTGAACACCTAATTCTGCTTGTTTCTGTAAACCTAAAATCCTAGCCTTCTTAAAAGCATGGCGCTGAAAAAAGAATTGTCAGTCTAGGAGGAAACTGAAATCTCCATCATTTTGACCAAGAAATCGAGGGGTTTGTAGAGAAACAAAATGAGGAGAAACCCTGGAAATTCATTGATACACAAGAAGCAGGGGAAAGGCACTTGTGTGTAATATCTGGGAGTGTGACCTTAGGAAAATTTAATCCAGTAATTTCTACAAAAACTTGATTAGTATAACTTGGACAGCAGATAGATACTATGCTCATGAAAGGGTTGTTAAGGAGTGGCCAAATGTTCTACTGGTCTTGAATGCCCCTGTAATTATTAAGGCATTTGATCCGAAAACTGATGACCTAAAGATCGTGGATGATAAAGTCCTCAAATTCAAGTATTATGAAGATAAAGCTACATACAGGAATCAAGAGTTCCAAACGCACATTTATTACATGGACAGAAGGATGTGTCCTTATATGAGCATGATGGGTAGTTTGATATACCCTTTCAGGATAGACGCTCAATGAATACTTCCAGGTCACTTTTTCAGCTTTCTTCTGAGTTGTTTTCTTTGATAATGATCAATTGGGTGATCAATCTACAACAGGTTTGGTTTGGGAATTGCTACATTTTGTCAATCCAACTACATATGATTTTGGTTCTATGTGTCTTGTGAGATAGACAAGGAGCTTATACAGTCTAAAACTTCATGCGCTCCTAAATATTTCGGACAGTATTCATTGTACACATCAGAAAGCCTGGCCATCAGTTGGAGATCCATAGGAAGAAGACCTGTGCAGCTAGGGTGCATACAAATGTATAGGCACTACAATTTGCAGACTACTACAGATGTTGAGGATTACTTTGTTACACCATTATACAAAATGTTATTTTGTAAAGACAGAAAGACTCACCTTTTTAACGCAACAGTAGTGAGGCTGGACTATTTCATGACAACTTCTAATCATGGGCATAGTCAGACTAATTTGGTGGCTTCTTTCAGATTGTATTTATGCAAAGGAACATGTTACCAAATTTTCCTCTTTTGTGCTAACCTTGAATGAACTCCCGAGGCTTTTCAGTTTAGAGTTCATCAAGTAGATTGGATTGGCTGATGACACTTCCGTGGAATTGAGAAATGGGGCCTATTGAATAGTGCAGTGAAAGGAGTTGATTTCTCTTCCATGCCTAAAATATAACCAAATATCTTGTCCATGCCTAAAATTTGGCACCCAATTGATTACTTGTGATTTTTTATCTTCACATCACTGTGATTTTCTGGCAAGTCTTTATTAAATGTCTTATCAATCTCACATTCTTTTCTTTGCCCATCTTCTTGGTTGTCAATATCAATTGAGGAAATTCATCTGTGAAAGGCTCAACTTCCTTAAAGTTTAACTTGTTATTCACCCCAGTTGGAAACTTATCTTTGTACAGGCCAGCCAATTCATACAGTGAGCATAATTGAAGCAACCCAAGATTGCTGCAATTGTACATGCTGTACACTCATTAATGTTGTGATCAATTACATAAAAAGCATAGCAAGGTAGCTTCTATGAGAATACAGACATACATAGAAATATAAACAATACTTAAGAACATGTAATAACTTTTGTTTACCGTACAAGGTAAAAGGATACTTATTGCATGTAGTACAGTAAGATATAACATAGAACAGATACTTTATTCATATATGCAATATGCACTCCAATGCTTACACTATGATTATGATGATGTTTCAATAGTCCCTTCTGGATGGTGTATATATACTTTCCCGAAAGGGTGACTCAACTGTCACGTGCCCTTTCGGATACAATTCTACCCGTTGGCTATAACATAGAATTTATCGACAACATCATCCCCCCAAAAAGTAAAGTCATCTCCAGACGACAATTACAAAATGTTTGAGCCATATTAACAAAATGGAATTTTTTCCCATCACATCTCATTCACATTCCTCTGGTGCCTGCACCAAATTGGTCTCCAAAAACACATTGCATCTATAGCCTCTACTAACACAATACTGTCTCCCTAGCCAATCTGACCTTGATAGCCACCTGTGCTACCTTCTCTGCTTCCAACTCCTAGGTACGCTGAGTCAAGTGTTGCTCTACTGCCTCCAACTAGATGGTCAACTCCTCCCGAGCTCTCTATGCATCCACCAAGATAGCCACACATCCAACACCTACTTCTAGTGCTCAAAGCGTAGCACCCCTCTCAAAAGGTTTGCTCTAGTGCTCTCTCCACCTTTGGCAGACTGACACTCCATGCTTGCAGTAGCTCCAAGTCTCATCAACTGGTCACACTTCCCAAGACTGATAACTGAACTGACTGGGGGTCTAGGGGGGCAACGCCGGCAACGGGGTCGCAGGGTCCCAGTCAGAAGTCCATGGAACATACTATTTTTGTGATTTTCTTCCGATCCCATACTCTTTCTATCAACTGCTTATGTTTTCTTCACTACTTGTTCATGTCTTTCCCTTTGGTACCATTGTGAACTGTTTTGATTTGTTGTTTTTTTTAGAGAGAACCTCCTGTCACCCTTCCTCTGTGTCCATACGGTGGTCGTCCCTTGTATCAATTTATGCCGTACGGTAGTCTTCCAGTTCCCTTATTCCTGTATGTTGTCCTCTACCTTTCAATTCATGGTCATACAATACCATTCTCCTTTCTGGATGCCTATATAGTGCCTTTTCCTTCTAATGATGAGCGTACTGTGGCTTTAATCTCCTGTTGCACTTTGTCCACATGCTTTATCATAGCCGTAGTATACGGTCATCTCCTCATACACATTCACCATGACCGTGTGATTCATTCTATATAGACTTCAACTTATTTATTATATTTTGTCATTGCTCCAATGTTATAATTTTCTCTTTTAGCTTCTTATTTTGTAGATCTTTATTATACCTTATTTACATTTAGTTATTTTCATATATATATTACTACTTTTTATTCCTTCTTAAACAGTCTCTGAATTGTTTGTCTGTATAGACACGCTATTTCTTTCATGATAGATTTTTAGCTTCGACCCATTCACTACATCGACTATTTCCTTCTCATCGAGTGTCAATTATTTGATTGCCCCATTATTGCCAACTTTGCGGATCTTGTATGGTCCTACCCATTTAACTTTAAGTTTGCTTGGTCTGATCTCATTACGCCCATTATACTTTAAAACTAACTGGCCTGGTTGAAATTTATTCAATTTTAAATGCTTATCATGCCATACCTTACGCTTGTTTTGTGTAACTTTCGTGGCCCATTGTGCTTGTAGTTGTCGCTCATCCAGTGTATTTAAATTGTATAATCTCTCCCTTAGACTTTCCATATCTCCTAATTTGTTCTTGATCGCGATTCTTAAACTTGGTACCATGAATTCCGCCGACACCACGACTTCTTGCCCATACATCAACTCAAATGGGGTGTGTCCGCTGGTTACCTTGTATGAAGTATGGTACGCCCATAATGTTGATGGTAGCTTTTCTTCCCAATCTTCTTCCTCAACTGCACAAGACTTATAAATCGCTCCAACTAGGATCTTATTAGTGGCTTCTGTTTGTCCGTTAGCTCTTAGGTAGTACAGGCTCGACAGAGAATGGTAAATTTTGAATTTTGCAGTGAGCAATCGAATAATGTGACTGGCGAAGTGTCCCCCACGATCGCTTGTCAATTGCAGTGGAATCCCGTACCTTGTGATTATCTGCTCGTAGATAAATTTAGTTGTGCTTATCGCAGAGTTGTTCGGTAGTGCCTGTGCCTCCACCCACTTGGTTAGATATTCTGTCGCCACCACAATGTACCTGTATCTTTGAGTTTTACTTACTTTAAGGGGTCCGACAAAGTCCAACCCCCATCTTTCAAATAGCTCTTGTGCCTGTGAAGAATTCAAAGGCATGAAGTCTCTCTTCAGTGGTTTTCCAGCTCTCTGACATGTATCGCAGGCAACAACCCATTCCCTGGTGTCATGCACAGTTGGCCACCATAACCCTGCCAGAAGTATCTTTTGCATAGTTGTGTCTGGCCCCATGTGTCCTTTTGCTAGTCCCTCATGTGCTTCCTTCAACACCTTAGGAATCACCTCTTTCAACATGCATTGTCTTAATATTTGATCGAGTCCCATCTTATATAGTAACCCGTTGATCAACTAAAATGTTTGGCTCCTTAGCACTAGTTTCCTCCTCTCGTTTGGCAACATTTCTTTAGGAAACAGTCCCGTCGAGAGATACTCTCCAATACACGTGTACCAGGATGGTAGTATGACAATGTGAAATAGCTGCACATCAGGAAAATCATCGTTGACTCCCTCTGGTGGCTCTCTTGATTTTATCCTCGACAAGTGATCCGCACTTACATGACTCTTTCTTGGCCATACCACAATCTTGAATGTAAATTCTTGCAACAGTAATAACCATCTACTTATCCTTCCCTGTATGATCAACTTGTTGACAAGATATAACAACGCTTGGTGATCCACATAAAATACGAATGGTGTCACCAATAAATAATGCCTGAATTTCTATACTACGTACACCATTCCGAGTGCTTCTCATTCTATTGTACTGTAATTTTTCTCCGCTTTAGATAACAGTCTACTCGCAAAGTATCCTGGATGATCCAGTCCTTGATTACCTGTTTGTGCTACTATTGCTTTAATTGCGTAGTTTGATGCATCAACATGAACATGAAACTCCTTATCCCAGTTCGGATAAGCTAGGATCGGTGTTGTGGCCAACCTTGTTTTTAGTCCATCGAAAGCTTCATTATGCTCCACTCCCGATTTATAAGGTTCACCCTTGCAAGTTAGCTTGTCTAGCGGGTAGGATATTTTCGCAAAGTTCTTGATGAACCTCTGGTAGTATCCACTATGTCCGAGGAATGATTTTACTTCTGATACATCCGTCGACGGTGGCATATCCAAAATTACATGGATTTTGTTAGGATCTGTCTTTAATCCTGCTTTACAGACTATGTGTTCATCTTTAATTTCTTCCTGACTTCTATCCATGTGGTTAATTTTTGCGGATCGACATTTGAAAACCAATCAATCACTACACCCTATAGGGTTGCTGGGTTTGTTGGACTTAGTCATCCTGGTCCATTACACCATTCGCCATCCATATTGTTTCGCATGTTTTGCAGTGTTTGCTCAGATCTGCCATCCCAACACTGTTGAACTTCGACAATTTTTCCTTTGTTCTCACCATTGCTACTTTCTTCTGATTTTGTGGTACTTACTGTGTACTCGCGTTGTTCTTAGCACCCGCGTTGTTCTACACAACCGCGCTGCTTTGGACAACCACCCTACTTTGGACAATTGCATTACTCGGTGAGAAAAGATCTACCTCAAGCGAAGTTGTTTGATTTTCTGCCTGTATCCATTCGTCGGGTGTACCGGGAATGAAGAGTTCCCTCCGCGCTCGTGCTCCTTCGGCACTTTGAGCCGTTTGAGTTACTTCTCTTCCATTCGGATTCTCTACCCTCAACATATACAAGTTAAGGAACTCCTCCCTTGTCTCTTCCACCAAATTCAATTGTTGTCAAGTTTCTTCTACCAATTTCTCGGCACTCCTTGGTCTGCTAGGTGAATGCACTCCCTCCGTCTATGCTCCTTCACCCCCTCAGTGTCCATCGGTAAGCTGCTGAAGCTTTTGTCTACGCTCCGCCTATTGTGCTAAAATTAATACTTCCTGTGTTGTGCATATCTCATCCTTATCTTTACTTTATTCCTGTCTTTATTAAGTAGATTTGACATTAATCTTCATAACACTTCCTTTGTTCCAAGTTCGACTGACAATGGCACCAAATGTTTACTGTACAGGGTAAAAGGATACTTATCGCATGTAGTACAATAAGATAAAACACAGAACAAATACTTTATTCATATACACAATATGCAGTCCCATGCTTACAATATGATTATGATGATGTCTCAATAGTCCCTTCCGGATGGTGTACATATACTTTCCCGAAGGGGTGACTCAACCGTCATGCGCCCTTTCGGATACAATTCTACCATGGCTACAATATATAATTTACCGACAACCCTATGTAAACATTTAAGCCAACAACTTTTGGGACTATACCCAATAAAATCTAAGTGCAGACACACACACACATATTTATAGTAAAGAGCAGCCATCAATATATTCCTTATGCAATGTATGTGTCACACAGTGTTCATACCCAAGATAGAAGATCTGAACATTACTATCATGATCTGTTCTTCTTCTTGATGTCTGTCCTCTTTTGGTCATTTTGGACGATGCCTTCTTTCCTCTTGAATGTCCTTCAATGTTGCTTGAGGGTTGTGTCTTTAAGGTGGTAACCCTTTTCTTCAAACAAAGTTGTCTGTTTGTTTGGTGATGCCTCTTAATGAGCGCACATTTCCCTAACATGGATTAAAGAGTTATTTTCTTTTTTCCAACCAATTTGGGAGTGACCTATTAATATGTGATTGTTTATATATAAACACAGACATACGTACATATAAACTGCATGCCTTTGATATAGTATGGATTTCATTGTTGACTTAGAAATATTATAATATACGATTCATTTTGTGAGATACTATGTGCTTTCTGACTTCTGTAACCAGCCATGACAGGAGAAATAAGGGGTCAGAGGGTGGGAAAATGGTGATGAGGTTACCTTCTAAGCACACCAACCTCATGGTGTATGACTAGGGAGTCCCATGGGGCCAAAGGGAGATAAAGGGGACTGCCTTCGGGCTTGGGAAGGATGGACTGTATAGGCGCTTGTTGTGAATGTTCCTCATGACCTTTATCAGCGTAAAAAAATGCACAAGGATGTCCAATCATTTGTAGTGAGATATAAGTGGCGAGATTAAGGAATATGGTGATAGGGCACTGCACTACTTACTCCACCTCATATGGATGGCATGGGCCACATGGGGCCAAGAGGGATGATACATTTGGTCTCAGGTTGGTCTAGGGTAGGGGGTCACTAGAGTACCTTATCAAGTCACCCTACCTTATCGCTTCTATGGTTGAGACATCTTAAAATCGATTCAAGCAATCTATTGATTTGATCTACATTTCCAATTTTCGCTTAATTCTAACTTAAAAGGTCTAATTATGAATGATGATTATTAAGGCTTCCTAACTTGTTTGGTAGGGTCTCAATCAAATTGAAAAGGTATCTCACCCTACTTGCTTTGAATAAACTGTAGCCTACCGCAAAAGTTTGGGTACTCACAAATTGGGGACATTACACATTTCTAATGGCTTGCTGAATTAGTTATTTGAAAGTTTGTGTACACAAACCATTTGGAATGGAGGATTGCCATGGCACCGTAATCATAGTAACAAGGGTTTGCAAAGAGGAAGTGGAAGTTATCACATTTGTGATCTAGGAACTTGTAGATGAAATAGGGGGTCGCCTGGCCCTCAATTCAGTCAGGTTGACTTCTTGGACTACTGGATTCAACCTTGGATTTTAATAATCAGCAAAGATAGGAGGACTTGAGCTTACCATGCTCACTCTGGGCAGTCTATACAAGGTAGTTTAATTGCTTAGTTGGTCTCATCAAAAGGTAAGGATTATGAGTCTATTGCACTGACATTGTCCTCGTCGATTGCATCATTGAATTCCCAATCTGTTGGGTTTGTTTTATGCTTGTAATCCAAGGCCATTCTCCATGGACAATATGAGAGCAGATTCTATGCTGAAATATACCTTTCGTAAGACACTTCATCAAACCTAGCACAAGAACATATCATCCGTGTCAGAGTGTTTGTGCCAGTGGCGAGGAGAAAAGTTTGAAACATCATCAAAAAATTTGATATTTCTTTCCCCATAGATCTCTGTGAAAACTTTATAAGCTGCCACTTCAATCAACAAAAAATCAGCAACATGTATGGGCAGATTATAGAGCCTATTTGATAATCTCGTGAATGTGCTGTTAGGATATAAAAGACAGTGCCCATATTCTTTGAAAATTTCTTTCTTCCACAAACAATTTACGAGTATGGTTACAGCAAACAAAACCTTGCATACAGGTGAGCAAAGAAAAAAATGATTTAGATTAGAACGATGTGGTAGATACTTGTGTAGATAGAGAGCAGTAAAGTGAGCACAAATAAACTTATACACTGAACTCGACCTGTGCTGAGCATACAAATATCAAGAGAAGGAAACAGATAAAACCATTCTCATCCATCCTATGCAGTCCTTTTCTTCCTCTAGGAGATGATATTTCTAATTCGTTATGATGCTGGTTCCAAATCTCATGCATAATTTAAATCCAAATCTTTTTCATGTGAGTGGCATCTCTTTGTCATGTAAGTCTACACATTACATTCTTTATATATATCATATATGATGTAAGGATTTTAGTAAGTACATACTTCTTGGTAGGAGTGGCAAATCTATGGTGAAGTTTACCAATACCCTTTAAATGTAATGCAAATAATTGACAGGTTTCCATTCATTTACCTATTACTGTGTAAAATACAACTATTAGGGCAAGTCCCCATGCAGCTGCTTAGCTTATTTTGGTTAGCAGCCACTGTTCAACGTTTTAAGGAGTAATTTGTGGAGCTAGTGATCCTGTGGATATTCAATTTTGCTCCTTATTTTATCTTTATTTGTATTTTTGAATAAAATTAGCATTGATTTTTTTTGTATATAAAAGTTGGAGAAAAGGGGGCCAATAAAAAAGGAGGGAAAGAAATTTGTGGAGCCACATAGCAGTTTCCCAATAAGCAGTTGCTGCTTATTTTGATACACGCTTTATCTCAGAGCTTATTTTCAATTCCTTAACCACTCCGTTAAAATAGTGAAACCTTCCAATTTATCCTTTTCTCGGGATTCAAAATTTGCATGGGGACACTAGAATTGCTTAAGTCTAAGCAGAAAATTTAGTAAGGCAGCCGCATGGAGAAGAATGGCATTCAGTGGAAAACTTATAAATCTTCTGAAGATTCGGATTAAAATTGTCTGCCATGATCTGTCAAACAAATCATATATCTTCAATGTGCTACAGTGTTTTGGGGATGGCAGTCCAGGGTGAATTTCAGGAGATGCCATTTTGGAAGGAAGAAATGACATAAATTGCCTCCAGGAGCAGTCTGTAGCCATAAATGAAA
Organism: Cupressus sempervirens; assembly: GCA_028749045.1. Lineage (NCBI taxonomy): Eukaryota > Viridiplantae > Streptophyta > Pinopsida > Cupressales > Cupressaceae > Cupressus > Cupressus sempervirens. The sequence continues at coordinate 563,204,957 of CM053785.1, read as the reverse complement.
ATCCAATAACTTTGGTTAAGAAGTGATGAAATCATACCAAAGACTAAATGAAATCTGTCGTTAGTAGAAATTGTGTATCAGCCGACAGGACCCTTCGGAAAAGTTTTTGTATCAGCCGACGGGTCCCTTCGGGGAAGTTCTTGTTATGTAGCCGACAGATACCTTCGGGAAGGTTCCTTGAAAAGTATTTATAACCCCTTTGGGAAGCATTGTATTGATCTTATCATTGGAGCATGGAAGCATAATGTAATGTTCTGGCATATGCGAACAATAATAAGAAGAGTTCTGTTGTTTGTGTTCGTGTTCATTATCTGTGAGCAATTCTTAATTAACCTATGCGGTAAACAAAATCCACTTCAACTATGCTCCTAGGATCTCCCCCACAGCTTCCAGAAATCAAAGTGAGGAACAGAAGTTTCTTTTTGTATGGAAACTTGAATTTTCTGATTTTGGTTTTGTGATATATAGCATGTCAGCAATGAAGATTGTGTGAAGTCTATCACAGGCCTTCAAAAATCTGTCTTCAAGATAAATAGGGGTCTGTTTGAAGAACTTAATTATTGATTTTGAGAAATCTTGCTTGACTAATAGTGTGTAGCAAGAGTTTGCTGTTTTTCATCAAATGGTGTCAATATGGTTTGAATCAACTCTCTGATGGCTTTTTTCATTTTTTGTTATGCCATATTGCACAGCTGTTTGTTGTCAGCAACTTCCTACTGGTTACTGTCAATTTCATGTCATTTTTTCAGCAGAAGAAAAGCTCCTGTTGTGTGGGTTCTCCAACCACCTTTCTCTTTGCTCAATTATTCTAACTAGTAGACTATTTACTACTACTGGTTGGATCAAAGAATTGGATAGAATGCTGAAGACACCACCTAAGAATTATAGGTTGTGGAAAATATGTGCCAAGCAGTAGATTAATATTTACTACTACTGGTTGGATCAAAGAATTGGCTAGAGTGCTGAAGACACCACCTAAGAATTATAGGTTGTGAAAAATATGTGACAAGCGTTAGATTTGTATGGTTAGAAGTTATAGAACTATTGTCCTTAAAAGAGTGAGTTAGCAACTGATTACTGTGCTTATTTCCTTTTGTGAAACATGATAGCTATTACCATCAAGAGGTTTTAATTGGTAGTAGTCTATGACTACCATGCCTATCTATTGTAATGTCCCCACTACTAGTGTTACTATGAGATTGAGTGATAAACTGCAAAAGAAATTTTAGAAATGATATTTAACAAATCTAATTACATATTCTACCCTCTATCCTAAACCCACCCCTTAAAGTGTAAAGAATATTAACCAAGATAAACCTACAGATCTGACAGTACAGACCGTACTTCCTCTTAATAGTAATATATCTCTAATGTTAGCATTTAATGATATATATATCTCTCCTATAGGTGCCAAGTTAGGAAGGGTTATGTCCCTTTAGGGACATACCCTTCAGAAAGGATAGATAAGTAGGTTGTAAATGCAGATTATAGGCAGCAGTCTGCTCCAATAAGCATTTTATATCCTGCAATTTATATCTGAGATTCTCTATCACAATAAAAGGCTAAATATTCAGTATTGTATCTGCATTATAATAAGCACTAATTTCATCAATATTCATACTACTTAGAAGATCATTCTCAGCATATAAGACTGGATTAAAAGTCTGATTAAGAGATAAGGATTTAGCAGAAACTTTACATAAAGATGTCTCTAGATCGGGTTTCCTAACCCTTAGTTATTCTACTGTCTTCTCTGGAGTGCACACCCTTCAAGATTTTTCTTGAAAGGGACATTCCCTATCCATGGCTTTATCACATATGCATATGTTGACATCATTAGAATATTCTTGCTATTATACTAACCTCAGGCATATTGGTCAGATGAAGATAATTCTCACACACCAACATTATTGAAGTTGCATGGTTTTAGGTAGTGTTGGCCAAATGGGCATTACACTCATCTCTGATACTGATATTATATATCAATCTCTGTCGTGTCAACCAAATAACTATACCCATCGCTGATACTGACACTAATATTTGTGTTTTACTCCATTGTGTCAGCCAAATGGGAATGCACCCATCTCTCATATTAACACTAGAAGTTTGTGGTCTGCCCTTCATAAGGGACCTTATTAATATTTTATTTTTGAATTATAAATAATTTTAATAAATGAATTATCATCTACAAATTATCTTTTACATGGAATGATGTGGCACAACAGACTTTTGAGAAACTCAAAAAATCTTGTGCTCTTGCCCACTTCTATGTAATTTGTACCTTCCATGGTTGGTGACCATACTTCACAATTTACTTGGTGAGTTGGCAGCTTCCTTATGTCTTGCATTTTCTTCTTTTAATACTTTCCTCTTTACTTGTTTTAAGTGCCTCTTTATCAATGACGATGTCTTCGATGCCCCTCTACTGTATCGGGCAGTTTATATACATACATACATACATACATACATACATACATACATACATACATACATACATATATATATATATATATATATATATATATATATATATGTCTTTTTGCCCCTTTGAATGGTTTGACCCCATGGCCACGTCATTTGCCATGGGTTGATTTAGTTATTTATTATGCTCAACACCAACTACTTCATCGGACATACCAATAGTTAATTAATGTTAAATATTGTTTTTGTTATTTTATTTAATGTTATCCATGTCCTAATCATTGAAAATATTGAATAATATTATAATACTAATATTGAGAATAATATATGTACTGGATAATGTTAATATTAAAATGCATTATTCTCACATCATTAATGTTATTAAAATCATATTAATGTACATTTAATTGGTTAATTTGTAACTTAATCGAGTTCCGTTGCATCTATCTTTACCTTGATAGCAATCATGAATTTTTGTTGATAGCATGTGAACACAGGAAAATGATGGTGGGTAATTGCAGCACTTCCAACATATAAATAACAGTAGTCTACTAGATTACTACATAGAAAATTTGCCATATATAAAATGTGCTCTTGATGTGGTACGTACAGTGTTTGTGCTAGGCAGTTAAGTACTCGTGTAATTTACCTGGAAGCTATCCTGGCCATTATCTGTCAGTTAGATGTTCTAATATTGGTCAGCTATCTGTCACTTACCTGGCTGTAAGCTACTTAATATTGTTAGTAGTGCACACTTAGCCTCTTGAGGAAGGCAGTAAACATTCGGTTATATACATTTATGTTTCTTATTAGGGCGTATCAGTTATTTGTGAACTTTTGAGGATATTAAATTTTGGTTCGCATGTCGCTTGAATGAGAATGATTTGGTTTTTGCAGGACAAGTTCCTTCAGTAAAAGAAGCAAATATGAAAGAAAAGTTTTTCCCCTGGTCCCAAAAACAGCCTGTTATAATCGGTACAGTCCTCTCTTTGGTTTGTTTAGAATTACTTCTTCCATTCATCGTTGAATTCATATGTTGTTTGTTGAATGTTATTTGCGAAAGTGTTCAAGGATTCCAGTTTTAAGTAGTAAAATGTGACCATGGCACCAAGGACATGTCTGACTGTTAACAGAACTTTTCTGTATCATGTTAACAGGAGCACGGTTGATTGAAGCTTTTCAGAAACCAAGTGACTTTCTATCTTTACAGCCATTGTTTGAGGTACCTTCTGCTGTTGTTTAGTAGGCTTATTTTATTTTATGATCTGGGTAATTAGTACTCTCTACTTTTCTGCTTTTTAGGATCTCCCTATGGTGGCTTTATAGGCATTCACATATTTAAAAATTTCACTTATGTTTTACATTAAATGTTGTGCTATCACAGAGAGAAAAGTACATTGTTACTTATAATCCATTGAAGGGTCAAGCGTATGCATTGTTAAGGGAAAAATCAAGCTCAGATGATGTTATGAGAGCTGCCTTTCATGTGAGTTCTGGTTTTCGTTCTTTATCCTCACTAATGAATAAGGTGCCAATATAAAGCATGGCGGCAAACTCATTGCATTAGTTTTTTAGTCCGCTGTTCACTGAAACTGATTTTGCGACTTTTCGCCATCTTGTGACACTAATAATTGAGAACACTCTGGGAACAACAGGCGCATTTTCTTGTACATGTCATACAGACATCGAAGAAGGCAGAAGCTAAAAGGAAGCCTATCACTTATGCAAAGGTGGACATATTTGATTCACATGCAGCCTATTCCACCCTTTCAGCAGCTGATATACAAGCAGAAATTGCACAAACATGTGGGCTTGTTTCTTCCCTGTACAGTGTCTTCAAAAATCAAGCTGCACAACAGGTTGTCTAGCATTGAAAAATGATACAACGAATAATTCCATATTTGCATATTTTTGTTTTTGCTTTGTGTCTAGGACAATTTTTTGCCCTAGTTCATTCCTATTCTACCTGCTCTACGTTTCAGTCTCTGGTCTGTTTTAAGTTATTTGTGGACATTAATATATTTTATTTCTTTCCTTGTTGAGTTTTTGTTAATGTTGCTTTTGTAGGGATGGAGGATGTCAGAGTCATTGCTAAACTCGGGCAATGCACGGGTGCTGAAGATGGAGGAAGATGAAATGTAGTAATTTAATGCTCATCATTTACGATTCAGACAATGAAGAGTTGCCAATTTTGCCCATGCACTAATTGTGAGCAGATATATCTGCGTCTCACAATGTTATTTGATTTATTTGTGAGTATATGTATCTGCTTCTCACAGTGTTATTGCAGGTGTCGTGTAGGATGATATTCGTTTTGTAAATCAGGCAAAGTTGCTGTACGGTAATTTCCATGAAATTGTGTAAATTGCCAGAGCTGCTTCTCCACGGGATTATAGAGTATTTGCTTATCAATTGTAACATATCAATCTGTCACCAATAGCTTCCATGCCTTGCTCTCCGCTTTGTATTTTTCGTAGGAATTGCTAATACCCACCGATGGCATGAAAATCAATTCAAGAGGGCTAAACTGGATGTAATATTCCGGCAAGCACAATAAACATGCTTAATTATTTTGGGGGAATTTGTATATTTGTATGCAAAGTCTGTCCAGTGACTTTGAATGATATACTAACCCTAACCCTTACTGACCAGGAGCAAATGGTGATAATGGCTAAAGATTTAGATCAACTTAATTGGATTTATGAGTTAGAGGCTCAAATTTGGAGCAAGGATATCCTTGTGAGTGTATCGAAAACAATGAAACATGAACGGTTGATAAATATATTCTTGGTGGCAATGTGGAGCATGTCCCTTAGATGCATTCTTCTTATTGAAAATAAACTAGAGTTGAAGCATCTTAATTACGTTTTGGGAAATATATTGACCATTATTTTCAGATTAATAATAGGTAAGCCGCGTCTTGATGGGAACACGCTAGAAATATAATGTAAGATGGATAAACCATTATATATAAAATTTGAAATCTAGAACTTCATTTTACGTTTCGTATCAGCTATTTCACGTACAGAAATATATTGATATTCCACGTTCATCAGCATTATGCAACACAGGAACGGAATAGGATTTGTGCAGAAAATTCGTGTTATTGCAACAAAATGTGTGCTAATTTCAACCCATAATGCAAACAAATTGAAATTTGGAAAAAAATCTTATACAAGGAATTTATATAATTGCAACAATATAGCAGGATTATGTTTTGCATATTTGTACAACCTATGCATGAGTATGTATTGTGTTATCTGCCTCTTAATTAGGTATTGTGTTAGTGGAGCATACTGATCATTATATACATAGTACAGGAAAGGTCCTTCAGAAGATTTGTGGAAGTACTATAATTTAGTAAGGATTAACGAGTCAACTGAAATGTATTTAGAAAGGGATTTATGGAAGAAATGGGCCTCTGAAAAACAGATGAGGAAAGGCAGTGGCTATGCAGCCCCCAAATTAGTTTGTTTTACCCGGTCGAACACTTAATTTTAATGTAAACCAATTAATTGGTTATACTCTCACAAGGCTTATTAAAAGTTGAAAGCCCACAAAAATTTTTGATGGAGAGATTGAATGAATGAAAAACTTCAGTAATGCTCATGAGGCTAAAGCAGCCCATAGAAGCCTATAGAACCTGCAAACCAACACACCTTCAGACAGATTGTCAAGAATCCTAAACAAGTTGCAACCTTTTAATTAAATCTGCTCTCCAACGATGGATTTTGATCATAAGGTGTGCAGCTCTGTTTGAGTGCTTTTCTTCAAATAGGTAGTTTAAGCTCTTCGCGGCCTGCCTCTAAAATATCTACAACCAAATTTGATGTCGTTGTATGTTGGACATTTTATGATAACATGACACCCATATCCATGATGAAAAACGAATAGATATGTCTTGTTTACCCGCTCTTTCTTTTAGTAGTAGACATCTATCTATTGGGCTATAAATATTTTTTTATCTTCATTTAATATTTGTTCCTATGTATGCATTTTTCTAATGGTATTGTCATGGAGTAAATTCTCTGACTTAATATAAAGTTTTTTCTGTGTATTTTGTCTAACCATATGATACTCCTATATTTTTTCCTGTACAGATCTTTTTATTTCTTTATTGTTAATTGGCCGATCTTGAATGTTAACATCCCATTTTTTATCCATTTGTGGTTTTGCTTCATCCACATGCTCTTTTTCTATCTAGTCTTTCCTCTGCACCTTAGGTCAACAACAATTTTTCATATTTGAGTTTTCTTTAACCCAATAACAGGATTATTGCCAAAGCATCTAATGGGAAGTTGCCTATTTTCACCAATAAGATCTCTTAAGGTACAACTACTTTAATTTTGAGGAGGTTGATGATGAAATGTTTTCGAGTTCTTTCTACTTGTTTCTATTTTTTATTTGGCATGTTGCTCCCTCAAATTTCACACCCATAAAAGGTCACTTGTGTAAGTAAACATTATTTTCTTGGTCTTCTAATCCCACATCTCAACATTCCTACACTTATTTTGTAAAGAGCAACAACAATTTTCTATACCCTTGAATTTTTTTCGCTTTGCATGTTTGCTAACTATGTTTTGAAAATTGATCCCTTCACTTGTGTAAGTAAACATTATTTTCTTGGTCTTCTAATCCCACATCTCAACATTCCTACACTTATTTTGTAAAGAGCAACAACAATTTTCTATACCCTTGAATTTTTTTCGCTTTGCATGTTTGCCAACTATGTTTTGAAAATTGATCCCTTCACTTATCCTTTTAAGAGTACAACAATTTCCAATACTCTTCAATGTTTTTTGCTCTACACATTTTCCAAGAAGTTTGTTTTGAAAATTGATCCATAGGCATTTGTACTTGTTTGCTATCTCTAAAGGATTTCCTTTGAAAAGGAGCATGTTTAGAGTCTTTCTCATTTCTTTTCAAAGATAACATGATCACTTCGGTTTTACTAGTGTTCACATGCATTCCCACTTCATGACAAAAGGTTTCCAATGTCTTTATATAGTGTTCTCTTGGCCCATTCGTTCTTTTGGCTATTAGAATGAGATCATTTTCATACAAAGGTAGTATTTTCACATAGTTGGCAAGCTAGTTTCCTATCCATTGGTCTTGTTTAGCTATTCTTATAACTTATCAATATAAAGTCCAAACAAAGCGGGAGAGAGTGGACACCCCTATTTTAACCCTAATGTTGCTCAACACATTTTGACATCCCATTTGTAGTTTTGGTATTACTGGTGTTTAGCTATTCTTATAACTTGCCATAAAGTCTATGTACTACAACTGTAAGTCCCTTAGGAATCTCCAATTTTTCCTTTCTATCTCAATGTTTGTTGCACAATATTGAGTCAAAGGCCTTTTTGAAGTTCACAAAACAACGAAAGCCTCAACACTTTGCATGTTGCATATTTTTCAACATGAATCTAAGAGTGACACTGTAATCAATAACATAATATTTTAATTTAAAATCAAGTTGTCTTTGAGCTCTTTTATCCTCTATTTCTGCCCATCTACTAATTTTTTGATGTACCACACTACCAAATGACCGACAAAGGAGGTGATTAACAATCATAGTTTGATAATTTGATGACTTGTACTACTTTTGTGTAGGGGAATCACCACACTTCCAATTTTTGGGAAAACCCTCTTATTTAATATTGTTAAAGATATGATTGATATGAGGTGCAGAACTATCAATGCGCCATTTTAAACGTTCAACTTGTAACCCATCAATATCTTGGATTTTCCCCTTGCTAATCTCCTTACACCTTGAATAATATCTTCAAAGTTGATTAGTAGTGGTCTATGTTAATTCTTCTCATGTTGATATAACATCTTTGACTACTCCAACCATTGGTGCTATTCTCTAATTTACTTCTTTTGCCGCAAATCTTTCCAACTTTTTTTAGGATCATTTTTCCAGTATTAATCAACTCTAACCTTTTCAATTCCAATACTTTCTGTTTTTGTTCCTTACCGTTTTTTCATACATATTAGAGTAAGATGCTAAGGGGTGGGGGTGTGGGGGAGGCGGGTGAATCAAGATCTTTAAACATAAACTATACTTAAACTTAATTCACCACCCATCTCAAAATTAACCTTAATTATGTGTCATCATGTGACAACATGTAGTATCAAATCTATCATCTACTTGGATGAATTAAACAAATAAATAAGTAATCAACACATAATACAAAATTTGGTAATGCAGAAACCCTCCAAGGTGAAGCTAAAACTGTAGTGGGGATGACACCCACAAAATCATCACTACAACAATTAAAGTACTTGTTAGGGCTACCATTGTGATCACTTTTGATGATCTACCCCATGAGGGCTCTACTCTGTTAAAAGATTAAAGACAATTAAGTCTACCTTGACTAAATAATTTTAATATCACAATTAAGTGAGTACTCTGTTAGGAGATTTACAATAGGCTTGTAACGACCACTTTGTTAAGAGATTCACCCAACACACTTGTTAGAATCTAACAATATCGTGAGCCTCTAGTTTGCACGAATATGTCGATAACATATATTCTCTATCCAAACTGTAATCACCTGTCTGTGATTGATTTGCAATATCTCCTTACTACACTACTTGGTCTCCTTATTCCTCAACACTTAACTCATCGATTCACCTTCAGCTTTGCATTCATGCATTCCTCTCGCTTGCAACTACAATTTCAAGCTTGAAACTCTTCTTTTATTGTCATCTAACGAAGCTTCTAGATCACAATCAACGATCCACATTCTTTTTGTCATTTTAGCTTTCCATTTTTTTGATTTGTCCATCAAACTAAATAGGGATTAATGATGTGTAATAATAGGTGTAATTACCTCCTTGAATAGCTCCTCAAACATAGCAATGTGATTTATGCTCGATAAAACCCTTTACTTAAGTGTTAGTGTCATTCCAAACTATATAACTCAACACTTATACCTTCCTAACACTATCGTGCTTGGTTCTTCATGTTGTCCCTCAACATGAACTACACTTGACTTTAAACTATGTTACCCTCTAAACTACATGGCTAATGTAGCACTTGGCAACAACTAGAATGCTCAATGGCTGTTGATGTGCTCGACAACAATGCCTTCCTTGACACACACTAAAGTTGTATACTTATGCTTGATATAGCTCAACCTTAATAATGTCTCAGTTGTAGTATTGACCGACCAACTCTACCTAGTAAATGACTAAGTGTTTTGCACTAATTGACAATACTAAGATTGTCTTTAAGAGGAAAACATTCTACTTTCTTTATTCATTCCCTCCCTTCTTATTTCTTTTTACTACCTTGTACTCATCATCGGACTAGGGATTTGTTGGGAAAGTATATTTAGCATCTCTTTTGTGTTTTGAACTTTCACATTTTTCTAATGCCTTGAGAATTAGAAGAACACGATTATCTTTGTCAACATAGTGTTGTTTCATAATACCAAGACCACTTTCTTGGATAGTAGTAAATGTAAGGGCACCTTTAAATGTTTGTTGATATATTGGAGTCATTAGAATGACACCAAGCAAAGGTGCTTCCTTGCATTGAAGATGGATTTGGTCACTTTGCCTCCTCTTTAAATGAATGGCCAATTTTGATAAAATTTAGGTTGTGACATGATTTTTTCCCTATTGGACATTCTCCTATCTTAAACTCCATTATCATTGATGTGTAATCTTGAGAGAAAATGATATAGTCCACCACACTTTGATCATTGTACATTTTACAAGTTATGACTTAGGTCATCTTCTCATACCATTGTAAATGCCATGTTGTATAGATTGCAAAAGCCTAGTAATTTTACCCCATAATGATTGATGTTGCCCTTTTGTTAAGTGAACCTTTCCCAACATTAGTTCATTTATTCTTCCAACCATAATAAACTATTGTTTTCTTATTGAAACTAATAATGTAGCAGACATTGTAGAAATATTACAATTAGCAAACCATTTGTGCATATATAACGTGTGAAGCAGACTACTACACTACATGGGTATTTGGAAGTTGGATATTATGTTAGTAGAAGCAATAAACCAATTGATTCTCTTCCCAAAATAGATTCATTTCTCATTACAAAGAAGTTTGTAGAGTAATATCTCCTATGCTAATGTGGTGCAATGTCCCCTTTTTGGGACATTAGGATTTCTAAAGTCATATTCCTAAAATATTGATTTTGCTTAAGGGGACCTTAATGAAAATTTATAACATGCCTCAAACTTATATTATAAAGTGGGATAAAGGTGACAAAGAAGGAAAAGAAAAAAGGACAAGAAAAACAAATTGAAAAGTCATGCCGCAATGCATTAAAAGAAGGAAGGGAGACTCATTTTGGGAAGCTTGGAATCAGACCCTTTAGAATAATAGGGGGGTGAATCAAGATCTTTAAACATAAACTATACCTAAACTTAATCCACCACATATCTCAAAGTTAACCTTAATTATGCGTCATCATGTAACAACATGTAGTATCAAATCTACCATCTACTTGGATGAATTAAACACATAAACAAGTAATCAACACATAATACAAGATTTGGTAATTCCAAAACCCTCCAAGGTTAAGCTAAAATTGTAGTGGGGATGACACCCACAAAATCATCACTACAACAATTAAAGTACCTATTAGGGCTACCATTGTGATATCACACTTTTGATGATGTACCCCATGAGGGCTCTGCTCTGTCAAAAGATTAGAAGATAGTTAAGTCTACCTTGCCTAAAGGATTTTAATATCACAATTAAGTGAGTACTCTATTAGGAGATTTACAATAGGCCTGTAAGGACCACTTTGTTAAGAGATTCACCCAACACACTTGTTAGAATCTAACAATGCCTTGATCCTCTAGTTTGCACTAAGATGTTGATAACATATATTCTCCATCCAAACTGTAATCATTTGTCTATGACTGATTTGCAATATCTCCTTACTACATTGCTTGGTCTCCTTAGTCCTCAACACTTAACTCATTGATTCACCTCCAGCTTTGCATTCATGCATTCCTCTTGCTCGCAAATACAATTTTTGGCTTGAAACTCTTCTTTTATAGTCATGTAACGAAGCTTCTAGATCACAATCAACAATCCACATTCATTCTTTTTGTTGTTTTAGCTTTCCATTTTTTTGATTTGTCCATCACACTAAGTAGGGATTAATGATGTGTAATAATAGGTGTAATTACCTCTTTGAATAGCTCAAAACATAGAAATTTAATTTATGCACGACAAAATAGTTTACCTAAGTGTTAGTGTCATTCCAAATTATATAACTCGACACTTATACCTTGCTAACACTCAGTCGTGCTTGGTTCTTCATGTTGTCCCTCAACATGAACTATGCTCGACTTTAAACTATGTTACCCTCTAAACTACATGGCTAATGTAGCACTTGGCAACAACTAGAATGCTCAATGACTTTGATGTGCTTGACAACAACGTCTTTCTTAACACACACTAAAGTTGTATACTTCTGTTTGATATAGCTCAACCTTAATAATGTCTCAGTTGCAGTATTGACCGACCAACTCTGCTTAGTAAATGACTTTCACACTAATTGACAATACTAAGATTGTCTTTAAGAGGAAAATATTCTACTTTATTTATTCATTCCCTCCCTTCTTATTTATTTTTACTACCTTGTACTCATCATCGAACCAGGGATTTGTTGGGAAAGTATTTTTAGCATCACTTTTGTGTTTTGAACTTTCACATTTTTCTAATGCCTTGAGAATTAGAAGAACACGATTATCTTTGTCAACATAGTGTTGTTTCATAATACAAAGATTACTTTCTTGGATAGTAGTAAATGTAAGGGAACCTTTAAATGTTTGTTGATATATTGGAGTCATTAGAATGACACCAAGTGAAGGTGCTTCCTTGCATTGAAGATGGATTTGTTCGCTTTGTCTCCTCTTTAAATGAATGGCCAATTTTGATAAAATTAGGTTGTGACATGATTTTTTTCCCTATTGGGCATTCTCCTATCTTAAACTCCATTATCGTTGAGGTGTAATCTTGAAAGAAAATGATATAGTCCACCACACTTTGATTATTGTACATTTTACAAGTTATGACTTAGGTAATCTTATCATACCATTATAAATGCCATTTTGTATAGATTGAAAAAGCCTAATAATTTTACCCCATAATGATTGATGTTGCCCTTTCTGTTCAGTGAACCATTCCCAACATTAGTTCATTTATTCTTCTAACCATAATAAACTATTGTTTTCTTATTGAAACTAATAATGTAGTAGACATTGTAGAATTATTACAATTAGCAAACCATTTGTGCATATATAACATGTGAATTAGACTACTGCACTACATGGGTATTTGGAAGTTGGATACTATGTTAGTAGAAGCAATAAACCAATTGGTTCTCTTCCCAAAATAGATTTGTTTGTCATTAAAAAGAAGCTTGTAGAGTAATACCTCCTATGCTAATGTGGTGTAATGTCCCCTTTTTGGGACATTAGGATTTCTAAAGTCATTTTCCTAAAATATTGATTTTGCTTAAGGGGAGCTTAATGAAAATTTATAACATGCCTCAAACTTATATTATAAAGTGGGATAAAGGTGACAAAGAAGAAAAAGACAAAAAGGACAAGAAAAATAAAATCGAAGAGTCATGCCACGATGCATTAAAAGAAGGGAGACTCATTTTGGGAGGCTTGGATATTGATTTGGTTTGAGATTTCTCTTGGAGAAATTAGGGAAGCTTCAACTTCATTTCAGAATCTGAGAACGCAAACCCTCAAGTTCTTCTTGTTAGGAGGTGGTGAATGAAGATCTTCAAAACTTTTCCCACTTCAAACGTAAACCATACTTAAACTTAATTCACTACACATCTAAACCTTAACCTTAATTATGCATCATCATGTAACAACATATAGTATCAAATCTACCATCTACTTGGATGAATTAAATGCATAAACAAGTAATCAACACATAACACAAGATTTGGTAATGCATAAACTATTGGTCAAAATAATAGTCTTGACAATTGAGTGTCAAAACACTTAACCATTTTCACTATATATGCCAACTGCACAATGTATGCCGAGCTGGAATTTCAATAGGTGCTAAGCCACAGTTGGTGCTAAGCAAGTCAGAACGTAGTATGTGTCAAGTGACCTAGGAAATGTTCGTGTGCCGAGTAATCCAGAAATGTTTAGATGCTGAGCAATACTGAACATACATGTGCCGAGCAATACAGTGTTTAATAGGTGCCGAGCAAACCAGGAAAGTAATAGATGCCAGACGATCCAGGAATTAGTTCATGCCTAGCATCAGTAATGTAATGAGTGCCGAGTAACTCAGGATCAACATAAGAGTTTGTGCCATCACAAACTAAGATGTAAAACCATTTTTGCATGACTCACAAAGGGATAAGAAGATAAGATCGAATCTTTACAATTACCTATGAAATCAACATGCAGCCAATCAGAAAATTGGAGACAACATGCAATCAATAGGTGAAAAAAAAAGATTTGAGTGGGAATTTGAAATTTAATATGGATCATAGATCCATACCTAACCCTAAGTCTTCGCATTCTTTAAAAGGAGGTCGAAAACCCATTGCATGTGTGGATGAAAACAGTGTATGGGGAGATTATAGCGAAATTTCAGTGTGAAGAAGGAAAGACTTAGAGGAACAGAGCAGCAATTTCATATCAAGTTGATCAGAATAGTACAAGGGACAAGGAGCACATACAGAGATCAGATCAAGCAAGGATCAGAATGAGAAGAGCAGATCTAGTACCTGAACCCAACAATTTGAGATTGCATTCAATCATGTAAAATGTTCTAATACTTTCTCACAATTGTATTAGATGTTGAAATCCTATATTGATAGGTTAGCTTAACAACTACGTAGGAGAACCTTTGGAGAAGGTGATTGAAAATCCTATGTATTAGGTGGGTTTAACAACCTATTGTAAATCCTTTAATAGGGTGGCACTTCATGTAAGTGTTTGTAAATCCTCTAACCAAGTCATTATTGACATAGTATAAAGCCTTTAACAGGGCAGGCCTTTCACAGGGCAGACCATCAGAAGTGGTTGAACATTGATTGTTGTAGTCATTTTTGTGGGTGTCATCCCCACCCCAGTTTTACCCTCTTATTCATGTAGGGTTTTTGGGTTATCAATCCTGGTGTTAAGTGTTATTGCATGTGATTGATTTTATGTTCTTTTATATGTTTACATACATGCAATTTGTTTTTCAGTTATGTGTTAATAAGGACAAAAAAAGAGGAAAAAGATGAAAAGTTGGTACTTCTGATTCACACCCCCTCTCAGAAGTACTCTTCCCATTTGAACATTCGAACAATTGGTATCAAAGCTTTGGTTCTCACAAGGAGAAGCCTAATAGCTTGGAGAAAAAGGTCAGCAGATAGAAGTCTTCAAACTTGGGAAGATTAGTGACAATCAGGTGATTGATGTACAACTAGCTCTACACAAAGTAGAGGAAGCCAGGGAGGAATTGAGAAAATCCTTGAAAAGAAGGAAGGAGATAGCCATAGCTGAAAAGGACATACACTACAAGGAGATTAACACCACACAAGTGTTTTCCAATGGGGATTCCAAGGAATTTGATGTAGCAATAGCAGAATTAATGGAGAAAAATAGAGCACAAGCTGAAGAAATAAGATTACTCAAGCTTGAACAAGAATCACAAGCCATAATGCTTTGTGAAATGACTGAACAAAAGAAAAGAGCTATTGAAGACAAGGCCATGATAGAAGATGACAAGAGAAATCTCACCAATAGGCTAGAAGAGAAGACAATTGAGTTTGAAAAGATTTCAAACATGCAGTTGGACACCTTAAGCCAGATGATGAATGTTCATCATGAGCTAAACATGAAGGACATTGAGATCTCCACTTTGAAGATGCAGAATGAACAATTGTAGAATGAATTGAAGAGAGAAAAGGAAATAGCAGAAAGTTACAACAAACCTAATGAGGCCATCAAGTACTTTGAGCAATTGTTGAAATCACCAAGGGATGGTAATGATACTTCAGGACTTGGCTACATCAACACTGAACAAGGAGAATCATCCAAGATTGCAGAAGAAAGAAGCAACAAAGGTAAGAACACTAAACCTACTTGTCATTTTTGTGGTAAAAAGGGACAACCTCTAATGTATGCAGAAGCAAGAATAGTCATCAGTATGATAAGCCTACAAATGCAAATTTTTGTTACAAGTGCAAAAAGCAAGGACATTCAACACAAGACTACAGAACCAAGACCATGAAGACACCAAGATTTGAGGGTCACTGCTACAACTGCAAAAAGTATGAACATAGAGCATTTGAATGCAAATCAAAGCCTCTGTGGACACCTAATTAGCCTGCAAGAGGAATCAATCATGTGCATCACTACAATTGGGATTACAATACCAGATATAGCTGTCACTATTGTCAAGAGTATGGACCTGAAAATTGCATAAGGACACATTTCAAGGGAAGTTACAGTAGGTGGCTAAACCAAACTACATGTTTTAGTTGTTTGAAGACTGGTCATATTAGCAGAAACTATCCTACAAATTCCAAAGCACCAAAGACTGAAGTCAACAAAGGAAAAGAGAAGATTGATGTTGAACAAATAAGAGGACAAATGAACAAGACATGGAAGTAGAAAGGTGAATGCAACACATCAAATGGAGAGATCACTTCATCCAAGAGGTCAAGTGATCACACCTCATCCAATTAAGCACAAGACAGATACATGGGGCTAATACATATAAAGATGTATCATACATTAGCCCAAGAAAACATAGAAGTACTACAAAAAAAGAAAATATGCATGAGAAAAGATACCAAGAGATGATGTCGAGCTACCTTTGGTTGCCCAGTAAAACTTTAGTACATGTCGAGTTGAACAGACTAGTGGATGCCGAGTAAGAGATGTTAGCGGCTACTGAGCAATTGACAATTTCAGTTGATGCGAAATAAGATGTGATAGTGGATGCCGAGTGTACATCTGTAATCACAAATGCAATATATGCTAGGTTTTTGAACCTAATAAAGTTGAAAATCGTTCATTTTTTAATCATTCGAACACAAAGTGAAGTTGAGTAGAGCAAAGAGGTGATTCTACAACAATCAAACAATAATTTGCAGCAATTCCAACCACAATTCAACTCGATTTCATCAATTCACAGGTATTTCATTCAAGTGCCGAGCTACGCAAAGTTTGAAAGCTTATTTAATTTTAAATCCTAGTTCAGTAAATGATTGCATCTAGGTCAAAATCTACCAAAGGAAAGGAAGGTCTTGAAATTCAACTAGTCAGTAATGAAGTCAAATAGCTAGAGTTTAGGCCCATTCTTGAAGTTGCCTATAAGAATGATCCCGCTAGTGCCCTATTCGTAATACCTGATAAAGTTGTTATGGTTCAAGACGTTCGAAAGTGTTATAACTGTAAAGTTGGAGCCATAGGAGATTTAGAAATTTTCAATGCATTTGATAAACTGTGTGATAATGGAAAACTTAAAGATGAATTCTCCATAGTTGAGAAGAAGGATCTAACTAAAGCCCTAGTTTTCCCTACTATTTTCAAAATGGAATGGATACGCATAGTGTTGAGCAGAATCCATGATGGAGCCTTTTGGTTAGAGACAGGGCCAGTGAAGTTTACAAAGAAAATTGATAATAAGGTTACTGGTATTCCAACCCTAGATTAGCCAAAGACCCTGAGAAGTGACATAAAGGAAGCCATAGAGAAGAATACATGTGCAAAATGGAATAATAGGTATTGGCAATAGACACCATTACAAAACCCCTACTAGATTTTGCTATTAGAGTCATATCCCACAAATTCTACCAGTCAAGTAGACTAAATAGTGTACCATGTATTGTAGTAGACATAGCCTATAAATTGGTGAAGAAAGATCATACATATGATCTTGCAGAGCTCATGTTACAGCTGATCAATGAGAATTTGGGAGCTATATGGAAGTCTAAGGGAGCTCAGTGCAAATTTGACTTAGTTTTGGTTTGTATGTTTTTCTATATTATGAAAGAATTCCCTTCAGTAGGCAAGGTAAAATGGGATCAAAATAAGACCACTATTGAGCAAATAAATGGATTCATTGAGCAGATGGGTGAGAATTTTGATGCCCAAATGACTAGCTATTTTGAGGACTTTAAGAAATCCATGAAACAGAGGATGAGGATACTAGTCTCACTGGTTGAGCAACATGTAAAGGACATTTGTTTCCTAGTGGATATTGATTACACTTATATACAAGCAATCATACCTAGAGTGAGATGGCTTAGGCCATTGGGCTATGAACTTGATGTTGATCAAGCCTCAACAACAATAACAACTCTACTTGTAGAGGAAATTGACAAGGCTATAAAATATTTTGGAACTTATGACATTGTCAAATCAAGGATAGTGACAGACCTTAAGATAGCCACATCAGTGAAAAAGAAGGACAAATTGATCAAGAAGATAAAGAAAAGATTTGGAGTTGAAGTAGCAGCCACAACAGAGGAAGAGGAAGCAAATGAAGAAGAGGATGTCAGTGAAAATGAAGAGGAAGAGCCAAAGAAAGGGCCTCTACAGTTGACACAAGGATTAGGTGAGGATAAAGAGGAAGGTGCCGAGGAAAAAGAAGCTGAGGAAGCACCTATCAGAACTAAATTTACCAAGAGGAAGGCTAAAACTCCACCTATCCTCAACCCAAAGCAAAGAAAGTGGCAAAATCTGCACCAAAGAATCCTACTACTAGAGCCACCACCAGAGCTACAACACAAAAGGCCAAAGAAGAGGCAGAGAAGAGGAAGAAAACTACAAAGAAGACTATAGAGGAGCAAAGAAAATATGTAGCTCAACCTGACTCAGACGAAGAAAAGATAGAGACAAATGATAATAGTTAGTTCAAAGTGGTAAGTCATCCACCTAAGTCTTCAATTGATAAAATGTGTACAAAGATTAGAAATGATGACTTGAAAGATTTTAATAATCTCACAAAGGAAGAGCAAAATGAAATAGGGGAATCTGTGCATGCTATGATGGCCGAGTACAAGCACACACCTCTAGAGCTAGATGGCTCAATGCCCAAAGAATTGTATAAAATAGTAGAAGACAAAAGACATTTTTGCTTGCAAATGGAAAAGGAAATAAGGGAGTCTACTTTAGCTAGATTGTTGCTTGATTTGACTAAGGGTCAAATAACTAATGCAGTCAAGAGGCACAATAGTAGATTTACTCCAAAGCATAGGGCATTCAGTATTTTGCAGAATAAAATTGAAAATGTTGTGAGAAAATCCACACAATTGTGGAAAATAATTTATAAGAAAATTGATGATGTTTTTGATGAGGAATACAAGGCAAAAGCAAGTGCCAAGATAAAGGAAATAAAAATGACAGAGAAGAAAATGGAAGAAGAAAAGAAAGATGAAGAGGAGAATAAAGAAGAGAAAGAGGAAGAAAAGGGTACAGATGAGTAGCAAGAACAAAGTGTGCAAGACACATAACTATCACCTCCTAGCCCTCCTCATGCCACCATCACACCTGTAGAGATTATCAAGATTAAGGATGTTATTGACACTTCTTGTCAAAATGTCAATCCTTTGACTACAAAGGATCTTACAAAGATCCTTGACCTTGACGAATCAACACAAGTAGCTAGATTATGTTCAAGCCCAATATTGGTTAGTGTTGATGAATTGCAAAAGTTAGGTAGTAGAATCTAAAGAAGTCAAGGTGCAAACACAAGAACCACTCTTGACCACTCAAACTACTGGAATCTTACTGCTTCCACCTCCATCTCCACCAAAAACAATAACATATGCACTTCAAGTGCCAAGTCCAACAATAGAGGTAGAAACAAGAAAAATAGAATAACTAGCAAGAACACCCCTTGCCATTGATAGTAAAAAAGGAGAAACAAGCTGAAGAGAAGGAAGAGACAAGAGATGAGGAGCAAACTGCCATACAAACTTTGGTTCAACTACCCAAAATAGGTACTCCCACTCAAACTCTTTAGATGTCGAGCACTGAAATGCTAGCATTGCAAGTTAGAACACCAAGCTTGAGCTCAACAAAAGTAGCCAAGAAACTTCAGTATGGAATTCCTGAGCTTGATGAGGAAATCACAATACCTTACTATGAATCCAACACTCTTATTGAGAAGAAGATTAATGAAATACAAAGTGCACTGGATAGAAGAAGAAGACAAGAGTTATTGAGAAAAGAATATAAATATAGGCAAGCACTAAATGAGATAAAGGACATCTTTATGGATGTCTTTAGCTTGCAGACACTTGATGAGTCAAGGCCAATAGTAGAGTATCTATCTGACATAGTTGACCAGGTGACAAATGAAGACCATGATACAAATGCAAAATTAATGGAATGGTTAGAAAGGAAGTTCCAAGGAAAGGTAAATGAGAAAATATCTGGTGATATAGCACTATCTCAAGTTGAGCTGGCTAAGAAATTGGATAGAGTAAAAATTGTACTTGGGAATATATTTTCCCTTTACAACAAGTTGTGTGATTTTTCCAACTTCACATAGGAGACTAGCCAGAGGATACCGAGTTTGGAGAGAAATCTAAAGATTTCTAGTATGCAACTCCCAACTAATCTAGCTCAAAGTGAGAAGCATTTTTCTCAAACGCTTCACACGCAAAGAGAACTAGTTGTATTAACAACAGAGGAGGCAAATACAAAAGCTAAGTTGATGCAAATCCAGTCCTCTATAACCCCTCACTTAGAGGTACTCCATAAGGAGAAAATATATGTAGAAACAATCCTCAACAAAGATTCAAATCTTTCTACCTCAGATGGACTTTTACATCTAGTAGCAGAGATTTCCATCCAACATAAGTCATTAGACATTGCACTAGCAAATTGGGATGCAGCTCTGGAAATACTCCTGGAGGCAAATAGAACATTTTTGGCTAAGCATGGTATTACTCCATAGAACCCTTTGACATCAGTGTCAAAAAGGGGGAGATATATGTATAAGGAGAGATATGTATATATGCAAATAGTATGGGAGAATACAAAATTTTTGAACCATTTTTTATTTCATTCTTTCATTTTGAGAATAAAGAGGAAAGTTTGTAAATAGCCAAAAAGGGGGAGACTAGTAATAAAGGAGAAAGGGGGGGATGCAAAAATTTTGAACTTCACACAAATCAGATACAACACATAGGCTCAGAATGAAGAAATAGGACAAAGGACAGAGAGAATCAGGCACATTAGCACAGAATTTCAGTCTCAAGAATGGACAAGGCATAATCAACTCAAGGGGAGTCATAAGGTATTTTGTTACTCACAATATTTTTAATTTTTTGCATGTACGCCTAGTAGATAAAGAATGTGCTCAATAAGGTTAAGTTCATAAATGCTTAGTTAAGTGTTTTTGACACCCATGTCAAAAGGGGAGATTGTTGGTCAAAAGAATAGTCTTGACAATTGAGTGTCAACACACAACCATTTTCACTATATATGCCAAGTACACAATGTATGCTGAGCCAAAATTTCAATAGGTGTCGAGCCATAGTTGGTGTCGAGCAAGTCAGAACGTAGTATGTGTCAAGTGATCTAGGAAATCTTCGTGTGCTGAGTAATCCAGCAATGTTCAGATGCTGAGAAATATAGAACATACATGTGTCAAGCAATAAAGTGTTTAACAAGTGCCAAGCAAACTAGGAAAGTAATAGATGCCGAGCAATGAAGGAATCAGTTCATGCTGAGCATCAGTAATGTAATGAGTGCAGACTAACTCAGGACCAGCATAAGAGTTTGTGCCATCACAAACTAAGATGTAAAATAGTTTTTGCATGAATCACAAAGGGATAAGAAGATAAGATCGAATCCTTACAATTACCTATGAAATCAACATGCAACCAATAAAAAACTTGCAAACAACATGCAACCAATAGGTGAAAACAAAGGATTTGAGCGAGAATTTGAGACTTAATATGAATCATAGATCCATGCACCCTAAGTCTTTGCATTCTTTAAAAGGAGGTCAAAAATCCATTGCATGTGTGGATGAGAACAGTGTATGGGGAGATTATAGAAAAATTTCAGTGTGAAGAAGAAAAGACTTAGAGAAACAGAGTAGCAATTTCATATCAAGTTGATCAGAATAGTACAAGGGAAAAGGAGCACATACAGAGATCAGATCAAGCAAGGATCAAAACGACAATAGTAGATCTAGTACCTGAACCCAACAATTTGAGATTGCATTCAATCAGGTCAAATGTTCTAATACTTTCTCACAATTGTATTAGATGTTGAAATCCTATATTGATAGGTTATCTTAACAGCTAGGTAGGAGAACCTTTGGAGAAGGTGATTGAAAATCCTATGTATTAGGTGGGTTTAACAACCTATTGTAAATCCTTTAATAGGGTGACACTTCATGTAAGTTTTGTAAATCCTCTAACAAGGTCACTATTGACACAACGTAAAGCCTTTAACAGGGCAGGCCTTTCATAGGGCAGACCATCAAAAGTGGTTGAACATTGATTGTTATAGTAATTTTTGTGGGTGTCATCCCCACCCCAGTTTTACCTTCTTATTCATGGAGGGTTTCTGGGTTATCAATTCTGGTGTTATGTGTTATTGCATGTGATTGATTTTATGTTCTTTTATATGTTTACATGCATGCAATTTGTTTTTCAGTTATGTGTTAATAAAGATAAAAAAAGAGGAAAAAGGTGAAAAGTTGGTACTTCTGATTCACCCCCCCCCCCCCTCTCAAAAGTACTCTTCCCATTTGAACATTCCAACATAAACCCTCTATGGTGAAGCTAAAATTGTGGTGGGGATGATATCCATAAAATCTTCACTTTTGTAACAGTAAAAGTACCTGTTAGGGCTACAATTGTGATCACTTTTGATAATCTACCCCATGAGGGGTCTGTTCTATTAAAAGCTTAGAAGATAGTTAAGACTACCTTGACTAATAGGTTTTAACTTCACAATTAAGTGAGCACTTTTTTAAGAGCTTAACAATAGGCATTTTAGGACTAATTTGTTAAGAGATTCACCTGACACACTTGTTAGAATGTAACAATACCTTCATCCTTTGGTTTGCACTAAGATTTTCATAACATATATTCTCTATCCAAATTGTAAGCACCTTTAGGCTAATTTGCAATATCTCCTTACTACACTACTTGGTCACCTTGCTCCTTAATATTTAACTCATTGATTGACCTTCAGCTTTGCATTCAAGCATTCCTCTCACTCGCAACTACAATTTTTGGCTTGAAACCCTTCTTTTTTAAGCCATCTAACAAAGCTTCTAGATCACAATCAATGATCAATATTCATTCTTTTTGTAGTTTAACTTTCTAATTTTATGATTGGTCCATCACATTAAATTCGGATTAATGATGCCTAATCATAGGTGTAATTACCTCCTTCATTAGCTCCTCAAACATAGAAATATGATTCATGCTCGACAAAATGGTTTACCTAAGTGTTAGTGTCATTCCAAACTAATATGCTCAAACTATATAACTCAAAAATTTTACCTTCCTGACACTCGATCGTGCTTGGTTCTTCATGTTGTCCCTCAACATAAACTATGCTCGGCATTAAACTATGTTACTCTCCAAAATGCTTGGCTCATGTAGCACTTGGCAACAACTAGAATGCTCGATGAATGTTGATGTTGTTGACAACTATGTCTTCCTTGGCACACACTAAACTTGTATAATTCTACTTGATATAGCACAACCTTAATAGTGCCTTAGTTGTAGTGTTTACTGACCAACTCTGCCTAGTAAATGACTATGTGTTTCATACTTATTAACAATATTAAGATTGCCTTTAAGGGGAAAATATTCTTCTTTCTTTATTCATTCCCTCCCTCATATTTCTTTTTACTACCTTGTACTCATCATCAAACAAGGGATTTGTTGGGAAAGTATATTTAGAATCTCTTTTGTGTTTTGATCTTTCACATTGTTGTAATGCCTTGAGAATTAGAAGAACAAGATTATCTTTGTCAACATAGTGTTGTTTCATAATACCAAGATTACTTTCTTGGATAGTAGTAAATGTAAGGGCATGTTTAAATATTTTCTGATTATTATTTTTGTCATTAGAATGACACCAAGTGAAGGTTCTTCCTCATGTTGAAGATGGATTTGTTCACTTCGCCTCCTCTTTAAATGAATGGCCAATTTTGATAAAATTGGGTTGTGACATGATTTTTGGCATATTGGGCATTCTCTTATCTTAAACTCCATTATCGTTGAGGTGTACTCTTGAGAAAAAATGATATATTCCACTAAATTTTGACCATTGTACATTTTATGACTTATGTCATCTTCTCATACCATTATAATGCCATCTTGTATAGATTGCAAAATCCTAGTAATATTACCCCATAATGATTGATGTTTCCCTTTATGTTTGGATGACCTTTCCCAATATTAGTTCATCTATTCTTCTAACCATAATAAACTACCATTTTCTTATTGAAACTAATTATGTAGCAAACTTTGTAGAAAGATTACAATTAACAAACCATTTGAGCATATATAACATATGAAGCAGACTAAGACACTACATGGGTATTTTGAAGTTGGATATTATGTTAGCAGAAGCTATAAAGCTATTTGTTCTCTTCCAAAAATAGATCCTCTCATCGTTATAAAGAAGCTTGTAGAGTAATATACCCTAGGCTAATGTTGTGTAATGTCGCCTTTTTGGGACATTAGGATTTCTAAAGTCATATTCATAAAATATTGATTTTGGATAAGGGGAGCTTAATGCAAATTTATGAAATGGGTCAAACTTATATTATAAAGTGGGATAAAGGTGACAAATAAGAAAAAGACGAAAGCACAAGAAGAGGAAACATATGAGTCACATCACAAAGTATTAAAAGAAGGAAAGAAGTCTCATTTTGAGAGGCTTGGATATTGATTTGGTTTGAGATTTATCTTGGAGAAATTAAGGAATTTTCAACTTCATTTGAGAATTTGAGAACACAAACCCTCAAGTTCTTCTTGGTAAGGAAAGGTGTATCAAGATCTTCAAAACTTTTAACACTTCAAACAAAAACCATACTTAATTCACCACACATATTAACCTTATCCTTAATTATGCATCATCATGTAATAACATGTAGTATCAAATCTACCATCTACTTGGATGAATTAAACACATAAACATGTAATCAACACATAACACAAGATTTGGTAATGTAGAAACCCTCCAAGGTGAAGCTAAAACTATGGTGGGGATGACACCCACAAAATCTTCACTACTGCAACAATAAAAGTACTTGTTAGGGCTATAATTGTAATCACTTTTGAGGATATACCATGCGAGGGGTCTCTATATTAAAATCTTAGAAGATAGTTAAGTCTACTTTGACTAAAGGATTTTAACTTCGCAATTAAGTGAGTACTATGTTAAGAGATTTATAATAGGTCTATTAGGACCACTCTATTAAGAGATTCACCTAACACACTTATTAGAATTTAACATTACCTTGATCCTTCAGTTTGCACTAAGATATTGATAATAAATATTCTCTATCCAAACTATAATCACCTCTTTGTGATTGATTTGCAATATCTCCTTGCTACACTCCTCGGTCACCTTACTCCTCAACACTTAACTCACAGATTCACCTTCAACTTCACATTCATGAATTCCACTCGCTTGCAACTACAATTTCTGGCTTGAAACCCTTCTTTTATAGCCATCTAATGAAGCTTCTAGATCACAATCAATGATCCACATTCATTCTTTTTGTCATTTTAGCTTTTTATTTTTTTGATTGGTCCATCACATTTATTAGGAATTAATGATGCATAATCACTAGTATAATTACCTCCTTGATTAGCTCCTTGAACATAGAAATATGATTCATGTTCAAAAATAAGGGTTTACCTAATTGTTAGTGTCATTCAAAACTAATATGCTCAAACTGTATAACTCGACACTTATACCTTCCTAACACTCAATCATGCTTGGTTCTTTATGTTGTCCCTCAAGATGAACTACGCTAGACTTTAAACTATGTTACCCTCTAAACAACTTGGCTCATGTAGGACTTGGCAACAACCTTAATGCTCGATGACTACTAATGTGCTCAATAACTATGTCTTCCTTGAAAAACACTAAACTTGTATACTCTTGCTTGCTATAGCTCAACCTTAATAGTGGCTCAGTTGCAGTGTTGACTGACCAAATTTGCCTAGTAAATGACTAACTATTTCACAATAATTAACAATATTAAGATTGCCTTTAAGGGGAAAATATTATATTTTCTTTGTTCATTCCCTCCCTCATAATTCTTTTTACTACCTTGTACTCATCATCAAACTAGGGATTTGCTGGAAAAGTATTTTAAGTATTTCTTTTGTGTTTCAAACTTTCACATTTTTCTAATGGCTTGCAAATAAGAAAAACAAGATTATCTTTGTCAACAAAGTGTTGTTTCATAATACCACGATTTATTTCTTGGATAGTAGTAAATGTAAGGGCACCTTTAAATATTTTCAAATTTTTTTGAGTAATTAGAAATACACTAAGTGAAGGTGCTTCCTCGCATTGAAGATGGATTTGTTCACTTTGCCTCCTCTTTAAATGAATGGCCAATTTTGATAAAATTGGGTTTTGACCTGATTTTTGTCCTATTGCGTATTCTCCTATCTTAAAATCCATTATCATTGAGATGTAATCTTGAGAGAAAATGATATAGTCCACCACACTTTGACCACTATATATTTTACAAGTTATGACTTAGGTCATCTTCTCATACCATTGTAAATGCCATCTTGTATAGATTGTAAAAGCCTAGTAATTTTACCCCATAGGGATTGTTGTTTCCCTTTCTATTCGGTGGACCTTTCCCAAAATTCATCTATTCTTCTAACCATAATAAACTACCATTTTCTTATTGAAACTAATAATGTAGCTGACTTTGTAGAAAGATTACAATTAGCAAACCATTGTGCATATATAATGTATGAAGTAGACTAATGCACTGCATGGTAATTTGGAAGTTGGATATTATGTTAGTAGATGCTATAAACCTATTGGTTCTCTTTCCAAAATAGATTTCCTCATAGTTAAAAAGAAGCTTGTAGAGTAATATCTCCTAGCCTAATGTGGTGCAATGTCCCCTTTTTGGGACATTAGGATTTCTAAACTCATATTCATAAAATATTGATTTTGGCTAAGTTGAGCTTAATGAAAGATTATAAAATGGGTCTAACTTATATTATAAAGTGGGATCAAGGTGACAAATAAGAAGAAGATGAAAGAACAAGAAGAGAAAACTAAAGAGTCACATCATGAAGCATTAAAAGAAAGAAGGGAGACTCATTTTGGGAGACTTGGATATTGATTTGGTTTTGATATTTCTCTTGGAGAAATTAGGGAGGCTTCAACTTCATTGTAGGATCTGAGAACACAAACCATCAAGTTCTTCTTGGTGGGAGGGGGTGGATCAAGATCTTCAAAACTTTTAAGTCTTCAAACATAAACCATACTTAAACTTAATTCACCACACATCTAAACCTAAACCTTAATTATGCATCATCATGTGACAACATGTAGTATAAATTCTACCATCTACTTGGATGAGTTAAACACATAAACAAGTAATCAATACATAACACAAGAGTTGGAAATGTAGAAACCCTTTAACGTGAAGCTAAACTGTGGTGGGGATGACACCCTTAAAATCTTCACTACTGCAATAATAAAAGTACTTGTTAGGGCTACAATTGTGATCACTTTTGATGATCTACCCTATGGGGGGTATTCTCTATTAAAAAATTAGAAGATAGTTAAGTCTATCTTGTCTAAAGGATTTAAACTTCACAATTAAGTGAGTACTCTATTAAGAGATTTGCAATAGGCTTGTTAGGACCAGTCTATTAAGAGATTCACTTGACATGCTTGTTAGAATGTAATAGTACCTTGATCCTTCAATTTGCACTATGATGTTGATAACAAATATTTAAATCCATTGCTCATTCACCTTACTCCTCAACACAACTCAATGATTCACCTTTAGCTTCACATTCATGTATTCCTCTTGCTTGGAACTGCAATTTATGGCTTGAAACCCTTCTTTTATAGCCATCTAATGAAGCTTCTAGATCACAATCAACAATCCACATTCATTCTTTTTGTTGTTTTAGCTTTCTATTTTTCTAATTGGTCCATCACATCAAATATGGATTAATGATGCATAATCACAAGTGTAAATACCTCCTTGATTAGCTGTTCAAACATATAAATTTGATTCATGCTCAACAAAATGGTTTACCTAAATGTTAATGTCATTCCAAACTAATATGATCAAACTATATAACTTGACACTTATACCTTCTTAACACTCAATCGTGCTTGGTTCTTCATGTTGTCCCTCACCATGAACTAAGCTTGGCTTTAAACTGTGTTACCCTCTAAATTGTGTGGTTCATGTAGCACTTGAGAACAACTAGAATTCTTGACGACTTCTGATTTGCTTGACAAATACATCTTCCTCGAAACACACTAAAATTATATACTTTTGCTTGATATAGCTCAACCTTAATAGTGGCTCAGTTGTAGTGTTGACTAACCAACTCATCCTAGTAAATGATTAAGTGTTTCACACCAATTGAAAATATTAAGATTGCTTTAAAGGGGAAAATATTATGCTTTCTTTATTCATTCCCTCCCTCATATTTATTTTTACTACCTTGTACTTATCGTCAAACTAGGGATATGTTGGGACAATATTTTAAGCATCTCTATGGTGTTTTGAACTTTCACATTTTCCTAATGCCTTTTTGTTTCATAATACCAAGATTGCTTTCTTGTATAGTAGTAAATGTAAGGGTACATTTAAATATTTTTTGATTTTTTTGAGTCATTAGAATGACAGCAAACGAAGGTGCTTCCTTACATTGAAGATGAATTTGTTCACTTTGCCTCCTCTTTAAATTAATATCTAGTTTTGATAAAATTGGGTTGTGACATGAATTTTTTCCTATTGGACATTCTCCTATCTTAAACTCCATGATCGTTGAGGTGAAATGTTGAGAGAAAATGATATAGTCCACCACACTTTGACCACTATGCATTTTACAAGTTATGTCTTTGGTCATCTTCTCATACCATTATAAGTGCCATCTTGTATAGATTGCAAAAGCCTAGTAATTTTACCCCATAAGAATTGATATTTCCCTTTCTCTTTGGTGGACTTCTCCCAACATTAGTTCATCTATTCTTCTAATCATAATAAAACTACCATTTTCTTATTGAAACTAATAATGTAGCAGACTTTGCAGAAAGATTACCATTAGAAAACCATTTGCACACATATAACGTATGAAGCAGACTAATGCATTACATGGGTATTTGAAGTTGGATATTATGTTAGTAGAATCTATAAACATATTGGTTCTCTTCCAAAAATAGATTCACTTGTCGCTACAAAGAAGCTTGTAGAGTAATATCTCCTAGGCTAATGTGGTGTAATGTCCCATTTTTGGGACATGAGGATTTCTAAACTCATATTCATAAAATATTGATTTTAGATAAGGGGAGCTTAATGCATGTTTATAAAAAGAGTCAAACTTATATTATAAATTGGGATAAAGGTGGTAAAGAAGAAAAAGATGAAAGCACAAGAAGAGGAAACTGAAGAGTTACATCATGGAGCATTAAAAGAAGCAAGGGAGACTCATTTTGGGAGGCTTGGCTATTAATTTGGTTTGTGATTTCTCTTAGAAAAATTAGGGAAGCTTCAACTTCATTTTAGAATCTAAGAACACAAACTGTCAAGTTCTTCTTGGTGGGAGGGGGGATCAAGATCTTCAAACTTTTAGCACTTCAAAAATAAGCCATACTTAATATGCCACACATCTCAACTTTAACCTTAATTATGCAACATCATGTAACATCTACCATCTAATTGGATGAATTAAACACATAAACAAGTAATCAACACATAACACAAGATTTGGTAATGTAGAAACCCTCTAAGGTGAAGCTAAAATTGCAGTGGGGATGACACCCACAAAATTTTCACTACTACAATAATAAAAGTAATTGTTAGGGCTACAATTGTGATCACTTTTGATGATCTACTCCGTGAGGGGTCTTTTGTATTAAAATATTAGAAGACAATTATGTCTACCTTGACTGAAGGATTTTAACTTCACAATTAAGTGTGTAATTTGTTAATAGATTTGCAATAGACCTATTAGGACCACACTGTTAATTGATTCACCTAATATGCTTGTTAGAATGTAATATTACCTTGATCCTTTGGTTTTCACTAAGATGTTGATAACATATATTCTCTATCCAAACTGTAATCACCTCTCTATGATTGATTTGCAACATCTCCTTACTTCACTGCTTGGTCACCTTACTCCTCAACACTTAACTTAATGATTCACCTTCAACTTTAGATTCATTCATTCCTCTTTCTCACAACTACAATTTATGGCTTGAAACCCTTTTTTTAAAGCCATCTAAGAAAACTTTTGGATCACAATGAATGACCCACATTTATTCTTTTTGTCATTTTAGCTTTCCATTTTCTGATTGGTCCATCACAATAAATATGAATTAATGGTGTGTAATCCTATATAGGTATAATTACATCCTTGATTAGCTCCTTGAACATGGAAATATGATTCATGCTCAACAAAACGGTTTACCTTAGTGTTAGTGTTATTCCAAACTAATATGCTCAAACTATATAACTTGATACTTATACCTTCTTGACACTTGGTCGTGCTTGTTTCTTCATGTTGTCCCTCAACATGAACTACACTTGAATTTAAACTATGTTACCTTCTAAACTACTTGGCTCATGCAGCACTTGGCAACAACTAGACGACTATTGATGTGCTCGACAACTATGTCTTCCTTGGCACACACTAAACTTGTATACTTTTTCTTGATATAGCTTAGCCTTAGTAGTGGATCAGTTGTAGTGTTGACTAACCAATTCCACCTAGTAAGCGACTAAGTGTTTCACACTAATTGACAATAATAAGATTTCCTTTAAGGTGAAAATATTTTAATTTCTTTTTACTACCTTTTACTCATCATCAAACTAGGGATTTCTTGGGAAAGTATTTTTAGCAT
Organism: Cupressus sempervirens; assembly: GCA_028749045.1. Taxonomy (NCBI): domain Eukaryota; kingdom Viridiplantae; phylum Streptophyta; class Pinopsida; order Cupressales; family Cupressaceae; genus Cupressus; species Cupressus sempervirens. Next base: position 563,174,432 of record CM053785.1, on the reverse strand, counting down.
CACTTTTTTGTTTTGAACTTTCACATTTGTCTAATTAGAATAAGGTCAAAGCAAGGATTTGTGTCACCTTTCGGGCTAATTTTAAAGATTTGGTGGGACTGAATCCGATCAGATACCTTTCGATTGAAATAATTCTAGTTGAATTCAAATATTGATGAGTAGATACCACATGGCATGTACACCTTCATGGTGTTTCAGTCGAAACAGATCTAGCAGACAGGGTCTGGCTGGATCGATTTAACCTTGAACCCAAACAATTATATAAGTTGCAAAAAATCAAATCCACAACTCATTTGTATGAAATGAGTTTGCTAGAATTGTGGAGTAGGAAGGGCTATAAGAGTAATTTGGTTGGATCAGTTATGTCAACAATTTTTCCCAATTTTTTAACATGTTTTAAGTTTTATTTTATGTTTCCTTTGCTAATAATATGGTTTTTAATGTGTTTTTTTAATGTTTTACAGTTTTAAATAGTTCAAATATTTATTATTATTATATGTCTATGTTTTACGTATTGTATTAATTTTTAAATAGTGTAATCTTAGATAACATAGAAAAAATATTGAAATTTAGTGAAGTTTAGACATTATTAGAAAAAATAGATAAATTAGAAAACATTATTTAGAGAAAATAGTAGAAAATTATATAGAAAATATTAGAATATTTAGAAAGTTTAGAAACTTTAGAAAATAGTAGAAAATATTTATTAAATATAGATTTTTTTTAGAGAGAATATTAGAGAATTTAAATATTTTTATTTTATTTTTGTTAGAAATCATTAGAAATTGTCAAGTAAAAGTATAGAAACTATTGTTTGTTTTAGAAAATAGTACAATAGTCTTTCTAGCATAAGTAAAACTCTACCATTGAAGCAAATGGAACTGGTAAGTGAAACCATCAGATTGAACTAAATCAGACTCTACCTCTTACAATGAACCCATTTAAATTCTAATTGAAACCTTAACATTAAACCTTATAAATTATAGGTAGGAGCAAAACTTAACATTTAATGTAATTAAACCTAATCAAACTCTAACTAAAACTGTCACATTGAAGTTATACTCTAACCCCTATATTGAACCTTAAATCCAAATATGTTGACCTAAAGCCTAACATATTAACCCGCTATCTCTCTCTAACTCCTAAACCTCATCTCTCTAAACCCTAAACCTCTCTCTAACCCCATAATCCCTAAACATATTTCTTTCACACTCTCTCTAACTTACATAACTTCATCTCTCCCAACCCTAACATCCTGGTCAAAGAAATTTGCATCTTCCACTTCAAAATGTAGTTTAGTAGATAAGGAAAAGGGATCCCCAACTAGAAATAAGCAGGAAAACAATTAGCAATCCATTATATATTATGTGGTTTGATGTTGCAATAAATTATCCAAATTAAATGGATAACCTATACAAAAAGCATATGTAGGATTACGTTGCAACCTATTTTAATTGCTCTATAAAAAATACATTCTACTCAACTAATTTAACCATACAAGTTGCATACAAATTTCCAAACCTCTCAACATCATAAACATGTCAAGACTCTAGGAGAGTTTCACGTTTCCATCTTTTTATCCATATTATATTTGTGAACACATCATCTTCCTTCTCCTTATATAGGTTATCTCAATACTCATAATTTCATAGTAACAACTACAAGAATCAAGTTACCACCCATGCAAATTAACCTCCAAATAAAAGATAACTACTAGTCATCAACCATATGAAGTTGAAAGTTAACCTTTTGAAACATGGTAGAAAGATATCATGAATATTAATAAATGAAGTACTCATATAAGGGAGAAAGCAATAATCATACGAGTGACTATATATCCTTTAAAACAAAAAACCATGCAATCATTAACCTTATTTAGGTCATGTTACTCCATAACATACATCCATTCATTAGCTATACTTTTAAAACAATATATGTCTTATAGCTTAGTTAAAAAGCTAACCCTTATAAAAAATTTAATCAAGTTGCAAATAGTCATCCATCAAGCCAAAATTCATCACATAGCATAATACTTATGCATTAAAATGATATCCTTGTATAATTTTTTTAAGGAAATATCAAATGAAATAACAAAGGAACAAGTTTGAGTAAAGAATACAAAGCTAAAGAGATAGAAGAATAATTTTTTAAAAATGAATAAAATATTTGTTAATCTCTCTCTCTCTCTCTCTCTCTCTCTCTCTCTCTCTCTCTCTCTCTCTCTCTCTCTCTCTCTCTCTCTCTCTCTCTCTCTCAAACTTACAAAACTGATATAAGCCTAAACTGCTCTCTAACCCCATAATTTTGTTATCTAAATTTGATTTGTACCTATTATTGAAATTAAAATGTAACGTAGTTAACGTTTCTTTATATTTTGTATAGTAGGTTTGTTTAGCAAGATTCAATTAGTGTGTTTTGATTTAATTAGTTTTTAAAATAATGTGTGTGTATATATGTATATATATTCACATGCAGATCTCTATTATCAACTATCTTGTATTGTTTGTTTATATATTTCATCATTATGGCATCTGGGTGTAGTGATTTTGGAGAGGCCAATGTACATGGTTGTCCTCACAATGGTTCACTGCGTAGATCCACCACTAGTACCTATGATAGGAAAATATTGTTCAATAAGACTATTCATCGCTTATAGAGAACACTTGATGCTATTGATTAGAGCTTACATGATTCACCTACCGTACAACATAGGGATAAGGTGACTACGATTAGAGATGAGTTTATCAATATAATGCACACTATCTAAGGTTCTAACCCTTATGATAGTCTCAGTTTGGACACATTTTATAGCACTCTATCCCATAGTGTCAACAGTGGTTTGAGGTGGAGGGAGATAGATGAGATGGTGCTAGTGGAGAGTGTGAATAACATGTTCCCATATTATTGACCTTTCAAAAAGGTTAGAGGGTACCATGCTATGAGGTGTATTGATCCATTGGTTGCAACTTTCATATATCCTCGTTGGTCAACTGGCCATCACATGTGGCCCCAAATGGATGAGTTCCCCTTATATTTCTACAAATAATTGTTTGCATAATTATATCTACATCGAGATGTTGATTACATTGATATTCCTAGGCATGCTGGGTAGGGTCAGGGTAGGTTCTCAAATAAATTTAGACACCCAGATGCTCGTGTGCTCATTAATAAATGGGCATTGATTGGTCCAAACCTTTTGGTGATGCCAAAACATTTGGAGCTAGTTGTAGTTGGAGATAGAGTGACAAATGATACATTTAGAGATGTGTATAAGAGGATTTCCACTATTGCTACCTAGGTGCATGAGACATCTTCTGATCGAGTGCACAAATACATGACATGCTCACAGTTTGCATCTACAAGTAGTCACAGTGCTGCACCATCTTTAGATGATGATATATATCATGAGGTTGAAATCCCATCTCCAGTAGACATCTCCATGGAGTCTTCAGTAGATTGTTTGAGGGCTATCAGTACATGTTTGCCTACTGATCTACTTTCATCCTATCAAACTATTCATTTGTTGATTGGAAAACTTCTTAGTGTTGTTGCATCATATGTAAGTGGTATCACTAGAGGTACATTGGAGGCACAAGACGGTTAGGAGTAGGAGGACATACATATTGCAACTATAGCTCCACCACAGACCATAGTTGAGGAGGATACAACCCTCCCTGCCAAGGTAGGTTCTTACCCACCACGACATTCATTGTTCATAGATATGCTCACAGATCCTATGTTTGACATCAAAGATATGAACTTTAGTGATATAGACCTATGTGAGATAAGTAGACATATATTTGCAACAACGATGTCATATTGGGACTTGCACACACCTAAGCATCCTGTGCAACATGAGACACATGTAAAACTTTACAAAAATGTCTATTTAATTGTCTACAAATTTTATATTTATTTTTAAATATAATATTAAATTAAATTTAGTGAAGTATAACTTGTGACATATTTGTTTCTTCTATTGCATACAGACTGCATCTACAGCTCTGTAGGGTGGAGATAGAGAGATGCCCATCGACCCTAGTCATACCGAGTCGCAAGTAAATTTGATTGTATTAAACACATGGTTTGTAGTGCTTGCCCCTGGTTCACATTTTGTTATCGTTGCTGAACTCTTTTAGAACTAGTTTTATGTTGTTGGTTAGCAACATTCTTTTGAGATTATCAGATATTGTGCTATGGATTCAGTTTATTATGTGATGAGATTACTTAGACTCTACATTTCATGTATGTATGATGATTATTTTTAGTGTTCACAATTATTGATGATGATTATTACATTGCTTTCAATTATTAATGATGATTAGTAAGATGATTTATTATCATATGTGCTTTCTTATGGATACTTACCCCATACTTGCATGTGTATGGTGTGCATGTTTGCCTTGTGTGTTTGCTTTTGTATGGCGTGTCTGATGTAGTTAAGGAAGGGAGTCGTAGTCACCTGCTAGTCGGGATCTACACGATGCACCACTTCCTACCATTGTCTGTTTAGTTTAGTATATATTGTGTTTGTACATGCATGGTTTTTTATGCAGGTTGCAGGTACCGGGTATTGACTTCTCTGAATTGCTAGGATGAGCGTACCCTATCACATTATCTCAATGATAAGAGAGGGGAGATAAATTCTCAAGTCCAAATCCCAACCCTTTGAGCCATTTGTCCTAATTGAAAAATTAGGACAAGTATCTGAGTTGAATACCCACCGAATGTGTCAGATGACATATTTCGTGATTTTTAACCCTTTAGATTTATTTTGTATGATTTGTTCTATGATGGGTTTTCATATTTTATCTTGGAGGTCTATGGTGAATTTTTCATTAATTAAGTCTTAATAAATAAATTTAATTAATAAATTATTTATTTGAAAAAATTAATAAAATATCATGATCTTTGATATTTTGATTGTAATTAATTAAATGTGAATTATTGGGGAAAAGAAATTAAATAAAAGAAAACTAGAAATTAAAATTAATAATAATTATAAAATAATAATAAAGTAATAAATAAAAATAATAATAATAAAAGTTATAAAAATTAAAATGAAAGTTATAAAATTTAAATAGAGATTATTTAAAAAGTAAATTGGAGTTATAAGCTTGCATGAGAATTAACATGTGTCAACAACACGGGGGTTAGTGCATCAATTAAGCACAAGGTGTCTACAACTCTATGACTCATCAAAAAGGTTGGAAAAGACCCATGCTTAGTTGGTGACACCTTTCATTGGTTTCAAGAAGCAATCCAAAGGTTTCTTGAGAGCTCTTTATATTCAGGCATTCATAGAAGCTTAGAGAAGAGGGGTGGAAAGCAATTGAAGCATTGGAGGACTCAAGAATTCTGAAGAAGGGAGCTTGCACTGCGGATTTTCTGAGGAAGAGCGAATTAGCATCAGAATCCGGGTAGATTCTTGTGATTTTTCTTATGCTCTTTTCACATCATGCATTCCTGTCTTCTTCGTGTCTTCCATATGTCTTCTGAGGAATTTCATATTTTTATTGTATGCATTTTCAATTTGGGCAATTAAATTTATTTGAGAATTTTATATGCATGGATTTAAAAAAAAGAGAAACGGGTTTGGGTTCAAATTAGAATCAAATCGAAATAGATTTGAAAATGGTTTCAAGATTTATGGCCAAATCCATTAGTAAAATTATTGGATAAATTTAGAGAACAATTACCTTTTTAAAAAAAAAATTTAATTGTTCTGTCGCTGCCCTTTGGATAGACCTGAACTTAGTCATTCATAACTTTTTATTGGTATCGAATTTATTCGATCGCTCCCGTCAGAATCGGCGCAACTTGGCCCTCTCCAACATATTTCAATTTCAGCCCAATCCAACGGTTCATTAGAGAGATATGGCCCTCGTACTTGGACTATTTTATTTAAGAACAGATATTTCTCCATTTCCCATAACCAAAAGTTCTTTATGCTTAAACTTCACAAAAATAATATATCAAAGCAATATAATTAGAATTTAATAATTATTTAATTAGTCTAAAGACTAATAAGAATGTTCTAATAAATTAATAATGGAAAGTTTGTAAATAGAGCTGATGGATAGAGATATTGAATTCAATAGAGAATGGATGACTTTTAATATTAATTATTTAATGTATATTACATATTATTTGATATATACTAAATAATTTAAGAAATGACAATTTTAAATGAAGAGAATGTAATGGTAATGGATTAATTGACATGGAGTTATTATTATAACATTACTATAAATAGAATTGTTATGTTATGTATTATTAGATAACTTGTCAATTTACCTTAATGATGTTAAGAGTTAGTCAAATATTAACTAATGAAAATATGGAAGGATTCTATAGATCGAGTATTTATAGTTTGATGAGTTCATTATTTATTAATGTTTGTAAGGACTAGCAAACTATTAATAAATAATGGTTTAATTAGTTATCAATAAATACGATTAGAGTTAATCTAGTGAAGATTATTTAATGATTAAAGTTTTGTAAAAGATATTAGTTTTTGGTTTGAAGTATGATTGATTTTTAATCAATTAATATTCATTGAGTTGTCAATATAATTATGCGATTGAGATTTATCTTGAAATGACTATCACTAATACGAATTAATTAAGAAAACATTAGTATTCATAAAGAATGATGAATGTGATCTATTAATAAGATTCTCAATATAGCTTGTCATTAAATATTAGCAAGTTATTATTATTAAACTATGAACATGAATATTTGTGTATGGCTGACTTTTAATTATTAGTCAACTCATATTCATTAGGTTGATGGTTTGGTTGTGAAATTATTAATTAAATCAATTAACTAGAGTTAATTGGATTTAATTAAGTTATGTAATAGAGATTTAATTGATATAATTATTTTAATGAGATTGTAGAAATACTGATATCAAAGTTGATAAGTCTTATCCTAATAACTTGAATAAGAACTTTAGTTATTTTAATGGTTATTAGTGATGACTTTAATTTTACAACGATTGAATTAAGAGGCTTAAATTTTAGTAATATTTAAATAAGTCTTAATTAAGTTTTATTAAATGATAAAAGACCATGGATGGTGTACCTAGGTCAATTGATTGATGTAATTGATCATTTTAATAAAGTTATAATCTCTTATTCGAAGAATGATTATTGGTCCTCTTATAATATAACGAATAATGATCTTAAAAAAAGTTGAAAGGTTAATCAATTAGAATATGGATCATGGTTAAATATAAAGGAAAATTTAATTAAGGTCAATGATGATCAGTTTAGTGAATATTTATCTTTAAGTTACTCTTAGAATGTAATTCTTAACAATGGAAGGGTAATGCTATCGGGGAACAATTGGCTTGACTTGTAGGTCAAATGATGAAACTTAAAACACTTGAAGTATACTTGCAAATAGAAAACTGGAAACCCCTACACATTATTCAACTATGTGAATTTAGTAAACCAAAACATGTGTTTGCATCGTGTATTCTATATGCTTCTTGTTTTGGGTTTTGGGGTTGACTAGTGTTGACCAGTCCTAGGATGTTACCAGAGGCTCAGGGGTTATGAGATATGATGGCATGTTGATCTTATTGGGTCTCGATCTTTATAAGCCCAACCATGGTAATGTGATCGTATGCTCTATGAAATGTTTGTATTTACTTATTGTTATTGTTCATCAGTCTTCATGTGTGAAGCTGAGAGGTATGTGTATGAGACACTTGAGCTAATCATTTTTGAGTCATCGATCAGTTATCCTTGGATTATTTTCTAGTCGCCATGATGAGACTGAAATATGGATTTATTTCTTGATGATGTCATGTTGTGACATGTTTGACTCAACCATTTTGGAGTCTTCGATCAGTATGATTTTGAGATATTCTTGGTTGCTTGTTGAGAACCAATAGATATTGTGATTTATCTTGAGATATATTGTGGTTATTGAGAACCAATGCTTATTATGATTATTAGTGATGCCTCCAGTTGCCAATAGAGAACTGTTGTGGTCATGATTTTCTATGGATGCTTTTTCAGATGCTCATGGAGATTTGTTGATTCTTATCTTGGAGATTTGATGATTCTTATTATGGATATTTGATGCTTTTATGCATATTTGATGATTTTATGGATTATCTTTTATGATTTTGAGATTTATGATTCCATGAGCTTAGGGTAGGTAATCTACTTGTGGTGTCGGGAAGTGGCTTGCAATGGGGGTCGGGGCCCTAAGTGGCTGCCAAGGTAACTCATTGTAAGTTTGGTTAATAAGTGATAATATTTACACATTAAATGGGGATTAAATGAACCTAAAAAGATAATTGTTGATGTTCTCGCCCATGCCTTGAGTGCTTGTATAGGCTAGGATGGGAGTAGTGAGAACACATGGTTGCGACCGTGCATTCCATAGTATGCCTCATCAGTATGAGAGGATACTAGTGGCCGCATGAGATTAGTATGGACCCGTAGAGTTTAGCTAATTGCCAGGGTAACTTGTACGTGATAGATATGATGACACTTTCCTGCTTGCATAATAGGTTTCTTACATGTCTTTGTGTGCCTCTGGAAATTAGATGTCGGTTTTGTGTGATGGAACCTTTGAGTTAGTATACTTTTAGGATTCCTGGACTTATAGAGATTTGTGCTTCGTGAATTGATATCCTATTTGAGACTTGAGATTATCTCTTCAGCATGGTGGGAGTGGACCACTTAGGTTCCATGCGGTCGGGTGGTAGTGTATTTTCACTCTTATCATTTGAGATCCGTCCGAGACACCGTGGCTGGAGTATCCTTGGTTGATATTTATTCTTCATTATATTCTTGGAGTATTATGATAGATAATATACCTTATGATGGATGTATTTACTGGTATGTTTCTTATATTGATGATTTGCTTTACTTTGCATATGTTAGTTGATGATTTATTATGCTTTACTTTGCATGTTAGTAGGATGTTTTAGGAGTGACATTCCTACTATGTTAATACCGATGATCTCTTTGGTGCTTTGGAATGTTACGCACGGAGGGATGGCTAGGATCCATGATGGTCTAATGATGCTATTTACGGTTGAGAGGAACCGTGCATTTAGTTATTTATGTTTGTGATATATGGTTATCTTTTGTGATGGATGTTTATATCTTTTGTGATGATGTATCATGTATGATACGTGGTTTCATTTATGTTATTGCATCATGGATTAATATTAGATGATGATGATGTACTTTATTTACTTGGATGTTTATTCTTTTAAGCTTTTCATACCCTGTGATATGTACAGTGGATGATTGAGCTAAACTAAAATATAATTACAAAAGGACACTTGTATATTGCTTAAGTACATTGGATGTATCATTGTTATTTCATAAAGATGGGATGTTAGATGAATAGTTAATTTAGATGTGATACAACGTTAAGGGATCTTTAAAGAATGTAGCTTGTTATGTTTATTTTCATTTGAATTGTTGCTATTGCTTCCGCAAATGTTATGAATGATTTTATCTTTCATGTTTGAAAAAAAAAATTGTTTGGCAAACTTAGTAAAATTCTTTGGATCCCTTGGCGGGGCATTACATAGTTTGAGATCTTGTGTTAGTCGATTGCATCGTGGAGCACGACATGATCATGTTTGATATTTATACATGTCATATGCATGAGTTTGGGTCACATGTTTTAGATGCTTGATATTGATTTACGATGATATCATTTAGATTTATAGCTATGGGAGATTTTACATTTACAACACACTCATATTTGACATATATTTGCATGAGTTATTTGACCATTTGTATTTATAGTAGACATATTTCATATTTTCATGAGTTATGTGACCATTTACATTTATAGTTGACATATTTTATATTTTCATGAGTTATGTGGTCATTTAAATTTATAGTTAACATATTTTATATTTGCATGAGTTATGTGACCATGTTTATAGGTAGTTGATATATTTTATATTTACATTTATAGAGTATCTTTTACATAAATGTGGAAACATGTTTTTCAAATCTCTATACATTATTTTTTAGATAATTGTTAATGTGTAAGAAATTTACATGTTCTATAAATTTATGAAAATACATTTTACATAATTGTCTAGGTGTGTTGCAAATGTGTATGGCAAATATTTTAGATATATTTGCATTTGCTAAATTTACAATTAAGTAAAGATCTACATTTACATATAACTATTTCATCTAAAGAAATAATTACATTATATCTACATTTAGACACTTAAAGAAATGTAAAAATAAAAGTTTGTATAAATATTGAATAAACACTTAAAGTAATGTAAACAAAAAAACAATTTATGTATATATAAATTTGAAATATTTTTATGAATCATTAAACCTATCTATCAATGTACACATAAGAAATATACATCTATGTAAAGAAATTAAAACATTATATGTACATTTAGACACTTAAAGCAACAAGTAATGAGATGACAAGTAACTTGTACATGTGTATGTCAAAGTAGTATAGATATATAAACAAAATATCTAAGTAATGAAATATAACTACTTAACATAAAGCTGGGATACATATGGTCAGGATCCTTTCTATCTTTAATGATTTCCAACAATCGTGCTCCTTGATATGTAACCTCCACCTTGGTTTGATACATCCTTTTTTTGGCACAATGTCAAACTGAGTCTTTTTTGCTAAAACCAATTGGTTGTAATGCAAAAAAAATTGGCTAGGCATGTATTCAACAAATCGAACACCATTGTGGTCATTTTTCGTTTGCTGATAATATGTGCCTACAAAATAATATAGAAAATAAATAATTTTTTACAATTAATTTGTCACTGTTTAATTACTTGTGTAGATCTCATAAGGGGATAATCTATACCTTCTATAACAACTGAACTAGTTGGATATGACTGGTTATCATCATCTATAGTTGGTTTAGTCAAATTGATTTTTTCTTGTGCGTATCTAAGTAAATAATAATCTTCTTTCAACATTTTCAAGATCCCCATACATAGCAAAGATGTCACCTACAATTGTACAAAAATAATAGAAACTATAAATAAATAAATATGAAGACAATTTAATATAAAAATGAAACATGTTTGTAAATACTCACCTGGAACAACTAAATCAGCAACTCGTTCATAATCAACTAAATACCTTGCATCACCCAAAAATATTTTCATTCCAATATTTTCTATTTTAATAAGGATTAGTTACTATTTATGGGAAATTGCTATTTTTAGTAAGTTTGTCATATGAGTTCAGAATGTTCTCATTTTCTTCATGAAGGTTCACTTTAGACTTATAAGCCTACTATAAAAATCGCATTGCTCCAACTTAAGTATCCGAGAAGTTATTGCAGATTTTTTGTGGAAAAATTTGCAGAAAAATCTTCAGGCTCACTGTTGGAGGCCTTAGAGTGCCTAGATGAGGTCTGAAAACTTGATGGAAGAGCACTTGCACCATTTCTAGCTTGTAGTTCATGAGTTGGTGTTTTCAAAAAGTGGTTATAATAGCCAATCAGAGCAATGGTTCATGAGTTATGGCCTTCTAGAGTTGGGCTATTGAAATTTCTAAAATAATTTGTCAAAGATATATTTAGCCGACTCTATATGTATTGTTAGGGTCTATCGGCCCTAGCTATTAAGTTTGAGCATCTAGAACCTTCCTGGGCAGCATAAATTTTCTATTTAAGAAAGGCTTGAACATTGTCTAGGATAGCTCTAGGTATTAGTTCACAACTCAGTCTTGCAGATTACTATAATGAAGGTGCCCATGTGGGTTAGCATATTGTAATTCCACATTTGCGATGCAAATAAGAAGTCCATATTTTGTTCTTGCATTTGCTGTTGTTTCTTTCTTTGTTATAGTTTATGGTATTAAGGGGGGCACCCTTCATCATTCTCATATTGACCCATTGCATTGTTTTGAATGTAGACATCACAAAAACATGATTTTTATCTTCCTTGAATTACTATAGGTTTGTGTTGTCCTTTAGTCATCAGTTGATGCAATCTTCTAATTCCAATAATGGGTTGACAACTATAAGGATTTGATCAATCAATATTTATAACACATGAAATTGTCAAGTTTCTATATCAATAATCAAAATATAAAAGTAATCAAATCATAATAAAATAGAAAGCTTACCTTTCACTTCCCCAAAAAAGTATTTATTATATGTTGTGTCATGAGGAGAAAATGAGATTTGCACCATTGAAAAACTTGGTTTTCTTTGTCTATCTTTGCACCTGTCTAGGAAAGAAAATTGTATGAATTTTAACAAGATATAAAAGAATTATCTAGTATATGGTCATATACATCAAATTTGATTAGTACATGTAAAAATATTATACCTAAAGTTCATGTTGGCCAAGTGCACACTTTACACATGCTCCTACTCCATCACACTCTCCTTTTCTATGACCACTTCCAAAGAAGTTTCAAAGAAACTTAACATTTTGTCTTGCATGTTGTGTTGCAAGCCAATTAACACTTTTGCAGACTTAAATTTCCCTAAAAAAAAAATTATAACAAATTTATGAGTAATCAAATCTATATATACATAATTATTTTGTTAATTAAATATGTGCATGAAATTTTAAAGTTTAAGTTTCAAATACATATACCAAAACAACCATTAGAAAAAATCCAATGTCTTGAAGCATTTATCCCATGATTCACGAGATCATCAAAGAAAATTACAAAACAATGAGCTACATAGCTCCTATCGTGAACCTTATCATCACTAAGATAAAAATAGACCTCCTTGATGATAATGCATTCATATGGAACAATATGTTCGACCCCATCCACCTCAAATTGTGCATGTCTATAGGAAACTTGTACAAAAATTGTAACTTGATCTGAGTGATAATATTTAGCTTGGATTTTAAATTAAGGGAAAAAAGTATAGTTTTTAGAAAAGTCTACAATTGAGATAAATCATCCTTGTGGGAAAAAAATAAATTTGAATCTCAAAATTGTTTCGCTTGCCATCTTGCACCATGATAATGTTGGATGTGTGGATGCATCATAGTTCTAAATGAATCTATAAACTCACCATATGTAAAATTTCTCTCCTTCAATGCTATTTTTATTATTATTCTCCATTTTTTGTTTGATATATCTTATACTCAAATCTATTCCACACAACTGGCATTGAAACATCAATATTCTCTATTTCATATGGAAATTTTTACAACTCTCCACAATTTGTACTGCATTTTTTATGCATTGTACATTGAATTCATTTGACTCTTCAAAAATATCACATAACAAAGACTTGAAAAATTGTGTTGTTGATCTCAGATTGGTTTTGACAACTGAGTATCAACACACTTAAGTTTTTTTAACCAAGTTCATGCCGAGCTAGTCACATATGTTGAGTATAATATATATAGATGCCAAGTAAGTCAAGTACTGAGTAAATAGTAAGTGCCGAGTAGTTCAAGTATCGAGTGGATAGTAGATGCTGAGAAAATTCAAGTGTCGAGCCAGATAGAATTATAGTGTGTGTCCAGCATCAATATTATCAAGTGCCAAATAACACAAAATAGACCTAGTTGTTTGTGATGGCACAAACAACTATGTAAACCATGTTTAAGCTGACTTATGGATAGATCTCAAAGATTTGAAGATAAGATTGAATCTATTTACATTCCCTCTGCGATCAACATGAAACCAATCATAAAAATGGAAAGAATTGAGCTAGAAAAATGAATGAATCTCAATCATAGATTCATACCTAACCCTAAGCCACAAAAGTCTTTTAAAGGGAGACAAAGCCCCATAATTTAAGTATGAGAGAGAGAATTAGTGAATGTATGTGAGGAGGTGATGCTAGAGAAGATTTGAAGGAAGTGAAAGGGGTGAATTGATCAGTATACATTCAAGGTGACTTAGAAGAAAGACATAATTGCAGAATCAGTTAGCAGAACAGAGGATCAAGGATAGAGTAATTTCATATTATGTCAAAAAGGATCAAGATGGATTGAATTGAGATCTAAAATCAGCAATAATAGATTGTAAGTAGACAGATCAAACATTCTATTGTACTTTCTAACAATTGCATTAGCATGAAATCCTTTGTATTAAGGTTGACTTAACAATCATTGTGAAATCCTTTAACAGGGTGACATTCCAAGTGAGTGTTCTAAAGTCCTTTAGCCAAGCACACTTTTAATAGGGTGTTAAAATCCTTTAATAGGGTGGGATCTAATAATTCTTTGTAAGCCTTTAATAGGGTAGATCATGAGAATGGTCAAACTATGTAACCTTAACAGGTGAACTTTATTGCTGTAGTAGTGAAGAATTATGGGTATCATCCCCACCCCATTTTTACCTTCTCATTGGAGGGTTTCTAGGTAATCATATCTGGTGTCAAGTGTTTATGTGGATTTATTTACTTTACATTGCATTTCGATATTTTTATTCATGCGTTGTTTTAAAGTTAAAAGTTTTATTGGTTAGAAATTAGTACTTTTGATTCACCCCCCCCAGAAGTATACATTTCCCATTTGTATTTCCAACAGTTGTGGTTCTAGGAATTATCACATTTGGCTTAAGTATTGCCATATCTTTTGTAAAAGATTGCAAATAAAGATGAAACTCAACATGATTTTGACAATAACAAGTTTCAGGTACTTTATTTATGCATACAAAACATGGGCACAACCTCTCAAACATTCTCTAGCAAATTTTCACATTTGCAAATTCTTTTTTGAAAGATTCAAATAATTCACTTTGTGTTGTGTCTACAAAGTATTTTGGATGTGCTATTTTCATATCCGTCTCTTCATCTTTGATCTATATAATGTCTCTTCTATTGGAAGAGACATGTGAGCAACTGGTCCAATATTTGACAAACTATCTTCTAACATTTTTATAAATTCTATCTTTTCGAGGAAGTCGACATATATTAACCTAGTTCTTTTCAATGTTCTCATCAAACAAATTTCTTCTTTTTATATATCTTTGAAAAAAAATTCTAGAAAGATTGAGAATTTCAAAAATTGCTCGATTTTTTTTTTTGTGATGTTAGCGAATAGATTTGCACTTTAGAGTGAAAAAATTGATGATGCCTAGATGAAAGTGAAATCCTAGCCAACAATTGGATAGGTTATCATTGAATTGAAAATCTTCCTCTGAATTTTATCAAGTACAACTCCTCGTGTGTGATTTTCAAGGAATTTACAATGAAAATAAAAACATACATATGTACTTTTACTAGAAAGTATTTAAAGGCTCTCTCGACATACTCTTAGGTATGGAGGAATGTTTACAAAGAGATTACAAAAGGAAATAAGAGAATTAAAAGATACAAAGTTCTCTAGATTTCAAAGATTTGAAAAACATAATCCTCAAAGAAACTAAACTTAGATGAAAAGAATGATAATCTAAAACACACAACAAGCAATGAAATAGGGAAATCAATGTACCAACTCACAAAGTAATCGCTACATCAAAGTTCAAGCATGTAATCTTAAACTGCACTATGCATAGACAAATATATGTATATGTCACTAAGCTCAAAATCTTAATGAACATTCTAATTACTGTAACTTTACCTCTTTTACAACTACAAATGAAAACAAAAGCAAAAACCCCCCATCCTGTAGCACAAAGTTTGTAGAAAAAGAAGAAACACCTCCTCCTGTAGCACAAAGTCTATAGAAAAGATAAGCCTCCTCTTAAACTGGAACCACTCTTCTACTTTTTCAAACATATTTTTCATCTTGCCTTTTGTAATCCTCTTTAGTTTTAACAACTAAGTCTTAATCAATTCTCCTAACTAGAATGACTCTCAGGCTCTCTCTTTTTTATAGTAATGTTTTAAAAATATTAAGAATAATGATCTTAACATTTTAGAGTATAAATAACCAACATGTATCTATTTAAGATAGTTATTATTTTCTTCTTTTCCACTTCTTTATTTGTTCTTACTCTCCAATCTATTCATCATAGCTATGTGGAATGATCCTCTATGTGAAGCCAAGTGTCAATATTAGGTGACTCTTATCTACACTCCTATATTATCGTGTTATGCAACTGATAATTGGTGACATTTTGGAACCATTGCATGAAGGGAAAGATAACTCTTTGAAGCTTTACCAAGGCTTGACCATCTTATCATGAATTATATCATCTATCTAATGAATATCAAGATCATATTGACCCTTTTCACTCAAATTATAGTTTCTCATATTTTTTAGTGTTAACTTGTTTACAACCCCACTAATCAATAGCTTTTGGTATGTCACACACCGGGCACCAAGGTATCATTGTAACAAGAAGGTGTCAATGGAATAAAGCATACCATAGACTAAATCAAGGAGGAGATATGTTTGTTTAATATATGGTCAAATTTCATTTTGAATTTCTAACCCAACATGTGAAATCTTTTCCTGCAAAGCGAACTGGAGTCTTATTTCATCCATATCTATTACAGAAGTTGCCTTCAATATTGTCCTGCATTCTTGTCAGAACTTCTACTAAAAAAATATACAACTAAAAAAATGATATGGATGGATAGTTTTTACATTTCATGAAGATGGAAAAAGGTTAGTTGACATTTGTTGAGGCCTAATGTATCTTGCATCGTGACCTAGACATGCACAACTCCAACCTTTGATGTTTTCTATCGATCACTTCGATTGGTTCACTTGCACTTCAAAAATGAATTTGCCACACTTATATGGGTTTCTTCAATTCAACCCATGTGGTCTTCTCAAGGTTTTCTACCTATGATTTCAAAGATTCAATTGATGTTGGGCATTCTAACAAATACTTTGTCGACATTCTCGAATACTACATAATTGACTATACTCCATTACTTTGAAACATGGGGTTCCTTTGAATCGAGATTCATCATCTATAGTTTTCCTCTCAATAATTTCATTTAGTATCCATTAGTATTTAAGAAAAAAAGTGGTGGTCTTTCCATTTGGATCGGGCCTTGGCATTTGAAGTACGTTTCTATAGATGGATCATATCATTTTGGGCCCTCCATGTAACCTAATACATCTCTTGCAATTTTGTGCCACTATTTGCATGGAGTTATCATTGTTTGTGTTTTCTTGAGACCCAAAAACTTGATAGGGATCATATCCCACTTATTTTGTGATGCAATGGAGCCTGGCAGAATAGTCCTTTGGTGAATAACTAGTCCTTAGATCCCCTTCATTGAAGATATACCCAAAAAAAGTGTCCTTTATCTTGCCCAAATGTGTTTAAGAACCAGTGCTCAATTAGGATGATAGGTTGTCACAACCAACCTCCTATACAAGGAAATCCTAATCACAAGGAAGATCCTTCAATCTAGACAACTTATCCCAAATTGCCCAAAATGCACAAATTGACAACTTTTTGACAGAAGACCCCAAAATGAAAAATAAGATTAGGGGAGACTCAAGGATGAACTTTTAGTCCATTTAGGTCTAATATAAGGTGGAATTTTGGTTAAAACCAAACTATGCAACATTTGTAATGTGTTTGCTTCACAAATCCACCATATTAAGCTTGTAGCCATTTTCATGAAAATATGACTTAACTTCAAAAATATCCACATATCCCTATGAATAAATCACATATTTAGGTACCCTTTTTGGGTTTACTAAATATACCCAAACAGCAGGATAGGAAGATACAAATAAGTTAGGTTTTTCCCAATTTCTTCCCTAGGCATTTAGCCTTATTAGATCCCCAACTACAAATGAGATACACTTTGTAAAGGCCCAAAATTCTAACCAATGATTGGAACATGAAGGGACAAGCATAAGAAGATACTAGACCCTATTTAAAGACTTGGTGTCACTTTTGAAGTGAGTTATGGGAGATTTTGACCAACGTTACAAGCATGCACATGGATCTTGCATGCCTAGGGCATCAAATTTCTATTGACCATCTACACATACAAGTCAGAGACTAATAAAATCTTAAAGTACGTAATCCAAACTTGGATTTCACCAGAGGCCATCAAATTCCCATGGTGAAATCCTAAAATATGGCAAATTATTTGTGAAACCCTAGATATGACAACTTTTCTGAACCACTTCTATAAAAATGCAAATATCTTGAGTTAGGAGATTCATAAAAGCCTCAAAAAAAGTGCATTGGAAATATGATTCATCTAAATTTATCAAAATGTAGGTCAGACACTTTGGAGGATTCATATGATTCCATACATGTTACAACATCAATTTAGCAGGAAATTTGAGTTATTTTATTGATTTGAATGCAAAAGTACATGATCGTACCTAACACCCACCTAAAAGGGCTTATGTAGGCCTCCCCAATGGTCATAACATAATTTCAAACCATTTTTGGCTCTTGGGGATCAATTTACAAGACTTCTCAATTTTTGTTGAAAAGTTTCTTGACAACTTTTGAGAAATTTTTGCATTTTATGCAACTTTTGCAATTTTTGAACAAAATATGTTCAAACCTTAAATAAATGATCCAACTAGGATTAAAAAATGACAAAAAAATGAAAATATAAATTATCCTAAGATTATAAGCCATTTGAATATAGTTGACCATAGTTGACCAAGGGCTTATAATTATGCCAATCCTAGAACTAGGCCTTACAAGTAGGTCCAAATTCTTAGATGTTAAAACTAACCTATCGTATAGGTTCTTAGGAATCTTAATTTGATGTGGGTGCTCCTACACCATGCTCCCCTTGAATTTTTTAAATAAATTTCCCACTTTAGGTTAATTTCTCCATAGAGGTGTCATGTTGCTTGATTTGATCCTCTGTCATCCAAGTTGCATCAATGTTAAGGAGTCCTTTCCATTTCACTAGATGTTGCATGTACTTATTATGACTTATTTGTTTTAGCAACTTGGTATCCAATATTGCCTCCAACTCAACTAGTTTTCTTTGAGGGAGGTTAGTAACATAGTCTTCATCCATTTCAGTCTGCTGACCCTGTTCACTTGTTGAACCTATCAATTTATAAGGAGTGAGGTCTACAACATTGGAAATTGGAGAGATCTACAGGGTAGGGGTAAGAGATATCTCATAGGCATTCTTGCCTATTTTTTTGAGTATGGAGGATTGCCCAACCTTCTTCATGTAAAGTTTTGTATATCTACCCTTAGGTAGTCTCTCTTTCCTCATGAATTCCCATACCTTGTCTCCAATTTTTAAGTGGACTTCCCTTCTTCTCTTGTCTTCTTGTTATTTGTACTTCATGGAATATTTCTAAAATTCTTCTTTCACTTCATGATACACCTTGGTGATGAGCTCTGCAAGTTCCTCTCCTTATGCACTGACCTTGAAATCAGATGGTAAGTCAACCAAATCCAAAGGACCTTTGGGATGAAGGCCATAGAGTGCTTGGAAAGGAGTTTTTCCAATAGATCTATTCATGGAATCATTGAAGGAAAATTTTTCTTTGGGTATGAGGAAATCCCAACTTTGAGCATGCTACTTGGTTAGGCATCTTAGGAGGTTTTTTAGTGACCTATTCACCACCTTAGTTTATCCATCAATTTTTGGGTGATAGGTAGAGCTATAGGTCAAATTAGTTCCCAATGTTTTGAAAAGAGTCCTCCAAACATGCCCTTGAAACTTTACATCTTTTTTTGATACAATGGTTTGTGGTAGGCCATGGATTCTGACAACTTCTTTAAAGAGGAGTTGTGCAATGTGGGATGTGTCATTAGTGCTTTTATAGGGTACAAAGTGGACCATCTTACTTAATCTATCCATGTTTGGTTCTAGGCATACCCATTACAAAATCTATTGAAATGGATTCCCAAGGCCTTTTGGGAATTGGCTCCTTTCTGGGAGCAAGGACATATGATATTGCACAAGGACTTATAATTCTTAAAATCAGTCCTTTCTCTAGTAGATCATTGACTTGTTTTTCAATCTTTGCATGTTGTACTATTGTCATTTTGTAGGGTGCCTTGTTAAGAAAGGAGAAGCCAGGGACCAGGTCAATTTGATGATTGATATCTCTTATGGGAGGGAGGCATGAGGGCAGGTCAAAGGTAGTGACATTACTGTATTTGACCGGTAGATCCTTGATTTCATTTGGAATAAGTTATTTATCTTTAGCACTAATTTTTGGTTTAGAAACTAGTATGAATCCTTGGGAGTCAGGTTATTTTAATGCCTTCATCATTTCCGTCTCTCCTATGGTGACTATAGTATACTCTGCCTTAGGATCAAGAATTGGTTTCATTGTAAAAGTTACCCTATTCTTTGTTATGGAATAGGTGTTTTTCCTACAATGGTGTGTGGCATCTACATCATATTGCCATGGTCTACCAAGGAGAATGTGGGAGGTATCCATCCCAACTACATCACAAAGCACTTTATCCTTAAAATTTGTAATAGAGAATTATACCCAAGCTTATTTAGTTACTAAGGTTTGCTAACTTTTTGTGAGCCAAGAGACATGATAGGGGAACGAATGGGGCTTCTTAGGAAACTTAAGTTTCCCAACCATCTCAGAGGACACCAAATTCTTAGTTGATCCAAAATCAATTAACAAACTACATACCTTGCCTTGGCATTTGATCTTTGTTCTGAATAGGTTCTTCCTTTGGGATGGCTCTTGCATCTAAGCCATGTGTAATAAGGCTTGTCTCATCATCAAATATGCACCTTTCTCAGGTTCAAGATCCCTATAGTCAAGTTGATCTTCTTCAATGAGTTCAGTTGTCCTCTCCCCTTGATTGTTGTTCCTCTTCTTAGGAAACTATCTTGCATGGTGCCCTAATTTATAGGAATTGTAGCACTTTATGGTGCCATTAACTCTTCCTTTTCCTTTGCCAAAGGTCTTTCCTCCTTTATAGTTCCCCTTGGAACTAGATTCTTCCCGATCCTTGTTCTGACCAGAAGTTTTACTACCATTATTTTTCCCTTTGCTCTAAGAGTTGTTTTTTCACTTGAAGTTCTTGTTATCGTTGTTCTCCATCCCTTTGTTTTGGTCCTACCTCCTCTTCCATTTTTATTCAACTTTGATGGCTAATTGATAGCACTTATTCATAGAATTGGGAGACTGAAGGATAAGTTCCTCTTGGATGGGTATCTTGAGGCTATTCATGTACCTTGCAAGTGTTTCTTCCTCATCCTCCATAGTGTTGGTCTTCATACACAACTTTAGGAACTCCTCTATATAGGAACTAACATCTAGATGCTTTTGTTTCAAACTCTGCTTCCTCCTATGGAGTTGTACCCCATAATCTTTAGGCACATAGGTTTCTTTGATTAGTGCCACCATTCTATCCCAAGAAGAAATTATGCTTCTTCCTTTCTTCACCCTTTCAGTCTGGATGAAGTTTCACCAAGTTAGGGCTGCCCCTTTCAACTTGGACTTTTCCATTTTTACTCTTTGCTTCTTTGGAATATCTTCACATTCAAAGAAACTAGTTAAGGCCTCAATATAATCCAAGGCCACATCAAAATTCATCTTGCTATTGAAAGTTGATAGTTCTAACTTCCCCTCCATGGTTCTCTTCTCCATGGACTTGAGAGCATTCAAAAGAGTTATTTGTTCTATAGGCACTTCACCATCTTCCTCAAGGTCTTAAACTCTATTATTAAGGTCTTCAACCTCAGTATTCTGATCTTCTTTAGATTGTGCCCCTTTATTTTTGTCCAACTTACTTTCAAGTTCCTTCAACCTCTTTGCTAGAGCAACATTAGTTTCCCTTTGTTCTCTCATGATTTTTGAAAGTTCAACATTGGATACCCTTGTAGGTATTTCTTCTTCTTTAGTAAGAGACATGGCTCTAATACCACTTGATGCAATGGAGCCTAGTGGAATAGTCCTTTGGTGAGTAACTAGTCCTTAGATCCTCTACACTGAAGATATGCAAAAAAAAAGTGTCCTTCATCCTACCCAAATGTTCTTAAGAACTAATCACAAGTGCTCAATTAGGATGTTAGAATATCACAACCAACCCCTATACAAGGAAATCCTAGTCACAAGGAAGATCCTTCAATCTAGACATCTTATCCCAAATTGCACAAATTGACAACTTTTTGACACAAGACCCCAAAATGTAAAATAAGACTAGGGGAGACTCAATGATGGACTTGTAGTCTATTTAGGTCTAACATAAGGTGGAATGATGGTTAAAACTAAATTATGCATCATTTATCATATGGTTGCTTCATAAATTCACCATATTAGGCTCATAGCTCTTTTTCATGAAAATCTGACTTAACTTAAAAAATATCCACATAACCCTATGGATAAATCACATATTCAAATACCCTTTCTAGGTTTACTAAACATACCCAAACACTAGGATTAGAGGATACAAATAAGTTAGATTTTTCCCCAATTTCTTCCCTAGGCAATTAGCCCTATTAGATCTCCAAATTCAAAGGAGATAGACTTAAAAAAGGCTCAAAATTCAAACCAATTATTGGACCATGAAGGGGAAAGCATAAAAAGATACTGAACCTTATTTCAAGACCCGGTGTCACTTTTGGAGTGAGTTATGGGAGATGTTGTCGAATGTTATAAGCATGCACATGGATCTTGCATGCCTAGGGCATCATATTTCTATTGACCACCTACACATACAAGTCTAAGACCAAGAAAATATTAAAGTAAGTAATCCACACTTAGATTTCACCAGAGGCCATCAAATTCTCATGGTAAAATCCTAATATATGGCAAATTATTTGTGAAACCCTAGATATGACAACTTTGTTGAACCACTTCTGCTAAAAATAGATATCTTGAGTTAGGACATTGATCAAAACCTCAAACCAAGTACATTGTAAAGATGATCCATCCAAATTTCTAAAAATGTATGTTAGATGCTCTAGGGTATCCATAAAATTTTGTACACATTGTTACAACATTTATTTGGCTAGAAATTTGAGTAATTTTTATTGATTTGAATGAAAAAGTACATGATCGTACCTACCACCCACTTGAAAGGGATTATCTAGGTCTCTCCAAGAGTCATAAAAACATTTCAAACCATTTTGGCTGTTGGGGATCGATTTACAAGATTTTTCAATTTTTCTTAAAAAAGTTGTTTGACAACTTTTGAGCAATTTTGCATTTTATGCACCTTTTGTAATTTTTAGACAAAGTATGTTCAAACCTTAACTAAATGATCCAAATAGGATCAAAACATGCCAAAAACATGAAAACATAAAATATCCTAATATTTTAAGCCACTTGACCATAGTTGACCATAGTTGACCGAGGGCTTATAATTATGCCAATCCTAGAACTAGGCTTTACAAGTAGGTCCAAATACTTAGATGTTAAAACTAACCTATCCTATAGGTTCTTAGGACATTGAAGTTTCTTCATTTGATGGTGGTTCTCTTGCACCATTTTGTATGAAGAATAAACTTGTCATCAGGTTAGTGAGCCACATACTCCATTGCAGTGAGCATTTTTCCATATGTAGCAGTGTTGGATACACATATAACTATACCTTGTCATTCACTTTGTGTGGTGTTCGATTAATGAGGACATTATAATTCTGATCCTCTTAAACTTCCTAATGTGGATCATGGTGGGATCAATGTGAAAAGTTCCTTTTGACACACCTCGTATGACTAATGTCTAGCATTTATCTTGTCTTTTGAGTATGAATGCAATGCACCCATAACGCTATGATACTCATAGACCATTCACAATGAGACACCTCTTCAAGCTAAAATATTGATTTGATAGGATTTTAAATTCTCTGTTTATGATCCCTTTCAATAAGAATGACCAATTCTTTTAGAATGACTGAACAAGAGAAAACAAGGGTTCGCTTTCATATGGGAGACTTCTTTGCTATATCAAACATAAACATTTTGGCAGATAGGAGCCTCTGCCATTGGGTTGATTAGATTAATTGATTGAGAATATTTCTATTATTTGAAACATTAATGACCAAGCTTTCTACCTTGATTACTAAGTCGCCATAATGGAAAAACCTTATGAACTAGGTCCTTCATATTGCATGACTAGAATGAGGTATTGAATTCAAATTTTGAACTTATAAGAATGATAAATTCCTTCAGCAGTTGGAACATGTAATATTGGAATCTACTTTGGATCTAAGCCATGAGTTCTTATGCAATTTGAACTATGAACCCAAACTCAAATTTGCACTTTTTAATCTTTCTCTTGATTAAAAATTTGAAGCTGAAACCCTAAATCATACGTCTGAACATTCAAAATTTAAATTGCATCTCTAGACCATTGAAACTTTGTATTAAACCTGCAAACTTGTTGAATGAGTACAAAGTGGTTAAGAACCACTTTGAACCTAGCTTAGTATGGTTCCAAAATTACAAAGGAAAGCCTTGAACCATGGGCTTGAATATTTTGGTTTACAGTCATGAGATCTCATTCAAAACCTGCCTTGCACAATATGACTTACAAAACATTGTCAATATAAATCAGAGAAGAATCATTAGGAAGACTAAAATTCCAAGTTCAAAATTGGGGGTTCAAAACACCAACTAAGATGTGAGAAGTCCCTTTTCATAATCATAGTCATCAATGCTCTCTATGCAACACTTAAATCAACTATTTAACTTATGTTATCAATAGCATTTAATGCATCTGTCAAATTCTGAACTATTGTTGCCTTGACATTATCTTTAGAGATTTTCTTATTGTTTACACCTAGCAACTCCAAAACATGTCTCATTTCTATTTTCCAAAATAATCTACCAAATAATTGTGCTTTAGCAAACAAAGATTTATTTAAAAAAAATTGCTCCCACATATTTTTTAGATGTATCTAAATTGTACTTTCAGGCATCATGTGTTCAGATGATTCAATTTCTCTAAAAAGAGAGTCTTCATCCATCTCCAGCAAATTTTCCAACCCTAAAGCATATTTTTCAAATGCCATACTACTTTTTGGAACTTCAACATGATCTTCTTCGACTCCAATCAATGGATCTTCAATTGGTGGCTCTATATTACATTTTGTCCATCCTTTCTTCTAGTCATCTTTTACTCGATCATATCTTTTTTCTCTTTTTGCATTATTCCCCATTGCACAAAAACCTGAATAGAGAGCTTGAAATCACCTACATACAAAAGACTTCCAAATTCAATTATATAAATAATAGTAGATCATAGACAATTTAGAAAAAACTTTCAAGTTTAGAAGCTTATTATGTTTGACTGCTTGGAAGACAAGAAAATCTTAAGAACACTAGATGCATTATATCATTGCTAAATTTAGATTAAGAAAATTATTAAATATATTAAATAATTTAACTATTTAATAATATTAATAGTTTTCATAAATTTTTAAAATAATTAAATTAATTCTAATAATTGATTTAAATCAAATTAATCAATAAATTGAAAATTAACAATAAATTTAATTAATTAATTTCAATACACAAATAATTAAAAAACCTAATTTCCAAATCTTTCTACAATAAAATTATTTTAATTCAATAAAATTAAATAAAACTTAACCTTTTTAATAGTACAAAATGTAAATATGAATAAAATATATACATTTTAAAAATTAAACTTTACTTTTAAAATTAAAAAAAAACTTATTTTACTATTTAAACCAAATATAATCTTTAGGTTGGCACATGTGAATGTGTGCGTGCAACTTTTGGGTTGGGTGGCTTCAGTCGAGTTTGGTTTGGCCGGATCTAATCCGGCTGAAACTATCTATGTGTCATCTGATGTGGCACTTTCTATCATGTTTTTTTGCAATTCTGAGAACTTAATAATTCAAAGGCCAATTTCATCATCAAAATTAGGGTTTCAACAGAAAAACAAAAAAAAAACCATTAGATAGAGCTTGTAGTCAAAATTATGCACATATAATTTTTTTAATAGGTGACACAATATTGTTTACAATAATACAAGTAGCTATTTCAACATTGAAGATGATGCATATTCAAAAAAATATAAAGATTAGAAGATGGTACCGAATTTTTTTTAAAATGATGAATTGTTCTAAAGGAGAGAGTCCTCTTCGATAATATATAACATTTGTAATGATTAACATGGATTTACTAGGGAAAATATGGTGGGAATGAAAAATAGTTAAATTATGCAAAGTTCAACATAAAATAGCTATAATAGGCAAAATATACAATATTTTTGAAAAAATCTTTTTCATAGTTCTAGGTACATATGTCGTTAACAACATACTTTACCTTTAGATGGAAAAACATTTATTTGCAGTTATTTCTTTGGTGGGAACTATAACCCCTAATTTGCAAGATTTTTTATACTATCAGAAAAGGTCATTACAAATTATAAAAACATACTATTTTTATTGTTTTATTAAAAAAAAAAAAGACAAAAACTTTATCCTTTGATACAAATTTCATCAATTTACACCAACTTAACATTCAAAATAAAAATATAACTTTTACACTGTTGAAGTTTTACACTTTTTTTGCTGTTAGCCTTTGTCTTTTTAAAAGGGTGACACATGTTTGTACTTTTACACAATAATATGATTATCTTTGTCAACGTCGTGTTGTTTCATAATACCAAGATTACTTTCTTGGATAATAGTAAATGTAAGGGCACCTTTAAATATTTGCTAATCCATTTTTATTCATTAGAATGACCCCAAGTGAAGGTGCTTCCTCAAATTGAAGATGGATCTATTCACTTTGCCTCCTCTTTAAATGAATGACCAATTTTGATAAAATTGGGTTGTGACATGATTTTTGTCCTATTGGGCATTCTCCAATCTTAAACTCCATTATCATTCAGGTGTAATCTCGAGAGAAAATGATAAAGTCCACCACACTTCGACCATTGTATATTTACAAGTTATGACTTAGGTCATCTTCTCATACCATTATAAATACCATCTTGTATAGATTGCAAAAGCCTAGTAAGTTTACCCCATAGTGATTGATGTTGCCCTTTTTGTTTAGTGGACATTTTCCAACATTAGTTCATATATTCTTCTAACCATATAATAAACTACCATTTTCTTATTAAACTAATAATCTAGAAGATTTTATAGAAAGATTACAATTAGCAAACAATTTGTGCATATATAACATATGAAGCAGATTAGTGCACTACATGGGTATTTGGAACTTGGATATTATGTTAGTAGAAGCTACAATCCTATTGGTTCTCTTCCCAAAATAGATTTTCTCATCATTAGAAAGAAGCCTGTAGAGTAATATCTCCCAAGCTAATATGGTGCAATGTCCCCTTTTTGGGACATTAGGATTTCTAAAGCCATATTCATAAGATATTGATTTTGGCTAAGGGGAGCTTAATGAAAATTTATAAAATGGGTCAAACTTATATTATAAAGTGGGACAAAGGTAAAAAAGAATAAAAATATGAAAGGAAAAGAAGAGGAAACTAAAGAGTTACATCACAAATCATTAAAAGAAGCAAGGGAGACTCATTTTGGGAGGCTGGGATAGTGATTTGGTTTGAGATTTCTATTGGAGAAATTAGGGAAGCTTCAACTTCATTTCATAATCTAATAATGCAAACACTCAAGTTCTTCTAGGTTGGGGGGGGGGTGAATCAAAATCTTCAAAACTTTTGCCACTTCAAATATAAAACATACTTAAAATTAATTAGCCACACATCTCAACTTTAATCTTAATTATGCATCATCATGTAACAACATGTAGTATCAAATCTACCATATACTTGGATGAATTAAAAACATAAACAATTAATCAACATGTAACAAAAGATTTGGTAATGCAGAAGCCCTCGCAAGGTGAAGCTAAAACTGCGTTGGGGATGACACCCACAAAATCTTCACTATTGCAATAATAAAAGTAATTGTTAGGGCTAAAATTGTGATCACTTTTGATGATCTACCACATGAGGGGTCTTCTATGTTAAAAGATTAGAAGACAATTAAGTCTACCATAACTGAAGGATTTTAACTTCACAATTAAGTGAGTACTCTGTTAAGATATTTACAATCGGCCTATTAGGACCACTTTGTTAAGAGATTCACCCAACACACTTGTTTGAATGTAACAATCCCTTGATCACTCAGTTTGTACTAAGATGTTGATAACATATAATCTCTATCCAAACTGTAATCACCTCTTTATGACTATTTTGCAATATCTCCTTACTACACTACTTGCTCGCCTTACTCCTCAACACTTAACTCATTGATTTACCTTTTGCTTTGCATTCATGTTTTCCTCTCACTCACAAATTTTTTTTTTTGTCTTGAAACTCTTATTTTATAGCCATTTAATGAAGCTTGTAGATCACAATCAACGATCCACATTCATTCTTTTTGTCATTTTAGTTTTCCATTTTTCTGATTAGTCCATCACATTAAATATAGATTAATATTGCATAATCATAGGTGTAATTACCTCCTTGATTAGCTCCTCAAACATAGAAATATGATTCATGCTTGACAAAATGGTTCACCTAAGTGTTAGTGTCATTCCAAAGTAATAGTCTCAAACTATATAACTTGACACTTATACCTTCCTAACACTTAGTCATTCTTCATGCTGTCACTCAACACGAATTGTACACTCAACTTTAAACTATGTTACCCTCTAAACTGCTCAACTCATGAAGCACTTGGAAGCAACTAGAATGATGGACAACTACTGATGTGCTCGACAACTAGATCTTCCTTGAAACACACTAAACTTGTATACTTCTGCTTGATATAGCTCAACCTTAGTAGTGACTCTGTTGCAGTGTTGACTAACCAACTCTACCTAGTAAATGACTAAATTTTTTGTACTAATTGACAATATTAAGATTTCCTTTAAGGGAAAAATATTCTTCTTTCTTTATTCATTCCTTTCCTCATATTTATTTTCACTACCTTGTACTCATCATCAAACCAGTGATTTGTTGGGAAAATATTTTTAGCTTCTATTTTGTGTTTTGAATTTTCACATTTTTCTAATATTGTAGGAAATCTCGTGTTTGCATTCTGTATCTTGTTATATTTTGATTTGAGAGATACTTTGTTACTCATGTTGGGTGACATTTGAGATGAACTGATGGTCAAATACAATATTTTGATTTCCAGTATCATAGATGATAGAAACTATGTTGTTCAGTTTGATCATATATGCATGACGATGCTTATTGATGTGACATGATGATGTATGATGATATCTGGTTATTTCGTATTCAAACATATACTTTGTTGATGATTATATGGTGGACTTATTAGACTCTGTATACTATGATTCAATGCTACATATATTTATTTCATTCTTGCCTTGAGATGTTTTATGATGTAGTGAGTGATGTAAATAGATTATTTTAATGTAATTTTAAAAATGGTTAATTATGCGATTTAATGCATTTATCGCTTCAACTATATGATTATATGTAATTGCACTTGATCATTTTGTCTAGTGTGCAAGATTTATATCCTCGATAGTGGTACATGGAGTTAGTGATTCAACTGTTTATACCTTGAAAATGTCATCTCAATATGGGCCACCTATCTTGTTTAATTGTTAATTAAACCCTTCAATAATTTAATAAATCTAGATCATTTGCATTTTTTATGAGACCGATATTATCTCTGTGCATTTAGATATTTGTATTTGTCGCAGAGATTACTAAGCAATAATGTGATTTTATGTTGTAAGGGTATTTTGGTTTTGAATTGAATTATTTTAATTACCGACAACTTTCCCATAGTTGAATCCCTGATTTTGTCTGGGTTAAAGAGGGATTTATTTTAGTGAGTCAGTTATTTTCCATTTTAATAAGTCACTTTAAAGTGAATATATATCCCAAAAAGTGAGTTATTCCTCACTTCTCACTTTTGAGTTGGAAAATTGAGAGAAAAATCCCAAATCCTCTTCAAAAGTTATTGTTGTTTTACTCATTGCGGGAGCTACAGATGTGAGATCATGATGAGATTAACCTTATTGGGTCCATCTCAGGAATACCTCAGTTTGCCAATACATTTGGTAGTTTCACATAGTGATTATTTTATTGCAAGCTTTTATGTTTTGCCCCTTTTGGTTATGAAGTAGGGCTCTTCTATTTTTCTATTTTAGCTCCATTTCTAAGCCTATTTGTGGTACTGATATGGTAGGAGGTAGAGAACTAGTGTTCTCCTCCATTCCTGTATACTGGCTCTACTCAGTTGGGCTGGTATGAGCATTTGTTACTTTTTGGTGTGGGGTTTGGGGGTTTTGGACTATTATGCTAGCCATTTTTGCTTATGGACTCTAAACCCAAATTTTATTTGATATTTGGGGTTTTTATACCTAATTGGAACTAGGGTTTCAACTTCATTATTTTTTACTTTGCCTCAATTTGTGTGATGCTCGACTTTCTTGGTTGTTCTTTGGCATTGATGTTATTCATAGATTTGGATTATTCATGTGGAATCCAATCTGACCATCGATGTATTTTTCTTACATTGGGATTCATGCCAAATCCATACTCTCAGATTGTGCTCGATGGAGTGATTTTATACTTGACTATTTTATTGTTTCTTATCAAACCCTTGTTTATGATCTTCATGTAGTTGGTGTGCCAACACACAAGCACATGAGTGTTCACTTGTCATGTTCCTATGAGATTCAAACTCCTAGTTTCTTTTAGTTGAATCATATTCATTGGGGTTAGGTTGGGAAATTGCATTGCCTATGGGCACTCATCGTGTGATGAGCATGGGTATGTAGGGTATACCAGTGGAGGGGATTCTTTCGTAACCTGGGGTCATATTCCTGATAAGGTTAATGTGAAGAAATTTCTAATGAGTGATAAATAAATGAATTAATGGGTAATAAAACTAAGATGATAAAATGTGACATACCTGTATGGTTCATTCAAGAGTATGTGCCTATATGGTTCATCTAAGGGAAAGTGTCTATATGGTTCATCTAAGGAAATAATGTGATGGCCTCTTGAGGGAGAGCTCACATGATGTTTAGCTTGGGCTTTATGATGCCAAGTGATCTACTTTCCATGAGAGTCCCTACATAGTAGACCCATAGAGCATCTGACTAGAACCTGTTGTATTGTATTGTCTCGTGATCTTGGTTTCAGTCCTCTATACTGTTTGGTGTGAGTGTTAGCCATAGATGATTGTATTGTTTGTGTTTGTGGTTGAATCACTATCTCCATTAGTATGACAAAAGTGGGCCTGTGGGTTGCACATGGTTGAGAGGCATAGCTACCTATACCACTATTGGGGATTGACGTACAAAGTTTTTCTTCATTAATGTTTGGTTCTGAAGCTAAATGTTCACATGGTTCTATGTACCATTCTAGAGAATGTTTACTTGTAGTTTTTTTATTTCCATTTATTGACATAGTTGATTTAAGCACATGTATGTTCACTATGATGCTACTTTCCACATTACATTAGATGTTATGATTTAGATGTTAGAGTTATTGATCTTCCTTATTCTTTCAAGCATTTACTCCTCGACTATTGTGTTTTTGGTACTCCTTGGTGTGGAGGTTTTAACTGTATTTTCCTTCTAAATTGATCATCGGTCCTTTTTCTTACAAACTTGGGTGACATTGGTTCAGCCTTGGGTGATACTGGAAAAGTATTACACAAATATAGGGAGATATATCATGTAACACTAGAAAGTACCACATGGTAGTAGTGATAACTATTGTATGATACTAGTAAAGTATTGCATGGTAATAGTAAAGTATATCATTAAATACTGGAAAGTATCACATGGTAGTTCTAAGAAGTATCGTATGACATTGGTAAAGTATCACTAGGCAATAATGAACAGTATTGTATGATAGAAGAAAAGTATCGCACAAGTTCTATGCAAAAAATTTCTCAGGCAAACGATAGGTATTTTTTGACTTGTCAGATGTGTTTCAGAGGGTGCTCTAGATACCTAATTGGGTTGTGCACCTTCGTAGGTCTAGACATTTTAGAGATTAAGTGTTTCTTGTTTGTTCAACTTTCATAGTTGGTTATTGAATGTGTTGGTAAGCAGTGATGCTTGGAGATCATCGGTTGCTTGGATTATTTGGTTAAGACTCTTGTTGCAACCTTTTGATGGGTTTCATGTTGATGTTGTTTGAATCCATGATTGTTAAAAAAAATGTATTGGCTTTTATTCATCTTGTTCCAAGGATCTCTGGGTGGGGCATTACATCTAGTATCAGAGCCCATGTTGTAAATTGAAATCTCTGTGTTATGCTCCCACTATGAAATCATTTTATTACACAGAATAGTATCTTATTTTGCCTTATGATATGATACTTAACCCTTATCTTGGCACTCCTTTAGAAATGCCTCCAACACGTAGACCTAGTGGTCAGAGGAATAGTTGATAGAATAATGATGAACAAGAACATCATGAGGAGAAATGTTAGGAAGATGGGGGAGGATAGGGTAATAAGAATCAAGTTGTCATTGAGGCATTAGTTCCTTTGTTAAAGGATCTTATAGCTCAGTTGGGACCTCAAGTTGAGGAAAATCGACATGACCATGGCTAGGAAGAGGGATCTCACCATCTGGACTCCCACATGTTAGGGCATAAAGGAAGAGAAGAGCATTGAAATAAACACAAATTTTCTCACACACCACCTAGTGATGGAGATTATCATAGGAGAGGCCATGGTCAAGATGATGGAGATTCCATTTGAATGGATATAATGAGATACCTTCAGATGTCTAAACCACTATTGTTTTATGGCCTAGGAGGTGGTCTCAATGTTGAAACATGGTTATTGGATATGGGGCATTTCTTTTCCTTGCATCCTAATGAAACAAATTTGAAGGCCCTCTGTGTTGTTACAAAGCTAAGAGGCCATGGATCTATATGGTGGGACATGTAGAGAGAGAAGCTCTAGATTAGCATAACGGATCTCACTTGGGAGATCTTTGAGGAGAGGTTCAGGAAAAAATTTCCCTCTCCATAGTACTAAGAGGCTTGTGTTGATGAGTTCCATGAGCTCAAAAAGGGTATCATGTCATTGGATTAGTATAAGAGGTGGTTCTTTGAGATGAGATAGTACTCAAGATACTGTTATGATGAGGCACTTCTCACACAATATTTTATCAAAGGTCTTAAAGACTCTATTATTGGGGATGTTTGTCTTCACTAGTCTAGGACACTTGTTTTCGAAAAGACAAGAATTTCTGAGAGCAATGTGGCTAGGGGGCTCAATGTTAGATCAAGCTCTTAGATCCATAGTACATGATCTACAAGGTAGAGTATAGCACCCCCTCATGCACAGTCCATAGGGTAAGGCCAAGCTCAGTTAACACCCTCACAAGGTGGTTATAGTCACCAATATCGACAATGCCATCTATATTAGCCTAAGGGAGGAAAAAGTTTAGGTACTATAGGAATAAAGGGGTATGATTAGAGTTGAGGTCAATAGTCCCAATAGAGTTATCCATCTCAAGGTAACCAACAAAACTCTAGTAAAGGGAGTGCACCATATTCTAGTGCTCCCCAGGGTGGACATGGATCTAGTTCTAGTTTCAAAGGAGCCTATTTTTTATGTGGTCAACTTGGCCATAAATCAATTGAGTTTCATCTAAAGACATCTTTAGGACCTAATAGAGGTGTGGCCATGTCTGAGCCTACCATGGGTGATGTAGGTAGATTCCACAGGGTTTTTGTGGTGGTTGAAAATCATCAAGATGAGCACCAGGGTACCGTAGTCGAGGCTATAGGTATGTTGTATGGTATTTTTTCTATAGTATTATTTAATTCAAGTGCATTAGATTCTTCTATTTTTCCATCCCTTGTGGGCTAGTGGAAACATGACAAGTTGATAAGTGGTAGGTTGAGTTAGCTATAGGTTCCAAGGTGACTATGGATTCCATAGTCAATGGGTGTGTGTTGGACTTGGGTACCTTCATCACCATAGTTGAGATTCTTATCCTACCCTTATGGTCTTATGACATCATGCTAGGTATAGATTGGTTAGTTGCTTATCAAAAAAAAAAAATATATTATTGATGTAAGTTGGTATAGTGTGTGGATGACATGGGTGGGTAGGTGGAGCTTGTAGGGGTCTAGATGCCAGTCTCACTTTGGATGATCTCAGCTAACCAATTGAAGCACATTGTGTGACATGGATGTCAGATGTTTGTGGTCTCTGTTAGTGACCTTGAGGAGACTAAGAGCCTTGAGGTGACACTAGATGATCACCCACTCCTTCATGAGTATGTTGATCTATTCTCTGATGAGATACCAGGTGTGGCACCAAAATGTAACATTAATTTTTGTATTGATCTCATTTGAGGAGAAAGGCCTATTTCATGAGCTCCTTACCATATTATTACTCAAGACTTGAGTGAGCTTTGATTATAGTTGTAGTAATTATTGGCCAAGGGCCATATTTGTCCTAGTGTATTTCCATGGGGTGCACTAGTCATCTTTGTGAAGAAGAAAGATGGGTCATTGCATTTATGCATTGATTATCGACATTTGAATAAGGTGATGGTAAAGAAATAATATCCCTTGCTAAGAATTGATGACTTGTACTTTGATTAGATGAAGGGAGCAAGAGTGTTCTTGAAGATTGATTGTAAGTCTAGATACCATTAGCTTCAAATTCATGAAGCTAACATTCATCAGATAACTTTTTGTACATGCTATGTGCATTATGAGTTTATAGTTGCTTTAGGTTAACCAATGAACCATTGATGTTTATGAGTTTAATGAATGGGATATTTTGCATGTACCTTGATCATTGTGTCCTTGTTATCTTAGATGACATATTGATCTATTCAAAGAGTATTGAAGAGCACAAGATCCATTCATGCTAGGTGTTGTAGTGCTTATGAGATCATCATTTGTATGGAAACTTGGGTATATGTTCACTCTTCTAGTTTGAGGTGAAGTATTTGGGTCATATCACCATAGGTGATGGTATTGTAGTAGATCTAAAGAAAATCTGTGCCATCATGAATTGGTCGACACCCACTAGTGTCTCTAAGGTTCATAGTTTCATGAGATTGGTAGGTTACTACCATCAATTTGTGAAGGACTTATCATGAGTATCTCATCCTATTACTTCTCTTCAGTGGAAAGGAAGAAGTATGTTTGGTTAGATTAGTGTGAGTCAACATTGAGGCTCTGAAGGAGCAATTGACCAATGTGCCAGTCCTTGCTATGCCTAATCCTATAGGTGATTTTATGGTTTGTACAGATGTGTCGTTGGAGGGTGTGGGTGCAGTGTTAATGTAGGATGGTTGGGTGATTGCATGAGTCTAGAAAACTCAAGGACCATGAGCTTAACTACCCTACTCATGGTTTGGAACTTGTAGCAAATGTGCATGGCCTTGTGCACTAGAGACATTTCCTTTTGGGACATAGGTTTGAACTACATAGTGATCATCATAGCTTGTAGTATTTCTTTACTTAGCCAAATTTGAATACACAACAAAAATGTTGGATGGAGTTTTTGTGTGAATATGATTTTGATGTTCACTACATCAAAGGGTAAGAGAATGTTGTCATGGATGCCTTGAGTAGGAGATGACATGAGAAATCAATTTTGTCATTGGGAGTGGATTTATGAGACCATATCTGATAGAACTTACCTAGTGACACATGGTATTAGGAGGTAGGGTCAGAGATTGAGTCTATACATACCCTTGAGGGGAGGTTTTTTTAGGTTATTCACTGGAGTCTAATGGACCATTGCGATACTTGAAGTGCATTTATGTGCTGATATCTAGTGATCTTCATGCCTTGATTTTTTCAAAAGCACATCATGCACCATATTCTACGCATCCTCACATTAAGAAGATGCATACCAACCTTAGATAGTTGTACTTTTGGGAAAGGATGAGGCACAATGTTGGTGATTTTTTTGCTTAATGTCATGAGTGCCAAAGAGTAAAGGTAGAGCATCAACATCTGTTAGGCCTTTTGCACCCACTTACCACTTTGGAGTGAAAGTGGGTACTATATCCATTGATTTTATCACAGGATTTCCTATGTCATCACAACAACATGATTGTACCATTGTGATAGTGTACAAGTTGTCCAAGGTAGCAGATTTTTTTCCCATGAGAGCATCCTACACAACTTCTTCTATAGTGCATGTTTTCTTGGATGACATTGTTTGATTGCATGGAATCCCTTGTTAGATTAAATTGGATAGCAATCCAATGTTTACTTCATTACTACGGACATCTCTCCAACATGTTTTGAGTGCACAACTCAATTTTAGTTTGACATATCATCCAAAGATCGATGGTTAGACAAAGAGAGTGAACTAGGTTCTCAAAGAAATGCTTCACATGTATGTGATGGACATGCAAGTGAAGTGGGAGGACTATTTGTACCTTGTTGAGTTTTCCTACAATAATGGGTACCATAGTTCTCTTGGCATGTTCCCTTTTCAAGGCTTGTATGATAGACCATGTCATACCCCTTTGAGTTGGGATCATTTGAAGGATCGAGTAATTTTAGGTCCAAAGATGCTTCAGGATATTGTGTAGTAGGTTATTCATATTAGAGAGAATTTGGTTACTTCTTAGAGTAGGTAGAAGAAGTACACAGATGCCCATAGGTTGGATCATCACTTTTTAGTTGGTGATTGAGTATTTTTCAAAGAGTATCTATAGAAGAGCCCCATCTGTTATCGGAAAGGCTATAAGTTGGTGCCACATTTGGTCAGACCATTTGAGATCCTAATTGAGAGGAGCAATCCTATTGCTTATTGACTAGCATTTCCACTTAGCTTATCATACATCCATGATATTTTCCATGTCTCTATTTTGAGAAAGTATATTCCCAATGTGACCCATGTAGTTGACTAGGATGCTTTGTAGGTGGAGGAAAGGGAAATTTCTTTGGAGCCCATCCGTATCCTTCAACATCAAAGGTTGGCCCTCATAGGTCAGGATCTAAAGAAGGTAAGGGTCCAATGGGACTCGAGTGATGAGACTTTTGCTACTTGGGGGGATACAATACAGTTGAGAGATTTTCATCCTTATCTTTTTGCAAGCTTCTAGGAGTAAGCCTATGCCTAGTGGGGGGGGATATAGTGCCTCTCGTGTTTGCATTATGTACCTTGTTACATTTTGATTTGAGAGATACTTTGTTACTCATGTTGGATGACATTCAAGATGACTTGATGTTCAGATACTATATTTTGATTTCTAGTAACATAGATGATAGATACTATGTTGTTCAGTTTGATCATATCTGCATGATGATGCTTATTGATGCGACATGATGCTTTATGATGATATCTGGTTATTTTGTATTTGGAGATACTATGATTCGATGCTATGTATATTTACTTCAATCTTTCCTATAGATGTTTTATGATGCAGCGACTAATGTAAATAGATTATTTTAATGTAATTAAATAAATGGTTAATTACGTGATGTAATGTATTTATTGCTTCAACTATATGATTATATACAAATGTACTTGATTGTGTTGCTTAGTGTGTGAAATTTATATCCCTAGCAATGGCACATGGAGCTAGTGACTCAACTATTTATACCTAGAAAATATCATCTCGATATGGGAGACCTATCTTGTTTAATTAGTAATTAAACCCTTCGGTGATTTAATAAATCTAGATTCATTGGCATTTGTGATGAGACTAGTATTATGTTTGTGCATGTATATATCCACATTTGTCACAAATATTATTAAGTAATATTGTGATTTAATGTTTTAAGGTTATTTTGGTTTTGAATTGAATTATTTTAATTATCAGCCACTTTACTATAGTTGCATTGCATTTAATTGGAATTGCCCAATCTTGTTTAGGTTAAAGAGGGATTTATTTTAGTGAGGTAGTTATTTTCCTGTTTTAATATTTCAATTTTAAAGTGAATACATATCACAAAAGTGAGTTATTCCTCACTTCTCACTTTTGAATTGGAAATTTGAGAGAAAAATCCCAAATCCTCTTCAAGAGGTATTATTGTTTTACTTGTTGCTAGAGCTATAGGCATGAGATCATTGCGAGATTGATCTCGTTGGATGTAGCTTGGGGATACCTTGGTTTTTCATTAGAGAAATTATTTTATCACAAGCTTTCCTATTTAACCTCCTTTGGCTGTGAGGTAGGGCTCTTCTATTTTTGTATTTTAACTCTATTTCTAAGTCTGCTTCTGGTATTGATATGTTAGGAAGTAGAAAACTAGTGTTCCCCTGTATTTGTGTATGTTGGCTCTACCCAGTTGGGTGGGTATGACCATTTTTTGCTTTTTGGTGTGGGGTTTTGGGGTTTTGGACCGTTGTAATGGTCATTTTTGCATACAAAATCCAAACCCAAAATTTAATTTTATATGTGGGGTTTTTATACCCGATTGGAACTAGGGTTTCAATTTTGTTGATTTTCTTCAAAGTTGAGTTTTTGGGTATTTTTTATTTTTCCTTAATTTGTGTGTCACCTAGCTTTCTTGGGTGTTCCTTAGCACTAACATTGGTTATGTATTTGGATTATCTATGTGGAATCCAATTTGACCATAGATGTATTCTTCTTGCATTGGGATTCATGTTGAATTCATAATCCCAACTATGTGCTCGGTGAAGTGATTTTATACTTGATTATTTTATTGCTTCCGATCTAGCCCTTGTTGTTTATGAACTTCATGTATTTGGTGTGCCCACACATGAGAACATGAGAGTGCACTTTTCAGGTTATTGTGAGACGCACACTTCTAGTTTCTTTTATTTGAGTTATGTTCATTGGGGTTGGGTTGGGAAACTGCATTGTCTACGGACACTCACCTTGTGATGAGCATGGGTATGTAGTGAAGACTAGTGGAGGGGATTCTCCTATAACCCTAGGTCATGTTCTTGATAAGGTTGATGTTAAGAATTTCCTAATAAGTGATAACTAAATGAAGTAATGGGTAATAAAACTAAGATAATAAAATGTGACATACCTGAACAATTCATCTGAGGGTATGTTCTTGTATGGTTCATCTGAGGGCAAGTGTCTGTATGGTTTATTCAAGGATATAGTGTGATGGCTTCTTGAGGGAGAGTTTTCACATGATGTTTAGCTTGGGCTCTATGATGCTAAGCAATCTACTTTCCACTAGAGTTCCTACAAAGTAGACCCATAGAGCATTTGACCAAGACCTTTTGTTTTGTATTGTGTCACAATCTTGGTTTCAGTCCTCTATACTATTTGGTATGAGTGTTAGCCATGGATGATTAATGTATTGTGTGTGTTTATGGTTGGATTACTATCTCCATCAGCATGGCAGGTGTGGGTCTATAGGTTCCACATGCTTGAGAGGCATAGCTACCAGTACCACTATTGGAGATTGACATATAGAGTTGGCATTCCTCCATGTTCAGTTCTAAAGTTGGATGTTCACATGGTTCTACATACTATTTTAGAGTATGTTCACTTGTGATTTTATTATTTCCATTTATTGAGATAGTTAATTTATGCACATGTATGTTCACTTCAATGTTACTTTCTGCATGATTACATCAAATGTTACGATTTAGATGTTAGAGTTATTGATCTTCCTTGTGCTTTCAAGTATTTACTCCTTGACTATTGTAGTTTTGGTACTCCTTGGTGTGGAGGTTCTAACTTTATTTTCCTTCTAAATTGACCATCATGTTTTTTCCTTGCAAACCTGAGCAATGTTGGTTCAACATTGAGAGATATTGGAAAAGTATCTCACAGCTAGAAGAAGAAATATTGTGTGACACTCGAAAGTATCACACAATAGTAGAAATAATTATCATGTGATACTGGTTAAGTATCACATGGTAATAGTAAAGCACATCATGTGATACCAAAAAGTATTGCATGGTATTTGTAAGAAGTATCACGCAATATTGGTAAAGTATCGCCTAACAATAGTGAACAATATTACACGAGTTCTATGCAAAAACTTGCTCAAGAAAATAATAGGCATTTTTAGACTTGTCTAATGTGTTTTAGAGGTTGTTTTGGATACACTACTAGGTTTTACACCTTCTTAGGTTTGGACAGTTTGGAGATTAAGTGTTTCTTATTTGTTTGACTTTCATAGTGACACTTGAATATTGTTGGTTGCTTGGATTGTTTAGTTAAGACTTTTGTTGTAGTCTTTTGATTGGTTGCATGTTGATGTTGTTTGAATCCATACTTGTTAAAAAAATGTTTTATATTTTATTCATCATGTTCCCAAGATCTCCAGGAAGGGCATTACAAATGCCTTGAGAATTAGAAAAACATGATTATCTTTGATAAGTAGAAGGTAATTTCCATAGAAAGTCAAATTGTGATATTGCTATCAGAATTTAATTGTGTGATTTTTGAATCAAACTCATTTGCTCATGTTTCATGAGTAGTGATTCAACATTAATCTATCTCTCATGAGAATATATGGAACACTTAGTGCTCATTAGACCTAGCTGATTCTCATAGGGGTGAAGCACTAGGACTTCTTGAGAGGTCACCCATCCCAGTAATACTCCAGCCTAAGTGTGCTTAACTATAGAGTTTCCTCCATGGTTAAACCCAAATATTGGAATCCCATTTGAAAAAACTTCACCAAGTTTTGTGCCTTATGAACCATCCATTAGATTATCTTTGTCAACATAGTGTTGTTTCACAATACCAAGATTACTTTCTTGGATAGTAGTAAATGTAAGGGAACCTTTAAATGTTTGTTGATATATTGGAGTCATTAGAATGACCCCAAGTGAAGGTGCTTCCTTGCATTGAAGATGGATTTGTTCACTTTTCCTCCTCTTTAAATGAATGGCCAATTTTGATAAAATTAGGTTGTGACATGATTTTTTTCCCTATTGGGCATTCTCCTATCTTAAACTCCATTATTGTTGAGGTGTAATCTTGAAAGAAAATGATATAGTCCACCACACTTTGATCATTGTACATTTTACAAGTTATGACTTAGGTAATCTTATCATACCATTATAAATGCCATTTTGTATAGATTGCAAAAGCCTAATAATTTTACCCCATAATGATTGATGTTGCCCTTTCTGTTCAGTGAACCATTCCCAACATTAGTTCATTTATTCTTCTAACCATAATAAACTATTGTTTTCTTATTGAAACTAATAATGTAGTAGACATTGTAGAAATATTACAATTAGCAAACCATTTGTGCATATATAATGTTTGAAGTAGACTAATGCACTACATGGGTATTT
The DNA here is from genome assembly GCA_028749045.1 of Cupressus sempervirens. NCBI lineage: Eukaryota > Viridiplantae > Streptophyta > Pinopsida > Cupressales > Cupressaceae > Cupressus > Cupressus sempervirens. The sequence goes on along the minus strand of CM053785.1, from coordinate 563,133,423 downwards.
GGAAGGTGGATACTATGTTAGTAGAAGCTATAAACCTATTAGTTCTCTTCCCAAAATAGATTCGCTCGTCATTACAAAGAAGTTTGTACAGTAATATATCCTAGCCTATTGTGGTGTAATGTCCATTTTTTTGGGACATTAGGATTTCTAAAGTCATATTCATAAAATATTGATTTTGACTAAGGAGAGCTTAATGGAAATTTATAAAGTGGGTCAAACTTATATTATAAAGTGGGATAAAGGTGACAAAGAAGAAAATGACAAAAGGACAAGAAGAGGAAACAAAAGAGTCACATCACAAAGCATTAAAAGAAGGAAGGGAGACTCATTTTGGGAGGCTTTGATATTGATTTGGTTTGAGATTTCTCTTGGAGAAATTAGGGAAGCTTCTACTTCATTTCATAATCTAAGAACACAAACCCTCATGTTCTTCTTGGTGGATTAAATGTAGCTCGAATTCATCTTTGTGGTGAATTTACATTGGAGTTCATGATTTTATTTTAGGTTCATTTATGATTAATTTGATTTGGCTATCTTTACATTTATATATTTGGATTGTTATTGTATTGCTAGTTTATAATGCAATAATGAATTATGAAATATTTGTTGATTATTTACTAGTTGATGTTGCTAGTTATTATTGTATAAACTCTTATTATTATTCTGATGAAAGTTGAAAAGATCTAGGTAGGATATTACATGCGGTGTCAATCAAATATGTAGGAAAAACCTTAAAATTATATGGCTTCATGAGAAAGCATTGAACTTGAAACTATTGGGATGACCATTTAAGAGACCACATTTTTCTTTAGTCAATTGTTAGGGAATTATTTCATACATAGACTTCTCACATGGTAAATGTGTTGGAAAAGACTTTATTGTATTTAAATATAGCATAACACTGAATGCATACATTAAACATATTTATGGTACCTTATAATGTAGTGAAAATGACAAGCTTGGTAGAAGGATTATAAAAACTTCTTTGATGGGTTTATTATTGTGTCGAATGGAAGCGTAGTTGGGTTTGGTTGGTCAATTTCTACCATGTTGGGAGGGTTTGTGTCCTTTCTCCTTCTCGGTACTAGAAGGCCCACCCCTTGTCTTGTTCTCTTTCTCCTCTAGTTGTGGTAGTTAAAAATATTATTTCCCACTCTCATTAAAGGGATGTCTATAGACTCAATGGATTGCAAATTTCTTTGCCTAACTTGTATAGGTGGGTTTTAAATTTTAGATCACCATACATATTACTGAACTTTACCCTTATGCTAAGGGTTAATTTCTTGTGATCTTTCCTTCTATTGAGGATATGAGAGCTATGTCGACCAACTGATTCTAGCTTTGAGGAGAGTATTCTCCACTCAAATTCTAGTTTCTCTATTTCAACCCACAAATTGAATTCTTACCTTTTAACCCTCTCTAATTTGGAAGGATCACCATACATATTACTAAACCTTACCCTTGTGCCAAGGGTTTATTTATTTTAACATTTCCTTCTATTGAGGATATGGGGGATATGTCAACTGGCTGATTGTTGCTTGGAGAAGAGAATCCTCCTCTCAAATTTTGGTTTCCCTCTTTCAACCCACAAATTGAATACATACCTCCTAACCCTCTCCGATGCATAAGGACTTTTTTTAAAAATAGATCACTCAAAATGCTCATCAGTATCAAAGAAGAATAAAAAGATCCCTCTCAATAGAGTATAGCCACATTGATGAAAACACAATGGTTTCCCTAATTATTTTACTTGAAGTTTAAGGTTTATAATATGAACATTCAAATGAATGAGTTACATAAAATAATGATACAAAATTGACTTATTTTTTGAAGGAACTTGAGGAAAAGCATAACACCGTGATTATTACTCCTATTTCAAAGAGGGGTATAAATCATGGGATTTGGACTTGAATTGATGGTATTTGTACCAATTTAATCTACATTTATAAATTTCCAAAGTTATCAATTGGCTTTCATTGTTTATTAAATTGTTTCATTGCTATTGCATTTATTATTGAAAGTAAAATGCAAAAATTGAAGTATAAGTACAAAAAATAAAGAAAGACTTTGATCATTATCATTAAATGGAGAGATAAGTACAAAATAAAAAGTTAAATGTATTCATCATAACATACATTTTGGAAAGGTAGAATGAGATATATTTTCTCTTTTACATTCAGATATAACGAGACATGATAGCCAACAAAAACAAAAAAATATGACAAGGCATAATTCTAAGTATATAAAAGGCAATGAAAGAAATAGATAGACCCCCCATTGCTCGGTAATGGCCCCCTATTTCCTAATAATAGAGGAATATTATAGATTTGTGGTAGATAAAGACTTGGTTCCACATCTTGAATAGATCTTGCAAAAATAAGGAGAATGGGAGTCGGTTCTATGAACTGAGCAATGAAAGATCTACCACTTACCCACTTCACTGCATCCCATACATTAAAAAAATGCATATTCATATTTGAAGACATAAAAAAGGGAGAGGGAAGCAAGACGAGACAAAACATATTTTATGCTAAAAAGTTTTGTAGTATGCAAATACATATATGAAGACATAGTAGGTTGTAGAAGGGACATGCTCATAAAGTATGGAATCTTCTTTGAACACACAATTGTTCGCCTTTTGAAGGGGCATAGCAATATGCCATGAAACCTTCCAACTCAAAAATATACCTTACTTATAGTTTAGATGATGCCAATGTTGATGCTATAGGTTTATGCAAGTTTAGGAACCAAGGAAATAACCTTTATGAAGGATACACTTTGCATAAAACAGGTACACTATTATTATTTTTCAAGCATGTTTACAAGTTCAAAGGTGAAATGAAATAAAAATATTAATACTATAATGAACAAAAAATGAATGTATGAGGGTGTAATGGGCACCCCTGGATGTCCCAAAAAACTAAACCAATTTGCTGAAAGCAATTTTGTCAAACAGTTTGCATGCAACCTCTTATTTCTCCGTTTAATGTTTCAAACCCCTTATAACTCCGGAAATCAAATGTTTATTTGTTTGTTGTGTTTTGTGCATGGAATTGGTATCATATAACATAAACAAGAAAGAAACTACAATAATATGCAAAGTGGAAATGAACTGCTGCTAATAAAATGTTATTTTCAGAATTCATAAAACCAAATACATGGCAAATTTAACAACTCACTAATTACTTCAGCAGTATTGACATAATACTCCAACCCATGCTTTCAAACTTCCTGCTACACTACTTTTTCCTTCAATCAGTCCACTACCTTCATAATACCATTCCCTCAAAGTGGCATAAGCGTCGAACAAGTAGTGAAGAAGATATGAGGAAAATTCCAAATCTGCCTATAGCCGAAAATGCAACTAAACTGCCTGATAATGAAGCCAATAACAAAGAATTCCAAAGGCCAAACCCCAAGGGAATGATGTCTAGAATGTTACAAGAGAGGATAGACATCCTCAAATGCCAAGAACGAAGCTGCAACTCACACACCAATTTCTTCTCATATTCAACCTGCCTAATGAAGCCACAAATGCTTCCTTTTATTCTATTTCCAAGGGTCTTCTCAACTCATATGGGCAATGTGGGATAAAAGATGTATAATATATAAAACATATTTTAAAATACCCCTTATGTCTCCCTTGGGTACACATCACCATAAAATAAATATTAAAGTAACACTTTAATATTTTACAATTAAATTAGACGTTACTTTAATAAAACTTCAGGCATTAAAATGTATTAGCAATCTAACTCCAAATAATGCAAGTGATAGCTCATCAAAAATCTCTCACCGAGGAGTATCAAATCCAATCACCAAAATTGACCTGCACTGTGTCCTGCCGACTTACTAAAAATAGTAAGTATGCCTGAAACTGAGTAAATCAACTTCGTTTTGGCCCAAACTGGAAATGACTAGGCCAAAACACTCCAAGATCCCTTTAAACCCTTTGTTGCCCTCAGGACCATGTAGAACAAGGATAACGCACACACACTTGGTCAACTACTAAAATGGGGACATTACAGTCCGCCCCCCTTGAAGTTGCTTGTCCTCAAGCAATCTCAGTCCAGCCTGCTGAATAACCTGCTCACTCTCCCATGTAGAATCTTCCTCCGACAAGTCTTTCCATCTGACCAAATACTCCTTCACTATCCTGTTTCTAAGCTTCCTCTCTTTGGTGTCCAAAATAGCCTTGGGTACTAACACAAGCTTCCCCTCCTCATCCAAAGGGGGTAAATCTATAGAAGGCACTACACTCTGACCAATGGCTTTCTTAAGCCTAGACACATGAAACACATTGTGCACTCGATTGCCCTCTGGAAGCTCAAGCTCATAGGCGACTTTGCCCACTTTGCGAATCACCCTATAGGGACCATAAAATCTAGGTTTCAACTTTTCAGCTCCGCTCTTCTTGAGCGATGACTGTCTATATAGTTGTAGCCTCAAGTAAACCATATCCCCTACCTCGAAGCTACGCTTTATTTGGTGCTGATCAACATACAATTTCTGTTGATTCTGAGCTTGTTGTATATTCTCTTTGAGCACTTTTAAGATGTCTTGACTATCCTGCAATAAGTTTTTGGCTTTGGGCACTCTACTGTCCCCCAAAACTAAATCCATGAAGCTAGGTGCTTCATAACCATAGAGTGCCATGAAAGGAGTCATCTTGATGGACATATGATAAGTGGTGTTATAACAATATTCTCCCATATGCAACCATCTGATCCAAGCCTTTTGTTGTGTAGTTACATAGTTCCTCAAATATCCTTTCGCCCATTTATTCACAATCTCTTTTTGCCCATCTGTTTGCGGATGATAACTAGTGCTAGGTGTAAGATCTGTACCACACAACCTAAACAACTCTTGCCAAAAAATTCTCATAAACTTACTATCTCGGTCACTGACAATGAATTTGGGCAGCCCATGTAACCTAAATATCTCTCTAAAGAAAAGATCTGCCACCTGTGTTGCTGTGTAAGTGGACAGAATAGCAAAGAAGTGAGTAAACTTCGTCAAGCGGTCCACCACCACATAGATGCAATCTCTTCCCTGCACTCGTGGTAAACCAGTGATGAAGTCCATCAAAATACTTTCCCATTTCCTATCAGGAATGGGCAAGGGCTGTAATAAACCTGCAAGAAATGTGTGCTCTCTCTTATTATGTTGACAAACCACACACTCCCTGACATACCTCTGAACATCATCCTTGAGCCCTTTCCATGAAAACCGCTCTCAGATATGCCTGTAGGTCTTGAAGACCCCCAGATGTCTAGTTGTGGGTGCATCATGAAATTCTTTCAGTAACGCCTCTCTCAAATGTGATGACGGAATAAAATAAACCCTATCCTGAACTCTTATCAATCCATCTATCACCTCATAACGATCATCCTGTATGGTACCTGAAATCAATCCAGAAGCCCAAGCATCTCCGACATACTCTGCTATAATCCGATCTCTCCAATCTCCTGAAATCTTTGCCAGAGCACATAAGTGAGGTCTCCAAGATAAGGCATCAGCTGCCACATTTTTCTTACCTTTGAAAAATTTATGTCAAAGTCATAAGCCTACAATTTAGTCACCCATTTTTGTTGCCGGTCATTAAGATCACGCTGGCTCATGAAGTATTTAATACTGTTGTGATCAGTCTTGATCACAAAACATCCTCCTACCAAACATGATCAAAATTTGGCCAATGCATGCATTATGGCCAACATCTCCCGATCATAGGCAGAATAACTTTTCTCAACTCCTCGGAGCTTCCTACTCTCAAATGCAATGGGATGCTTCTCCTGCATCAATACTGCTCCAATCCCATCACCTGATGCATCACAATGAAGCTCAAAAGGCTTCGTGAAATCCAGTAGAGCTAGAACTGGACATGAAGACATTACCTACTTGAAATGCTCAAAAAACCTCTGTGCTGCCCCTGTCCATACGAAAGCTCCTTTCCTGGTAAGATCTGTCAAGGGTGTAGCAATCTGTGAGAATCCCTTAACAAACCTCCTATAAAAACCACATAAACCAAAGAATCCCTTAAGTTGTGCAAGGTTTGTGGGAGTAGGCCACTCTACAATAGCTCTAATCTTTTCGGGATCAACTCGAACGCCATCTGCACTAATGATATGCCCCAAGTAAAGGAGCTCAGTCATGCCAAACTCACATTTAGATTCCTTGGCATACAATGACTCTCTCTCCAGAATAGATAACACCTCCTCCAGATGATGTAAGTGCTCCTCCCAGGTCTTACTGAAGACCAAGATGTCATCAAAGAAGATCAAGACAAATCTCCTCAACTGCTTCTTGAATACCTGGTTCATACAACTTTGAAATGTAGCAGGTGCATTGGTTAGACCAAATGGCATAACCATGAACTCAAAGTGGTCATAGTGACATCGGAAGGCTTTTTTCTCAATGTCCTTTGCTCTTATCCTGATCTGATGGTATCCGGATCGCAAATCAATTTTGGTGAAGAAGCATGCCCTATGCAACTCATCAATCAACTCATCAATCCTAGGAATGGGATACCTATTTTTAATTGTTTTCTTATTCAGTGCCCTGTAATCGATGCACATGTGCATCGTCCCATCCTTCTTCTTTACCACTACTACTGCTGAAGCAAAGGGGCTCTTACTAGGCCTGATATGCCCCATCTCCAAAAAATCCTTAATCGTCTTCTCTATCTCATCCTTGTGTTTCTTAGGATGACGATAAGGAGTAATCATAACTAGTTTGGCTCCCTCCTCGAGCTCAATAACATGTTCCATCCCTCTGTCAGGAGGAACCCATGAGGAATATTGCTAAATACTTTAGCGTTTCTATCAAGTATCTTTTGGATATCTGGTGGATGACTCTTTTCTTGTGGCTCTGGTGAAGTTGGCATAATGTAGCACTCTGCTGCCCACTCTATGTCATCATGACAAAAAAGTCTCTGCATTCTCCTCAAGGACACTACTCTGCAACCTCCATCTGAAAGTCATCTAAGTACCACAGTTCTACCCTCATGCTGGAATCTCATCTCCAATTTTTCTAGATTGAGTGTGAACTCAACTAGTGAAGCCATCCATGTCATGTCGAGGATGACATCATAATCTCCCATGTCCACAACATAGAAATCATCCTCCAACTCGTAGCCATCTCCAAACCTGATGCAAAGATTAGATATCTTCTGAGTGCATAATAACTTATCACCGTTAGCCACCATGAATCTAAACCCATCATGCTCCTCTGTTTGTAACCCTCTCTTGGCTACCAACTGTGCATCTATGAAGTTATGTGTAGCCCCAGTGTCAATAAGAGATATCACTTTCTGCCCCTGGATAGTACCCCCGACCTTAAATGTGATTGCCTTTTGGTCCCCTGTCAAGCGTGCCAACGATCTATCATCCTTAGGAATGTTGCTCTCCTCTATAGTGTTACCCTCGTCTAAATCAAAGTGCTGATCCTCCCCTTCTGACTCTGACTCTTCTACTAAAAAATACTACAGTTGATTTGCCTTAGCCTTGAGAGAACATTTATGAGATAAGTCCCAAGGCTCTCTACAATGGAAGCACAACTTCTTCTTTTGAAGTTCATTCAAGGTTTCATTGTCTAGTCCCTTTGATCCTTCTTTGGGTTTGCTATACTCTTTCTGAAATAGTTTTTTGTCTTTGTCCTTGCGGTAGGAAGAATCTGTTGAATGGTTTTTTCCTTTGTATACCGAAGGGGCTAAATCTCATGCCTTTTTAGTTGCTTCAGCTAAGGTGAGTGGATCATGTCCCTTCACCCAACCTCGTAATGGATCAGCAAGACCATCACAAAATAACACCACCAATCTCCTAGGAGAGATATCAGTAACAAGTACAGACAAGCGCTGAAACTCGGCAATGTAAGCATTCCACAGAACTTGACTGTTTTAACTATGCTAGCTCCTTGAAATGTAACTCGGGATCCTTAGTGTCAAATCTCCCAATCAATGTTTTGGTGAATTCCTCATAGGATGTAATCTGATTATGCCCCAAAGTCACCATGCCATGATGCCACCATTCATGTGCAATGCCATCCAAGTGCATAGCCGCATACTTGATAGCCTCCTCCTCAGGCATAGGATTTAGCTGCAAGTATGTATCTACCTTTTGCACCCAAGCTCGTGCAGTCATCTTTCCTGAAGCATCATAATAAGGTAAAGAAAGTTTTCCAACTTTCTTCCTCAGCTCAAAGTTTTGATTCCTCCCTCCTGTTTTAGGCATGTGTCTCATCCTCAAGTCCATATAATCTCTAAGAGAAATATCCTCCTGAAACTCCGGTCCACTAGCCTCACAGTCCCTCCTAAACTAATCCTGTAACTCGGTAATCTGTGGTTCATTTATTGGTTGAACCGGATCTCTGGGTGGGAAAGTGGGTAGAAGAGGTCTCGAGCTCGTAGTCTGCGTTGGGCATGCAACATGCCTAAAGTTATCAACCTCATTCCCATTGTTTTCGTGTCCATTATTACCATTAATGTTATTCTCAGGACCATTGTTGTTGCCTTGGCCTCCATGGTTATTATTTCCCCCATTGTTATTGTTTCCCTCGTTGCTATTATTTCTGTTGTTGGCATCACCTGGATTAATATTGACACCCATCTGTCTAGCCATGAGCTACAACATCATGTCCATTTGCCTATTCTTCTCCTGCTACATATGTTGCCCCTGCTCTAATGTATCTAGTAACTGTCTGAACAGTACCTCCCCCTGATCTGGACCAGCATTTCTGCCTCCCCCTAATCCTGTATTCCTGTCATCTCGATCACCCATATTATTGTCCTGATCAAAGAATATCTCCTCTGTGTCTGTATGGTTGGATTCAATGTCCACCTGCACGGATGTACTAGACTGTTTTCTTTGCACGTCTGAAATCCTATTTTGTCTTGCTCTGGTATCGCGGAAATTATAAGACCCCTGTCACATGCTCAAACATAAATGCTTAGCCTATGTTTTTTATTTATTTCTAATCAAACACTTTTTCCCTCTATCCGACTGTTCCAAATTCCCTATAAGACCTCCACAGGATGGCAGGACTTATAGCTCTGATACCACTGTAATGGGCACCCCTGGATGTCCCAAAAAACTAAACCAATTTGCTGAAAGCAATTTTGTCAAACAGTTTGCATGCAACCTCTTATTTCTCCGTTTAATATTTCAAACCCCTTATAACTTCGAAAATCAAACGTTTATTTGTTTGTTGTATTTTGTGCATGGAATTGGTATCATACAACATAAACAAGAAATAACCTACAATAATATGCAAAGTGGAAATGAACTGCTGCTAATAAAATGTTATTTTCAGAATTCATAAAACCAAATACATGGCAGATTTAACAACTCACTAATTACTTCAGCAGTATTGACATAATACTCCAGCCCATGCTTTCAAACTTGCTGCTACACTACTTTGTCCTTCAATCAGTCCACTACCTTTGTAATACCATTCCCTCAAAGCGACATAAGCGTCAGACAAGTAGTGAAAAAGATATGAGGAAAATTCCAAATCTGCCTGTAGCCAGAAATGCAACTAAACTGCCTGATAATGAAGCCAATAACAAAGAATTCCAAAGGCCAAACCCCAAGGGAATGATGTCTAGAATGTTACAAGAGAGGATAGATGTCCTCAAATGCCAAGAACGGAGCTGCAACTCACACACCAATTTCTTCTCATATTCAACCTGCCTAATGAAGCCACAAATGCTTCCTTTTATTCTATTTCCAAGGGTCCGCTCAACTCATATGGGCAATGTGGGATAAAAGATGTGTAATATATAAAACATATTTTAAAATACCCCTTATGTCTCCCTTGGGTACACATCACCATAAAATAAATATTAAAGTAACACTTTAATATTTTACAATTAAATTAGACGTTACTTTAATAAAACTTTAGGCATTAAAATGTATTAGCAATCAGACTCCGAATAATGTGAGTGATAGCTCATCGAAAAGATCTCACTAAGGAGTATCAAATCCAATCACCAAAATTGACCTACACTGTGTCCTGTCGACTTACTAAAAATAGTAAGTATGCCTGAAACTGAGTAAATCAACTTTGTTTTGGCCCAAACTGGAAATGACTAGGCCAAAACACTCCAGGATCCCTTTAAACGCTTCATTAGCCCTCGGGACCATGTAGAACAAGGCTAACGCACACACACTTGGTCAACTACTAAAATGGGGATATTACAGAGGGAAAGAGTGATTTGATATGCACAATACTTATATGAATAAAATAGTCTACAATTATCTTAATTCTATTGTAAGAGAGGAACCATATTTGCCATGTGTCGTAGAGATATTATCATAGGAATAACATGTTTTTAGGGTATCTAGTGTTCAAATTATATGAATGAATAGTTTAAGGATCTACTAGATAAGTAACTCTTACTAAGGGTTAAATAATATTTCATTATGTCACATGCATATTTAATAGAACTAAATAATGTTAGTCAATTAAATGCCAACCATCAATGAATCGATGATCATCTACATAAAAATTAACAATTAATATGAAATTTTATAAGATCAAGTTTGACCATCATCATAATCCAAGTTCAATATTTTAGAAAGGTGATATTAAAAAATGCAAGCCATAGAGAGAAAGAAAAAAAATTAGTGTGAGAAAGGGAAAACTTTAGCATTTGATAGGCAAAAATGCAAATCGGACAATATAAAGAGTGATAAACTTTACTATCATTTCCAAAAAGATTCAATGTTGCAATCTGAATTATATAAATAAGTCAAATACTAGTCAATTTCTATCAAAAGGTGTAGTTACTCAAGGAAAGGGGGAATAGATGATTGTCACATGAGCAATGTATACTTTTAAGCTATATAAAATTTTAATTAAAAACAATAAAGAAATGATGATGATAAGGATTGTCGATATGTAAACAATAATAATAGTGGGACTAGTATTAGAGTTTACATGAATATTAAAAAAATATTGATAATTCATTGTGGAGTTTTATTTAAATAGGTTATGTGCCCTTATGACCAAGCTAGGCTTAGAAGATAAGGTCACTATGATAATCAAAATGAGACAATTTAAACCTTCAATGCTAAATTCAATGCATAAGAATTATTCTATATTTATCATGTCTTAGATAGATATAATTTTACTTCATCCAAGCAAGACATAAATATAGAAAAAATACCAAATTTAGACAATATAAAATATGATTAAAAAAAACATTAAAGTGGTGGATTAGTGCATGAATAAACAAAGGGGAAAGTTGGCATTAAGGAACAAATTTGTGGAATTATATAATTGATCAACAAATAGCCATAGTCTCAAGAATAATTTAGAAGTACATTTTTCTTAGAAGCTACATTTATAAGGATAATGGCTATCATAAAAAATGTAAACAAAAATGCAAATCCAATTTCACTCTCTTGATACTAGAAATTTCAAATCAAAAGAATGCCACAACGAAGGTAAACACCATATTTAGAGTGGAAGGATAATTATTATAGTAAGAAGTCATAACAAAACCCACATTAATATGGGGTACCTCAAGTTAATAGACATAAAATATAAAATAAAATGATTCGCAAATGTCAAACAGAAGATACAAGGACTCTTATTTGGAATAACAAATATGTAAGTACGAGAAATCTCAAAATTCTATATAAGAGATTCATGGTTTGGAAACCTAATATCTTAAATCAATATAAAGAGATAAACTCCATCGAAAAGCAAGAAAATAAAATCTTAGTGTACACAGGAAGAATATAAGATATAAAATAGGAGCCTTAAATCTTTTCAAATAACTTTATTGGAAGTTATTAAAAAATTATATATTCCAAATCCCTCATTGGAAACTTACAATTGGAACGATTATTTTTTTGTCATTGATGTCAAATCTATTGATAAGACATATTGCTACCTAACCTAAATTTCATATATATTTGATTCATGAAGAGGATTTGAGAAATTGCTCATAACAATAGCACTTAGAGGAAAGGTTGAGTTATGAAAGGGAAGCTAAAATGGAAATTTGATTAGATAGACTTTGATAAAGTAAAATGATTGTTTATGTGAAGAAAGTTAAGCCAAGTCGAGCAATAGAGTAAAAGGAAAAGGAATGTTGAGTGATGCTAATGTCAACTGAGCCATAGTTAGTGCCAAGAAAATTTAATGTTGACTGAGTATCAGTATCAAATGAGTAACATAGTCAATGTTGAGCTAGAATTTTTATAGTGCCCGAGTGTTAAGTGATGATCGAGTGTCAGAACTTAGTGATTGCCAAGTAACACTATTGAAGATGAATTTGAGGAAATTGTCATTCCCAACTGACTCAATTGATTTCTTGGGAGATGTAAATCATGTTGAAGATAATATTGATGAGTTGGATCATTAAAATAAAGGCGAGGATTAGGTAAAGACCCAACAGATAGATTCTAGAGAAATTTCTAGAAGAAGATCAAGAAGATGGACAAATACAATGAATTGTGATTGAACTTGATCATAAACCCTAACATCTATGATGATCATGGAAAATAATAAAATAGTAATTTCCTATTTAAAGATGTGCAAAGCCAAATCAAGTGTGTGTACAAGTGCACATGTGAAGAGAGGCATACATAGAAAGGTGAGTCAGAGACGCATAAGTGTGAGAGTGAATGCAAAGTTAAAAGAGATTGCTTATGTAGATGTTTCTTATAGTGATAAGTGAAATCTAAGCAAGAAGGCTTAAGTGTTTTTGAAGGGGGGAGATATATTGCTTGAAGGGTTTTTGAGCAAATCAAGAACATAGATGAAAATGGACAACTTATTAGTGAATCGACACCTGGACCAAATAGAGATTTGAACTTGAAAAGTGAGTTGTCATCACACAAATCAAAACATTTTGTTTTCTTTCTAATCATTTTAAATAATTTTTATTGAAATCCTTTTCATAGAGTGACCTAATAGTCATTTGAAGGACTTAACAGTTTGTATGAATCCTTTCACAAGGTGACATTCTAAATGGAATGATCAAAGTTCTCTAACAAGGCCACTCCTAACATGGTGATTAAATCCTCTAACTAGGTCACATTACAGTGTGTATTGTAACCTTTAACAGGGTTGGCTCCTAATAGAGCTCACTTTGAAAGAGTGAAAAAGTAGTGACACATTGCTAGTGGTTTTTTCCAAATTGGGTTTCCATGTAAAAATCCTAGTGTCAAATAAGTGTTGAATGCTTTATATGTTTTACATTTTATATTCAACAAAGCATGTTATATTTGGAACAATATTTTTTGTTTATAGTAGAGACCAAGTAATAGTAGAGATTGAGCAACAACAAATAAGTAGAACAATAAGTGTGTTATTGTTTAAATGTTAAAATGTTACATAAGGACCTTGATTAACTAATGTTAGAGTAAAGTGTTAATTAAATTTCATCTATTAAATTACCTTTACTCCCTTCTTAAGATTTCACTTATGCTCTTTATATTTATAATTAATTATTTAATTAGTAATTATTAAATTTTATTTACCTCTTAGGGTTTCCTTTTTAGATTTTTGATATCCTTCTATAAGGATTGATCTTTTCTAACTATATATTTTTTTTTCATTTTTGAGAATATAATTTGCATATTTTTAGAACAAAATCCTTGTCTCTTCTTGTCTTTTTCTTCTCTGTGACAAGTTCTTGCATGCAGATATTCTTTAGGCTTTGTAGATTTGTATTGGTCAAATTCTTCATGGTATCAGAGCTGGATTTGTTGTGGTTTATTCAGTATTTGGAGAAAAAGAAGAACAAGGGTTTGATAGAACAAATATGGTGTTTTTCAGGTATTCTTTTTGAAAATAGGGGGTCTCTAATTTTTGGAGTGCATTGAGGCTAAACAGAGCTTACAAATATTTTTAGAAGGCATAAAAACACCTATTTTCATATAAAGTTTGTTGATTTTGGACAATGTTGATCTGGGAGGCAAATTTTTTTTGCATAATTGGGTCATACGACCTTTGCGTGCACTTTGAGGATAAAATTTTTTGTGAAAATTAAAAAAATTTAAAAACCACTTTTTAAAAGTATGATAGTTGAAAAACCACTGTAGTAGTTAGTTAACTGTGAGTAGTTTAAACCACCTGCAGTTACCGCTCTTAGCCATCCACCACTCCTCCCGGTTGGTGCTCTTCTTATGTCCCATTGATGGCTCCACCACTCGGCCATCACCAAATCACTACAGTGCTATTTTTTTTTTTAATAAAAAAATTAATTTTATTTTGCAATTCCATGGGCCTTGTCATTTTTTTGTGATATCTTGAGCATATAGGAGTCTTTTTTCATTCTACAAGAAGCATCTAAAAGCTAGTTCAGAGATAGAGACAATGGAGCATGTATTTTTTTGCATTTTTTTTCTAGTTTGGTACTTGTTTTTGCACTTGAAGTTTGTTGATGTCTTCTATGTTATAGGAGGTGTAACTTCTTCGTTATAGCTCCATTTTTTTATTTAGGAAAAATGTCTAAAAGGTCTTCTCGAGCACTTTCCAAATTCTCTATCATTTCACCAGTATTTTGTACTCGATGTTTGTGATTCACATTTAAATCTTTTTTCTATTTTTTGATTACACATTTTTTCTGTAAGTTGGGCTTAAGTTATTTTCATTGTGGGGGTATTTTTATATTGCTTTAAGTTATTATATCAACATATCAAAAAACTTCAAAAACCCCTTCTAAAACAATGGCCAAGACCTCTTCTTGTCTAATTTTTCTAAACCCAAACAACTATCATACATGGAAATCCCATATGTAGTGACTTCTCCATTCAAAGGGTTTGTGGTCTTGTCTAGATACAATGCAAACAGTTTTTCAAAGTCAAAACTAGACTTTGCAACACAAGAATAAGATGGATGAAGCCATGAATCTAATTTCTTTGAGTGTTTGAGACATTTCACAGTTTCATCTTGATGAGTGTTCCACTAAGAAATGTGGGACAAGTTTAAAGACTTGTTTGGCACCATCAACTAGTTTAGAGAACTTTAGATTGATGCAAAGATTACTTCTCTTATACCTGATGCTTTCCCCTCTATTGAGGACTTTCTTATGAGGCTCAAAAAATAGAGGACATTATTATAGGGATGTGAGAAAGAGAAGAAAAATAAGGAGTGCATCTATCTGATTCTCTCCAAGCTTTGAGGAAACTTTTAGATTTGCTCTTCTACCTTCCATTCCACTATAGATGCTTTTGGTCCCAGATTTACAATTCCCATTTTTGAGTTCTTTTGTGATTGATTGACTAGAGATAATCCAAGCTTAAATAGTTGAATATTATCACAAGTTGAAAGACATAGACATTGGTTGCTCAGACATCTACAGGGAAATAGGGATAGAAACCAAAGCCCAAGATAGATTCAATAGGCAATTAGAGTTCCTCCAAGCCTACTCCTAAATTAGATGCTTAGAAACCCTCTCTAAAGGGTAAATATTCTAAGTCTAGTGAGTCTTCCTCTAAGACTAAGAAGTTCACAAGTGATCCTTGCAATTTTTGTGGCAAGCTAGAAGGACATCTAGTTTCTAGGTGTTGAAAATGTCTTGAGACTTTAGAGGAGGTCATGCAACAACACAGTATTGCTTCTCTGAAGCCACCACCTCCTCCTTTAGGGAAAGGACATGCTCTTTTAGAATGGGCATTTTCTTCTATAGCTACTTGGATTCTTGATTCCAGAGCTTCACATCATATAACACACTCACCTAATTTGGTTACCTCACTTGCTCAGAGTGTTACCACACATATTGTAGCTGGTGATTCTACGCAGCTTTTAGTCACAAGTTCAAGAACTATCTCTTTAGAAGGTATTTTGCAATAGGATGTTCTCTTGGTTCCTACCATTTCTAGGAACCTCATTTCTATCTTTTAGATTTGTCATTCTAGCTCTAAAAAGATAGTTGAGTTCTCACCACATGATGTGGTTATTTGAGACCTCTATGATCCTTACTTGGTTATTGCTATAGGTGATGTTGATCTTTAGTCTCACTTATATCAGTTTGATATCTTTGAGAGCTCTAATTCTATAGATGTTTCTCTTATTGGTCATGCAGACATAGTAATCAAGCTGTGGCATGAGCATTTTGGCCATGTCAACTATAGATATCCACAACAGATGAGTAAATAGGAGCTAGTGATTGGGTTACCTCATATCTCTTGTATTAATAGTGTGTGTCAAGGTTGTGCACTTGGAAATACATCACAAAGATCTATTTCTAGCAGGTAGATCCACACATGCTAAGGAACCATTGGATTTGATTCATAGTGATATTATGTCATTTCCTAGTCCATCTTTTTCATGTGCTTGATATGTGCTCATCTTCATAAATGACTTCTCTAGATTTACATGGGTGTAATTTTTGAAGTATACATATGATGTCTTTGATTCATTTCAAATCTTTAAGACATTTGTGGAGAAGCAGTCTAGTCTTTTTATCAGGCGTATACACATTGATAATGGGGGGAATATGGGAATCAGCCTTTCAAATATTTTTGCACTGATCATGGTTTACAACATTAGTTCACAGTTCCCCATACCCCTCAATAGAATGGGGTTGCAGAGAGAAATAACAATACATTATAGGAGATGGCCAATTGTATGATTTAGTCTCAAGCTATGAGTTCATTTTGGGCTAAGGCTATCAATTATTCCAACTATATTTAGAATTTGATGCCTCAGAAGACATTGCAACACTTTACTCCTAAGGAGGCTTGGACTCATGTCAAGCCTAATGTTTCTACTTTCCATATTTTTGGTAGTGAGGCTTGTGTATTTATTCTAGATGCTCAATGGAAAGCCATGGAGAAGAAGAGATGACCACTCACCTTTTTTGGCTTCTATAATGATGTGAAGGTGTATATGTTGTTTGATCTTGGTTCCAGAGATGTCTTGTTTCATCAAGATGTTTAGTTTGATGAGCATTATCCTCAAATAGACCCACCATCGCCAATTTCTTCCTCACTACTCAATACTTCTTCTACTCCTCCATAGGATTATGCATTGACTGAGGAAGATCTTGATGTTGATCCTCCTTCACTATCTCCCCTAGTTGTTTAGTGAGTGCCCAAGTGGGCTTATGATACTATTGATGTAGCAGGACCTCTAGAAGGTGATCCTATTGATGCTTGTCAGACTCAGGTATTGGCCTCTTAAGTCATGTCATTTCAGATGATCCACACTTTTTTCATAGGCAACATGACACTTAGAGTGGGATGGGGCTATGGATGAGGAGTACTTTTCTTTGATGAAGAACCACACATGGGATCTTTGTCCTCTTCTAAAGGGATTAAATTTGGTTCAGTGCCAGTGGTTGTACTGTACCAAGTATGCTACAAATAGTTCTATTGATAGGTACAAGGCAGATCATGTTGTAAAGGGTTTTTCACAGGTTGAGGGTATTGACTACTCTAAGACCTTTGCCCCTATTGCAAAGTTGAATTATATTCACCTTGTACTCTCTCTTGCAGCTTCACAGGGATGGACAATTTATCAAATGGACACAAAGAGTGTTTTTTTTCATGGAGACCTTCATGAGGAGATCTATGTGGAGTAGCCTCATGGTTTTGTGCTGGACTCTTCATTATTATGAAAGATTTGGATTTTTTATATGGTCTCAAACAGGCCCCTTGGGCTTGGTATGAGAAGATGGATTCCTTCTTCCTTGCTTCACAGTTCACTCAATGTCATTCTAATCCTATAGTTTACGTTCAATGTCATGGGGATGACTTATTGATACTTGTGCTTTATGTAGATGATCTCATCATTACAAGTAGCTTAGTCTCCATGATACAAAGTTTTCAACAAGAACTGAGAGAGCAGTTTGAGATAACAGACCTTGGACTTTTGCACTATTTTTTGGGCCTATAGGTTGTCCAGTCTTTGGATGGGACAACCATACTCCAATAGAAGTATGCTCTTGATATGCTTCATAGATTCAATATGCTTGACTACAACTCTTCTCCCACAGCTTTTTAGTTAAGTGTTATTTTATCTACCACTTACACTACTCTTACAGTGGATTCCACTTTATACAGACAACATGTGGGTAATTTTTTGTACTTGAAACACACATATCTTGATATTTCCTTTATGATTGGACTTGTCTCTTGATTCTCCCATGATTCAAATAAGAGTCATTGGAAATCTTCCAAACATATCCTGATGTACATTCGGGGTACTACATGTTATGGCATTCACTACACATCAAGGGATCCTCACATTGTTGGTTAGACAAACTCTAATTGGGTTGTTTATATTGATGATCACAAGTCTACTTTTGGGTTTGTCTTCTATTTTGGTTCTAGTCATATCACACGGTCTCGCAAGAAGAAGCATGCTCATGCATTATCATCTACCAAGGTAGAGTATAGGGTAGCTACATTAGCTAGTCATGAGGTTTTTTGGCTTCAAGATTTGATGAAAGAGATTGGATTTCCTCTTGATAGTCCCACCTTTGTGTGGTGTGACAATAAAAGTGTTATACACATTTCTTGTAACCCAGTTGAGCATCATCAAACCAAGCACATAAAGCTTCACATGCACTTCATTAGGCATCTAATTTGGGATGAAACTTTGAGTTTGGAGTACATTACCACTATTGAGTAGGTTGTAGACATTTGCACTAAAACTTTTCCATCCCCACAGTATCCCTAGCTATGTTATATGCTTTGGATAAAGGAAGTTGTCCTTGGGAGGTCTCAATGATGAGTCCTTCCTTCCTTCTTTTCTTTCTATCTCTTTTTGGAGTAGAGTTTTTCCCATTTGGTTTTCTCTATTACTTCATTTCATAGAGATTTGGTTATGATTAGGTACCTCATCAAGCCTTGTTGTTGAGACCCAAGTTTTCTTTCTACATTGTATTGTAGTTTCCTTGCTCTTTCTGCATTGTTTTTAGTTGTGTTATTGCTCATCTTACAGGGGGTGTTATAGTAAAGCATTAATTTAATTTAATTTAATTTATTAAATTACCTTTACTCCCTTCTTAATATTTCACTTTATGCACTTTGCATTTCCATTTAGTAATTAATTAGTAATTATGTAGATACCTCTTAGGGTTTCCCTTTTAGGTTTTTGATCTCCTTCTATATGGATTTATCTTTTGTAATTATTCATTTTCATTTTCATTTTTTAGAATACAATTTGCATATTTTCAGAGCAAAAACCTTATCTCTTCTTGTCTTTTTCTTCTCTCTGACAAGTTCTTGCATGCAAGTATTCTTCTGGTTTTGTGGATTTGTATTGATCAAATCCTTCAACTAATTCACTCCACCCCCCCGGCTATTCTAAACATTTCTAACAATTGGTATCAGAGCTCGGTGCTTATAGAGAAAAGTTTGAAGGTACTTAAAGGTAAGGTCATGAATCATAAGAGAGATGTATGAACAAGGAGAACTTTCTTACATGGAAAACTTTGATGATATTACACATATCCAATATTAGTGATGCTGCTATCAACTTTGTGGAAAATGAGTATGTAAAGGTGACCACTATTCCTCTAACAACTAATCAATTGGAGCAGAAGCAAGAACACAATCAAACAATTTTGGAGATTGCCTCAGCCCTAAGCTATATCAAATTTGATGACCTAAAAGACTATGATGATTCAATGAAAATGTGGGACAAATTGAAAACCATACACAGAGGTGATGACAATGTCTTGAGAGCCAAATTAGAAAGTTCGAGAGGTAAATTTGATGACATGAGAATGTGGAAGGTGAGAATATAGTACAATATTACACATGAGTTAAAAAATTATTTAATGCTATTCGTGGTGCAAATGGAGAAATCAAAGATGAAAATATGATAAGAAAGGTATTGAGGACTCTACTCCCTATATATGTCATTGGAGTGTTTGTAATCTAAGAATTAAGATGCACACTAGGTAACACTCTGACCTTGGAAGGTGTAATTGGTAGACTTATTACTTCTAACATGTCCAACTTTGATAACTACACACCCACTACTATTGAATATGCATTTAAGTCACAATTGGTTCTTAGCAAAAGAAAAGGAAAACATGTGAAGAGTGACAGTAATAGTTTTGATGATGAGATTGATGAACTTGAAGCCTATTGATATAATGGGTGTTGCACACATTGCATAATATTGTTATATTATATTATTTTATTTTATTATGTAATGTTGCACCTAGATGAACGTGCAATATATAAAGATTCCCATGGGATATAATTGATGAGTTGTATTTAATATTGGCAAAAAAGAATTAAATGTCCAATATTAAATGTGGGGTTAATGGGTTAGGTAATACATGACTTTAGCACATTGTTTATGTAATACCACTTGGTGGTTTTGTGGGACTTGCTACTATATGAGTAGCCACAAGGGTAGTTGTTGTTGTGACCAGATAGAAGACAAAAAGGAAAGAGTTGAGTGGACAAAGCTTGACAGGTTAGCCAAGGGAGCATTTGTGAAGGTTGGAAGCATGGCATGGGATGTGTAGATTCATGCTTGTTCACATGGATTTCTCGGTAGTGGCTATAGCTTTGAAGGATTCCATGGTTGTATTGCAATGGTATTTTTGTTGAATAATACATGAAGATGGATGCTTTTGGAGGTTCGATTTTTGCCTCAATGAAGGTTTCCTAGGGTATATCTCATCTCACAATTTTTTGAGGGTATGTTGTCTATACTCTTGCATGTTTATTTTAATTGCTTATTTATTTTAGACCAATTATGGGTTATGTGGAAACAATTATATTCTTTGTTGCAAGTTTCCTTACAAGTGGTATTAGAGCTATGGTTTTATTATTGTAACCCTAGATAGAATCCACAAGAATGCATGAGATGATAAAAAAAAGGGCAAGATACATGAGTTTTTAATTATAGATTTGAGGGTTTTGGGTTTGCTATTATGATGAGATATTGGTAGATTTTGGGCATGTGAAATTGTTAGACAAAAGGGTTTTTTAGATGTTTCATTTAATTTAGGGTTTTAGGAGGAGCTTGTAGAATGACCCCCTAGGTAAAGACAAACCTCACCATTGGATCTGGGTTGATATTTCCATAAATTTTGATATATAATATGCCCTAGTTTGGCCATATTTAGAGGAAATAAAAGAGTTTTTAAGTTTCAACCCGTGATGGCCGTCAAAGTTAATCCTATTGGAATTTTTGTCACAAAAAAAATTGTAGCAAAAATGGTAAAAAGACTATCCTAGTAAAATAATCATAACTTTCTCTCACGATACAAAATTTCAAACTTCTTATATGCATTGGAAAGCTGATTTAGAGTACTGCAACTTGGAATAGGTTTAGTTCTATGATTTTGACATTTTGTTAAGGTTTAAGAGCCTAAAAGTTAGATGTTATTTATTATGACCACAAATTACAGCATAACTTGGGCATACAGAGTCAGATTTTGGACCTCGAGTAGTCAACAAAAAGCTCTTAGAGAGCTCTACATAATGGTTCAAATTTGATGTAGATTTGAGATGATTTATTTGGTGATATATTAATCTGAATAGTTTATGGTATATATTGACTATGGTAGCATTGTGAGTTTATGACATTGTATGTTTAGAGATTTAAGATTTGACATCCTTGTATACTCAATTCATATTTCAGATTGGTCTCATGATGATATGGTTATCAGTGTTTGGTTTGGATATGTATGATGACTTGATGAGTCTGCAAGTTGTGCAGTGTTGTAAGTGGTCTATACTTATAGGTTGCATTTATAGCTTGGTTATGGGTTTTTTTTGCCCATTGATCTTTTATTTTTAATGCATAGTTAGATTGGTGGCTTGGATTTGGGTTGTCTATGTCCTAAGTCACATGATTTGCAATTTTTTTCTCATGTAGAAGGGATAAGATGTTGTTACCATGTATAGTCATGGTGGAGGATTGTGATTGACTATATTATGCTGACACGTTGGACATATTAAGAGTTAGATGCTCAGTTCATGTATGTGATCATGGTGTCATAGATTTTTGGCATGACATGATTGGATCTATATGTACATCCTTGATTTTTATTGGTTTAGATTCCTAATTTGGCTATGGTGGTATATCTTCTTAATTACGGATCATGGTTGTTTAGTTTCTTTTAAGGAGCTCATGATGTGCACTTTGAGTTCTTTGATGGTTTGATGCCTTGGTTGATTATCATGGTTAGAGGATGGTTTTTCATCATGATGTCATGGATAGATTGGATACACAGTTTAGTGGGAGCTTGTAGCAATGATGGGGTGATAATGTTGGATTAGTTCCTGGTTTGGTTTGTATCTTCTAGGTTGGAGATCTTGGTTTCACTTGGTATTGACACTTTGGTTGTGTGTATAGACTTGGAGGATCTTCATGTAGGAGATGGATTTTATGATGCCATAGGTGACTTAATACCACAATTTAGTGGGAATGTTTTGGCATTGATATATTTATTGAGTGTTTGCAGATGTTGGAGGTTTGTCTTAGATCTTGTTGCTACATAAGCATCTTTGACATTTTCATGGTACACTTGTTATCTTCATGTTGTGTGTAGATGGTTCTTCATAATATGTGGAGATGGTTTTATTCATGGTGTGTGGAGATGGTTGCATCTTGAGGACTAATGGGGTTCTTGGTAAAGGTGTGGTTTATGCTTTCATTTGACATGGTATCCTTGGTGTTAGGATGGTTTCATTTTTTATGTCATGGTATACTCTTGATATGCATTTAGAGTTTTGAAATGTTATAGTATGTTCATATGGGGCATGTTATCTCTTTGGTTGACATGGTTTATATCATGTTGTCATGTTTATGTTCCTAAGGCCATGGTTGGAACTTTGACATTGATCTTGGTTTAGTTTCTTAGTATTGAGTGCATTGATGATTTGTTGGATACTTCATGATATTGCTATGGTGCATTTGGAGTTGGCATGGATTGATTGGTTATAGGTGCTCATGGATACTTAGAGATGGTGGTGATGCTGATTACTCTTGGATTAGAGAATTATTTGTTGGGAAAAATTATTTGGTTTCAGGAGGAAGTCTGAGGGGCATTCACCTAATATAGACTTGAGAGGGGATTTTTCTTACATGACTCTTGGTTGGATACTTGGATATCTTGATAATAATTCTCGTTCCCCAGTCTTGGTCTACTTGATAGTTTGCTACTTCAAAGGTATAGCCCATTATTTCTCTCAAGTGCATTGTGTTTATGCTTGTCTTTCATGGATATTGATCTTGAGCTTTGGTACATGAGTTAGTTTTGGAGGCTTCATTTGAGAGATGGTTTAGCATTGGTTATCTCCATTTGCATATATTTTTATGTTGGTTGAGTTTGGGAGATGGTTTTATATTGGGCATATTCCTTGGATTAGGAATGGTTTATGAGTTTAATCTTCTTGTGAGAGGCTTACATCCACAATTAGTTATATGGTATGGTTTTGGTGTTGTTGTGGCTTCTTTGCTGGGGTTTTATGGAGGAGATCATACTTGCATAGTTTACATCTAGAGGTGTGTGTAGAAGGACATGATACATTCATTTTTGGTATCTTCTTGGATGTTTAATTTTTCTTACATTGGATTTAAGATTGGTTAGAGATTGTGATCACTGGCTTGTGCTCATGTATGTCATGTGAGAGATGACATGTTTATTCCTTTATCTCTTTCCTCTATTGGTTGTGGAGAGCTTCAGAGATTGTTGGAGACTTTTTATGAGTTGTTCTTGCAAGTTATTGGTTTAGTTGTTGTGGATGTCCTTAAGACTACATGGATTCACTTCTTTTAGCTGTTGTGAGTGGATTGGTTATAGATTTGACATTATCTTTTGCAGTGGGAGCTTCTTGGTATATATGTGGCAAGTATTTCTCCTAATACTTGTCATAGTAGGTTACAAATTAGATATATTGATGATGTGAGATTTACTTAGTATACTTTAGAGGTATGGATAGTTGGATGGGTTTGACACTTGCTATGGATGCTATTTCAGCTATGGATATTTTGAAAACTACAGATACATGTGATTACTTTTGGATCAAGTTTTTGTGCTTGGCATTTTAGTTGGTACAAGATTTTATGATCTTCTAATTCAACAGGTAGGATGGCTTTCTCTTTGGATAGATTCTATGTAATTTTGGTGGTAGTGGTATAATAGAATGTGGGTTTATTCATGTTTGAGAAGTTGGATACTTTGATTTTGTTGTGGGTACTTGGATGGAGCACTTGTTGTACTTTTGATCCATGATGGTGAATGTAGTAGGAGTGATTTTCCCCTTGTTCATTTATGTGGCTATAGATTGACCCTATGCAATGTATACAACAAGTGGGAGATTTTTGATATAATGGTTGTTGCACTCATTGCATATATATTGTTATATTGTATTTTTTTTTTTTGTTTTATTATGTAATTTTGCACCTAGATGGCTGTAAAATATGTAAAGATTCCCATGGGATATACTCGTAAGTTGTATTGTAACATTGTGATAATATTTGATGTAATTATTTAATATTGGGGGAAAAAATACTTAAATGTCCAATATTAAATGTGGGGTCAATGGGTTAGGTAGCACATAGTTTGTGTAATACCACTTGGTGGTTTTGTGGGACTTGCTACTATATAAGTAACCACAAGGGTAGTTGTTGGTGTGACAAGACATAAGACAAAAAGGAAAGAGTCGAGTAGAACAAAACTTTATAGGTTAGCCAAATGAGTATTTGTGAAGGTTGGAATCATGGTGACAAGTTAGAACAATATCCTAGTAACACAAGGATTGGACATCCTTAAATAGTGATTCATTGCTGAAATTCATCATGTTTCTACTTATAACATCGTGCTAAACTCATTTAATGTATCAATTCGAGAATGTTAACTTGAGATAGTGACTGCAAAGTCTATGCTTTAGTTCTTCTCAATAGTCATCACTACTAAGGTAAAAGCAATTGCTATAGGAAACTTATACTAGAAACTGAACTTACAGATTAATTCTCATCTTGAAGGAAAAACATAACAGTAAATAAATAATGCTCTAGAAATAAACCTATGCTACAAGATACAGTCAATGGTTCTGCTACCAGTGATTGCAGGAACAACAATACTTAACAACTCAAAGGAAACTTAACTAAATCCTACTTAAGCATGAAAAAAGAATTCACCTTTTGCATGGGTCCCCATAGAAGTGTGAATGAATTATAACTCAAAGATTGAAGTGAAAAAATTGTCATGTATCATTCAATAAAACATGGACACAATATAGAATATCAAGATGCTTTACTCTACTATTTGATTACAAAATGAAACATCTCAAAACATCTAATTCTCCTAGAAAAATAAGTTTCAACTTATTTAAAGGAAACTAGGAAAATCAAAATGCCTATAAACTAGGTCTTCCATTACATAGCACAACAAATTTTAGTTTCAAGAGAGATACCATCATTTATGCAAGAAGATAAACTACATTCAATGCTTCAAAAATATAGGAATGCTCAACAACTAATTTTTCTCAAACTAAATCAGCAATCACAAAGTGATGGAAGGAGTGGAGCTATAAATGAACTCTAAAATAGTCACCCACCTTGAAAGACCCCCTCATCCTTTAGTCCAAGATCCTTGCTTGACTCATTCTTCCTAAAAAAGGTTAACACGACACAATCCAAACATTAATCCAAGGTATAGATCATAATAAGTTTTCTTATTTTAATGTAGCTTGTCACACAACTCTAAGAGGTCTACCCATTAAAGCTAAGAAAAAAGATGCCAGATTTACTATGACATTCATTAATGTAGAGCTATATAGATACATATATATATATATATATATATATATATATATATATACATATATACATATATATATATACATATATATATATATACATATATATATATATACATATATATATACATGTATATATGTATATATATATATATATACATATATATATATGTATATATATATATGTATATATATATATATATGTATGTATATATATATACATATATGTATATATATATACATACATATATATATATATACATATATATATATGTATATATATATATATGTATGTATATATATATACATATATGTATATATATATACATACATATATATATATATACATATATATATATATACATATATATATACATACATATATATATATATACATATATACATATATATATACATATGTATATATATATATATATGTATATATATATATGTGTGTATATATATATATATGTGTATATATATATATATATGTATATATATATATATATATATATATATATATATATATATATATATATATATATATATATATATATATATATATATATATATATATATATATATATAGTATTGTCTTTAAGTTACATAAGCATCAAATATTGTATCATGTTTACAAAAAATTATAAGATATTCAAGTCTGTACTTCAAAAATCATAAACAAAACATCCCCAAAACTTGACTCATCATTCCCCCTAGCTTAGCTATTTGCTGGTCCTATAGAAAATAAATTCTTTAACCTAGTTGTCATCCTATATTCAGTAGCTGTGCTCTATCCAAATCCTCCCTCTGCAAAAATCCAGTAGAACCCTTTTTTTTTCTTGTGTTTCTTCCACCTGTCCTCTTCCTCCCACATGTTAAAACCATCCAGTATTTCTAAATTTGCAAGTAATGGAGATGGTAACAATGGAGGCTGAAAGGTTAATGGAATTCAAAATCTCTCTCTCTCTTTTCCCAAAGAGATGTACCAAGGAGCACTTTGGGTTGCCATAGAAAAATTGAGAGGTGAATGTGGTTCTCTCTTTCTCATTTCCTCAAATAAACTATTCTAGTGCCAATGTATGGTATTTCTAGCCTCAAGTAGTTTAGTATTCACCATTTTTTCATATGCATTAAATGCTTCCTTCCTCATTGGATAGATGATCTTGCTACCTGATTGAAAGGGGGTTATTCTTAACCAGTTATAATAGAGAGTTCGAGGATCCTTGGCTTCAAGCCTTAGAAATAGGGGAATGTCTAACTCCAAATTTCTATACACTTCAGCTTGAGTGTTCCAACTAATTTTATTATGTATTTAGGATGTGAAGGCTCTAAGTTGAATATCCCCAATATAAAGTAAGGGATTTCAAACTTGGTCATCTAGAGCTACAAGATTGTGAAGATAAAATTCACATAAAAATTTTTTGATGACTGTAGGAGAGTTATGGAAAGCTTGGAAAAATTGGGTAGGCTCTTGTAATGGATTCCTATCCTACATAATATAGGTCTATTGATAATTCAACAATTGTTCCTTAAGAAACAGAGCATAAACAGGTGATGGGGATCTACAACCCATTAAGTTAGGGATTAAGGATGTAATTTTGCCAGGCTTTACACATGATTATTTTACAGTTTCCTCTTGAACAAGTGTTTCCTAATAATGATTGTCTATGAATTTATTTAGTTATTTCCTTTGTTGTTTCCACTTTTCTCTCTCAGAATTTAATTGCTTAATCAACATGAAGATAACATCTAACAAAGATGTTGGACTAGTTTGAGTTGATATCGAACTATGGTGAGAATTATCTATTGCTTGAGGAATAGATGACTTACCCTTGTTAGCACTTGTCCTTTTTAAAGGATATGTCCAAATAATCATAGCTTTCTCAAGATTAGAGCATTGTTGAGCCACATAAGCTAATGTTTCTAATCCTTTGTTTGAAATTTGCTCAACCACTTTTTTGATAAGGTAGATATCAACAACTAGATTTTCTTCATAGGGATCCTTCTCTACTATAGGATAAAATGTTGGTTCATCTACTTCCCTAATATAACTCTCAGAATCATCACTCCCTAAATTATCTCCCTAAAAATTCCCAAAGGCTAGTCCTTGAAATACATAATCCTACTCCTTTGAGCTGGAGTCATCTCTAATTGTAATGGCTTCTACATTCTCATGCTTATTAAGAACCTTCTTCATTTTGTCATAATGAAATTTCTTAAATGTGCCATGTTCCATAACTTTAGTCCATTGCTCATCTTGCTGAGAAATTTTAGGTTGTAAATAAGCCTTTTGTTGGATATTTTCATTTTCTTCTTCCTTCAGCTCAAAATCTTGAGTTACCCGAGGTTCATTATCTAGAATCTCCTCAGTTGGTTTTGTTCTATGCCTAGCACTTCACCTTAATGTAGTTTCTTCCTTTTCTGGGGCTTTACCTTTTTTGGAAGTGCTCTCAGTTGCAAGAGATGCCTTAGCCTATTGGCTAGTACTAGGGTTAATTTTTTGCTTCTTATGCTCTAAGGAAGTTGTTTCTGCTATAGGGGCAACTTCAACCTTATGTGAAGGAGTCTCCAAATCCTCTTCATGAACTATTCTTAAAGTAGAGGAATTAGTAGAATTAGGGAAGTTAGAGGAATTAGGGCTTATAACTTTAGCTTCCTTTGTCTTTTTGGACAAAGAACATTGTCCAATTTTGACAAAGATTTTTTTAATTCCTTTAGCAATTTAAACCCTCTGACCTACTCTACACCCAACTAGTTTTGGGATAGGCTCCTTAAACCCTTGCAGTAGGAATTCCTCCTAGGAAATATCTGACTTCTCCTATAAAGCTTTTTCCACTATCAGCTTAATTAAGCAATGGTGAGAGATAGAGTTCCATTTACCCTCTTGTGCTATTATGGCTTGTTTTGAAAAAATGCCAAATACAAAACTAGGGACATTGATAGATCTGATATCATGCCTTAAACAACTCAAGAATTTGAAATGAACAACATGCACAAATGAGTATTGCCCTTCGCAGGTGAAATACTTAATGATGAAAACTGCACATTGTGGAAATGGCTAAGAGATAGTCTAATAGTACCTTTTTTCTTATTAATATCTAGCTTTGGATTTCCATGTAGAGTGAACTGATCTCTAGCAAAAGTTGGGTCAAGATCTTCTATAAATTCCTCACCTTCCAACGGTAGTCCCATAACTTCTGCCAAAACTATCTAAGAAAACAACACCTTCAATCCTTTAACTATTGCCAATTCAATCTTTAAGGAGTTGAGAAATTGAAATGCAACCTTGTCATCCCAGCTAGTTAGCTTCTGAATGTAATCTATCCATCCCCTTGCTTGAAAATATGGCCTACAATTTTGGTCTTTGAGAAATGTATTATGCATAGTAGACTCTTTTTGAATTAGGTCTCCTCCCATTGTCTAATTTCTAGGGAACCAAAAAACAAAGTTGCAGGAGAGAATAATAGACAACCACAAGTTTGGACAAGAAAACTTTAAAAAAAAGGTTACATGATGAAATTTCTAGAGTAATGAAGCTCAAGAAATAAGAACTTATGAGTAAAACAAATGCAAATCTCTGCATTATCATTTCATAATTACTCATAAATATGTCCCTCAAAACTCATGCTCAATATTTCTCTCCACCTTAGTTTTATACGTGCAAAAAATAACACGTAGAAAAAGGATTTGTAAAAATGTCAAATCATTGGCAAAAAATAAATCTATGACAAGGGAAAAGAATAAATTAAAATATTACATAAACATAATGACAAAACTAATATAACTCCCCCCAACTAAAATAGTGCAAGTGGTCCCCCACTTGCAGTGGTGACAAGGCATACAAAAAAAATTGGAAAAACAAATTAATATCACATACCTTGGAATGTGTGGTAATCGAAAGTGCTGGTGAGGTGGTAGTTTCTATCCACAAATGAAAGAAATGATGAGATGGCTGGGTGGTAGACTAGAAATGAAGCAAAAATTTATTATGGAGAATCAACTTTCACAATGAAAGTGTTTATTATGATAGTGACAAGAACAACTGGAGTGAGGAAGAAAAATGAGCAAAAAGCTCATTAGAAGATGTTGCAAGAACTGCATCACCAGCAGTAGAAGAGAATTTCTATAGGAATTCCTCCTTACTCTTTGTTTGTGATATAATTTTAACTTGTGACCATTGACCAACAATTTGAACTAAACCTAATCCATAGTGGACAGTTGGATCACTCCATTTGGAAAGATTGCAATAATTTCATACAACCCTAACCATCAGGTTTGGGATTTTCAAAGATTATGATGATACTTGGAGTCATAAAGGAGTGCCTAGTCACCAACAGAAAAAACTTTATCCTAAACATACTTGTCATGCCATTGCTTGTGTTGATTTTGTATCAATTCTATGTTAAGCTCCCTATAGTTGACACAAACTCTCCACCTCCCTCCTTTCTTAGGTACGAAAGCAAGAGGGGAGACCCATTGACTATTTGAAATTAGAGAGATGAAGCCAATATTTAACAACTTTTGCAACTTATTATTCACTCTATCCCTAAGATCTAGATTTACCTAGTGCTTAGGTTGGAAAATAGGTCTGGATTTAGAGCTGATATAAATTTTGTGAGTGCAAAGCTTAGGGTCTAGGCCTTTCATGTCAGTATAATCCCAAGCAAAGGCTGATTGATGTTTTGTAAGAAGCTACAGGATTTCTGACCACTAAGAGGAAGTCAAAACATTGCCTACAACCTCTATCTTGGTGACCTTTTCTACCATGGTCAGTTTAGCAATTGGGAATTACTCCATTTCATGAGGTAGTAATGTGTGAAGAAATTTTGAAGTTTCTGAATATTGTAGAGCATCAATAGGTGGTAGCAAAGTGATAAGAACATGGTTCCCTTGGGAAAACACTTGGGTTTCAACTCCATATTCATTCAAAATAATGGAGGAAATGATCTCATCTTCCCCCTAGAAGTTATAAAAGTTTCCCTAGATATTATCATTAACTAATGAATGAAATTGACCTCAAGTTTAGTATCATTTAAATTTGGATAGATTATCTGATCATCTTGTAATAGAGGGTAAACTAGGGAATATAGAGTTAGATGTTTAGTGTTGACTCCATTAGATATATAGGCATCAGTAGTAGACATCCAAGGTCTACCTAGGATTATTAAGTATGCTCCCATATTAGCCTTTGTGGAAAGGACAACAAAGTCAACTAGATATTCCCAAGAACTCAAGGTGACCGTAACATCTTCTACCATCCCATCAAGTGTAATGGAAAAACTGTTAGTAAACTAAAGGATGGTGTGTAGTTTCCTAAGACCAATGATATGTAAGTGAGATAGTAACTCCTTGGTCATGACATTTATGGAAGAACCCAAGTCAACTAGGGCATTGTGGACTTAAACTCTTTGAATAATGATTGTTACCACAGGACTGTTAGGATTAAAATACTTTGGAATTGTCAATTTATCCAACATGAGATCAGATAACTAACCTAGGTCATGAATAGTTTTAGGATCGTTTCTCTTTCTTTTGGGCTACTTTATGCATGCTTCCTTAATAGCTTTCGTATATGCAAGTACTTCTTTTATGGCACCTAACAAAGGAATCTTTACTATCATTTGCTTTAGTTGAGTAGGAAAACCCAATACTGCCTAATTTTCCACTAGCTTAACATGTTCCACCAACCTATGAGGAAATGGAGATTATTGTGCTACACGAGTAGTAGGTTGGATTGGCATCTTAGTTGGCTCTGCTGAAGTATCCCCCACTTTGGTAATAATATGACGTTGTGGAGGAGGAAGAGTTGTTTAAGTTCTTAAATGGATGTTATTTAGGGAAATTGCATAGCTCTACTACTACATTGTTGGCTTAGCATTGTTGGGATTAGGAGGAGGATGAGTAGGCAATTGATGAGTCTATTTAGGGAAAGTAGTATTGGCTGTAGTAGGAGGCATCAAAGCTTGCTAGCTTGATTGGTTAGACCAATGGTGTGGTTGTTGCCACCCCTACTAGGGCTGTGGCCAATTATTATATCCACTAGATCCACTATGTTGTTGGTTTTTCCATGCATTATTACTATTAAAATTTTGAAGAGGATCTTGGGGATTATCTGGTCTCAGAGCCCATGGCCTTCACTAGGAAATGTAGAGAAACTCTCCATTCTCATCAATGGCTTTGAACTTAGTAGGCATAGGTTGAGATTCTAGGCTTGCAATAGACTTACACATGCACTTCTTTTTCTTCTCCCTATAATGTGGACAATATTCTACCAACATTGCATCAGATTCATCTTTCTTTTTTCTTGCTTGCATTGTATTCAACTGAGTAGAAACTTTGTTAATGATGTCTTGTTTGAAGTCTAACAACATATTGGCTAACTCCATTTTAGACACACCTCTACCATTAGACTTGTGAGACAAGGCTCCCAAGCCTCTTCCTTTCTTGATACTAGCTCTAGAATAGTTAAGACATATACTATTTAAGTGACGACAGTAAGGAAATTGGTTATCAGCATCAGAAAACATGTTCTCAAATGGGTCTCCTCCTTCTATAATTTCTAATTGGGTTTCCTCAAGTGCTAGATTGAGAACCTCATATGGTTCTTTCTGATTAAGATCAAATAGGAATTACCCAAGATGGCCCCTATGCATGTGCATGCAAAATGAAGCAAAATGCAAACTAACTCAATGGCTTCTGGGTTGAACTAAAATGACACCATCCCTAGCAACGATACCAAAAATGATTGGTTAGAACAATATCCTAGTAACACAAGGATTGGACATCCTTAAATAGTGATTCATTGCTGAAATTCATCATGTTTCTACTTATAACATCATGCTAAACTCATTTAATGTATCAATCCGAGAACGTGATTTTGAGATAGTGATTGCAAAGTTTATGCTTTAGTTCTTCTCAATAGCCATCACTACTAAGGTAAAAGTAGTTGCTACAAGAAACTTATACTAGAAACTCAACTTACAAATTAATTCTCATCTTGAAGGAAAAAAAAAATAGTAAATAAATAATTCTCTAGAAATAAACCTATGCTATAGGATATAGTCAATGGTTCCTACTACTAGTGACTGCAAGAACAACAATACTTAACAACTCAAAGGAAACTTAGCTAAATCCTACTTAAGCATGAACAAAGGATTCACCTTCTGCATGGGCCCCCATAGAAGTGTGAATGAATTATAACTCAAAGATTGAAGTGAAAAATTGTCATGTATTCATTTAATAAAACATGGACACAATATAGAATATCAAGATTCTTTACTCTATTGCTTGATTACAATATGAAACATCTCAAAACATCTAACTCTCCTAGAAACATAAGTTCCAACTTATTTAAAGGAAACTAGGAAAAACAAAATGCAATACAAACTAGGTCTTCCATTACATAGCATAACAACTTTTAGTTTCAAGAGTGATGCAGGAGCATCTTGGGTTCACTTGCAATCATGAATGTTTGAGAGGGATTTTGGTTAATGGTTATGGATCTTGGTGAATACTGGTGCTCGGCATGGTCTTGGTTGCTTGGCATGGTCTTGGTTACTCGGCATGGTCTTTTGCTGCTCGGCATGGTCTAAAAATTTGGTACCTATTTCAAGTCATGTAACTAATTTTCTATAATGAGTAAGAGGATGAAAATTTTAAGAATTGAAGAGAACCTATATTTCTATCTACAATTCGAAACACGAGTTCTAATTCATCCAAAGCTAGGAGATATCATAATTTTACTAAGACATCAATTTTGGGAATTTAATTGTTGTAGGAGGCCGACTTTGGCATTTAATTTATGTATTTGTATTTAATTTGTGTTCTGGGTCGACCTATGGCTTAGATTGGTATAATTAGGGGTTGTGGGGAAGTCTTTAGGCATGATCATTCAGCAAGGAGAAGTAGAGGAGCTTGGAAGAGCAAATTTTGAGAAGGGCTAGTAGCCAGGGTTTGGGATTGGATCTTGAGGGATCTTGCAGAACTATTACTTGCTTTGTATTTGGCCATAACCGGGAAGGCCTTACAGCCTAACACATTTCATGTAATCAATTATATTTTATGAATATATTATTATGATTTGATATCAGATCTTGCATTATTGCTCCTTGTCCTTGCATTTTTGCTTCTTGTTATTATCTTTCTGCTGCATGGTTGTATAGCTAGGGGCTAGGACATCTCCTTTGGGGATTCTCCTACCTTGGACTATGTCAGGTGGTATCAGAGCGAAGGTTGTTCCTGAGTGTGTGGACATATCACCGAAGTTGAGGCAATTTGCACCAGGACTTGGGTTGAAGAGGTAGATTTTGGTCATGGATTTGTTGCTTAGGGTTTTCTAATAATTTGGAAGATGCCTCCAAAAAGATTAGACCCTAAGGAGATTGATGATGTTGTGGAAGAAAGGCTCTTAGAGAAGATTAAAGAAGATTTCAAATTTGAAATAGAGGAGGTTAGGGCAGAGTTTAGATCTCAGATAGCATTGATGAAGAGTGACATGATTGCTAAAATTTTGAGTGCTTTAGGTGGTGTACCTAGACATGTGGGTACTAAAGGCAGTTATGAGGAAGTTGTAGAGGACTTTGAAGTTGCTAGATCTAGTGGTGAGAATAGAACTGATCATGTGGAGAGACCTATTGGAACTAGAGTTGGTCAGTTTGCTAGACCTGGATCTTAGTTGAAGCTAAAGCATAAGATGGAGGTTTCTAATTTCTCAGGTACTTTGAATCTTGAAGACTTGATTGATTGGATTGGTGAATTGGAAGACTACTTTGAGCTTGAGGATATTGAGGATCCACTTAGAGTGAGGTTGGCACAAAAAAAGTTGAAGGGACATGTTGCTCTTTGGTGGAAGGAACTACAAAGAGACAAAGAAGAGGAAGGTGAAATGAAGATCACTAGATGGAGGTTAATGGTGACTAAGTTGAAGACTAAGTTCATTCCTACTGATTATGAACTTGAGTTGTTTAAAAGATTGTAGAATCTGAAGTAGAAAGATATGTCTATGAAGGATTATACAGAGGAGTTCTACAAGTTGACTATTTGGTCTGGTCATAGAGAATTGTCAAAAGAGAAGGTAGCTCAGTACATTAATGGTTTGAGATTCAATATTCAAGATGAGGTTGGTATGCTAAATATTTTTTCAGTTGAGGATGCTTATCAGTATGCTTTGAGAGCAGAGGAGAAGCTAAAGAGGAAGAATCAAGGTGGTTTTTGAGGGAAGGAGAAGCAGGATAGTTCAGCACAAGCTAAACCAAAAGCAGAAGGTGAACCAAAACCTGTTGAACAAAAAAGAAGGGCAGGTGGAGGTGGATTCAGAGGTAATTATTTCAAGTGTTGTCAAGAAGGGCATAGATCTTTTGAATGTCCAATTGGTAGGACAGCTGCTGTTGTGAATGAGGTTGAAGTCCAGGAGAGTCAACCTGAGAAAGGAGAGAGTTTGTTGGCTCAACAAGTATTGGTTGGTGAGAGAACATTGGATTCTTGTCAGAGGACTAGTTTGTTCAAAACATATTATAAGTTTGGTGGTAAAGTTTGCAAAGTGATTGTGGATGGTGGTACTACTGATAACCTTGTTGCTAAAGAGATGGTTCAAAAACTTGGTTTGAAGAGAATGAGGCATCCTTATCCTTATAAGATTGGCTGGTTGTAGAGTGAGCATGCTTTGGAAGTGAGGGAGCAATGCCTTGTTGATTTCTAGATTGGGCAGTATAAGGATCAAGTGTTGTGTGATATTGTGGATATGAACAGTTGTCATGTGTTGCTTGGTAGACCTTGGCAGTATGATTGCAGGGTTGTGCATGATTGTGTCAAGAATGTGTTTACAATTGAAAAAGGTGGTAGGAATTTTTCCCTGATTCCTTTGCAGAATAAAGACCTTAGTAGGAGGAACCTGAGTATTGGTAATCGAGTTGAATTGGCAAATTTTGAGAAAGTCAGGGATCAGCATGGAAATCAGACCTGTGGAACACCTATGGTGGATGTGCAAAAGAAAAACAAGGGAAAGAGTGTACAAGTTAAAGACTTAGAAGATATGTATGTGAAGAACCAGTTTGGGATCTATGTGTTGAATCCCAAAAGATGTTCTTCCAGTTACTAGAACATCTTTTCAAACTTGGGGTGTCTGATGCAGGAGCATCTTGAGTTTGCTTGCAATCCTACATGTTTGAGAGGGATTTTGGTTAATGGTTATGGAGCTTGGTGAATACTAGTGCTCGACATGGTCTTGGTTGCTCAACATGGTCTTGGTTACTCGACATGGTCTTTTTCTGCTCGGCATGGTCTAGAAATTTGGTTCCTCTTTCAAGTTGTGTAACTAATTTTCTATAATGCTTTAGAGGATAAAAATTTTAGGAATTGAAGAGAGCCTAGATTTCTATCTACAGTTTGAAGCACGAGTTCTAATTCATCTAGAGCTAGGAGATATTGCAATTTCACTAAGATATTGATTTTGGGAATTTAATTATTGTAGGAGGCTAACTTTGGCATTTAATTTATGTATTTGTATTTAATTTGTGTTCTAGGTCGACCTATGGCTTAGATTGGTATAAGTAGGGGTTGTAGGGAAGTCTTTAGGCATGATCATTCAGCAAGGAGAAGTAGAGGAGCTTGGAAGAGATAATTTTGCGAAGGGCTAGTAGCCAGGGTTTGGGATTGGATCTTGAGGGATCTTGAAGAACTATTACTTGCTTTGTATTTGGTCATAATCGGGAAGGCCTTACAGCTCGGCACATTGCATGTAATCTGTTATATTTTATGAATGTATTATTATGATTTGGTATCAGATCTTGCATTATTGCTCCTTGTCCTTGCATTGTTGCTTCTTGTTATTATCTTTCTGTTGCATGGTTGTATAGCTAGGGGCTAGGACATCTCCTTTGGGGATTCTCCTGCCTTGCACTGCATCAAAGAGTGACAACATTGTTTTTGCAACAAGATAAACTACATTCAATGCTTCAAAAATATAGAAATTCTCAACAACTAAATTGTCTTGAACTAAATTAGCAACCGCAAAGTGATGGAAGGAGTGGAGCTATAAATGAACTCTAAAATAGTCACTTGCCTTGAAAGACCCACTCATCCTTTAGTCCATGCTCCTTGTTTGACTTATTCTTCCTGCAAAAGGTTAACACAACAAAATCTAAATACGAATCCAAAGCATAGATCATAATAAATTTTCCTATTTTCATGTAGCCTTGTCACACAATTACAAGAGGTCTACCCATTAAAGCTAGAGAAGAAATATGCTAGATTTACCATGACATTATATATATATATATATATATATATATATATATATATATATATATATATATATATATATATATATATGTATATATACACATAAATACATATATATATATGTATATATATACATATACATATATATGTATATATACACATATATATACACATGTATATATATACATATATATATATCTATACATATATATAATATATATATATGTGTATATATACATATATGTATATGTACATATACATATACATATATGTATATATACATATATATATATATATATATGTATATACATGTATATATGTACATGTATATATATATGTAATATATATATGTATATATATGTATATATACATTTATGTATATATGTATATGTATATATACATGTATGTAGACATCTATATATACATACACATATATATGTATATGTAGATATACATGTATCTATACATACATGTATATATACATATACATATGTATACATATGTATATATACATGTATATATACACATACATACATATATATATATGTGTGTGTGTGTGTGTGTGTGTGTGTGTGTGTGTGTGTGTGTGTGTGTATTCAGTATTATCTTTTAAGTTCCATAAGCATCAAATATATATAGTTAACACTTATAAACATAAAATATTGTATCATGTTTATGAAAAACTATAAGATATTCAAGTCTGTACTTCAAAAATTATAAACAAAACATCCCAAAAACTTGACTCATCACATGGCATGGGATGTGTTGATTCATGCTTATACACATGGATTTCTTGGTAGTGGCTATGGCTTTGAAGGCTTTTTGGTTGTATTGCAATGATATTTTTGTTGAATAATGCATGAAGATGGATGCTTTTGGAGGCTGGGTTTTTTCCCAGAGTATATCTCATCTCACAATTTTTGTGGGTATGTTTTCTATTCTCTTGCATGTGGATTTTAATTTCTTATTTATTTCAAATCTATTATTACTAAGAGAAAAGCTATAAGTGTTTGAACTCTAACACTAAAAAAGTTGTGAAAAATACAAATGTGAAAATTGATAAGTTTACATAAAGAAGTAACACTGCATGCAAAGAAGAACTTGAAGATTATAGTACACTCATCTATGTGGATGATGATGCTTCAAGAACCCCTAATGAACAAGAAAACCAAGTTGCCTAAACTAAAGAAGCCTAAAAATTCCATGTGTAAACAATGTCAATTGGAAAAAATGACCAAGTCTAGTTTTAAGAGAAAAACATACACTTCTAATGATATTTTGGAACTAGTTCATACTGATCTATGTGGACCCATTGATGTTCAAAGTTACTATGGAGATAAGTATTTCATTCTATTTTTTGATGATTACTTTAGGATGATGACTATGATGTTTCTTAAAGCTAAATCTAATACTTTTTAGTTATTCAAGTGGTATTTAGCCAGAGTTGAAAAAGAAATAGGGAAGGGTCTAAAGTGCTTGATATCTACTAGAGGTAGTGAATTCATTTCCAATGAGTTTAATGCATTCTGCAATGACAAAGGAATTTAAATATATATGTTAGCACCAAGGACCCCTCCTAAGAATGTAATTGTTGAAAGAATAAATAGATCAATAATGGACTGTGCAAGGAAATTAATGATGGAGAAGAGTGTATCAAAGAAATATTGGAGAGAAGATTTTAGTACTATTGTCTATACCCTGAATAGAGTACAAGTCAAGAAAGGTACAAATGCTACACCTTTTGAACTATGGTATGGATATGCTCTTAATGTGAAATACTTCAAAATATTTGGAAGTAGATGTTATAAACTTAGAGATAGTAGGAATGAAAAACTTGATGCAAAGAGTGAGGAAGGCATATTCCTAGGATGTTTCACTAAGATCAAATCTTATAAGTGTTTGAACTCTAACTCTAAAAATGTTATGGAAAGTGAAAATGTGAAAATTGATGAGTTTGCAAAAAGAAGTGACATTGTATGTAAAGAAGAACTTGCAGGCCATAGTAGATTCATCTATGTGGATGATGATTCTCTAAGAACTCCTAATGAACAAGCAAACCAAGTTGCAGTTGTAATCACCTAAAAATGGTCATCTAGACTATTAGCCCCCTTTTCAACATTTTGGCTAAATTAATTTAATCATTTATCTAGACCAAATTGCTAATAATCAATTTATTTGATTATAACCTATAGTTTGACTATGCTATCCTAAGTTCATTATTTGATTAAAAGAACATGTCACCTTTTGATTAAATAAAAGATCCCATTTTTCTAACCCACTTAAAGTACACACATAAAGTCCTTTTTCTATTTTACAATTAAAAGAAAAGGCTTTCTGACTTTGGTCTTATATGACAAATCAACTTATATTCTATTGGTTGACTTGTGTGTGCACATGGATCACTCCTCTTTTCAAATTCCATTGTTGATCATCCACCATCTTCATCTTGATCTCTACCATCTGTACAACTTTAAAAGGGAGAGAGCTTTCCCCCTCAAACCACCCTCATTCGAATATTGTTATGCTATAGGTTTTCTAATAGGTTTCTTTGGAAGTTTGTGGAGAACTTCTCTTTCTTGTCTACATTCTCTCATCCATGGCATTCTAGCTTAGCTTAGCTTTCATTTTTACATTTAGCTTAAATCATATAGTCTAATAGTTGGATTGTAACACTCTAATACATGCTTAGCATAGCTACATTTTGCATTCTCATCTTAGCTTAGCTTCCATATTTGTATTGCATCCTTGAGGAACTCCTTGGGACATTTGCATTCTTGCATCTTGTCTTTAGAACCTCCCATTGCATGGTTTACTAGCAAAAAGAGCATTCCTAAGGCTCAGCTAAGAGCCCTTGAATTTTAAATACACTCTCTTTCACTCCATGGATAGGGAGCTCTAAGCCAGCATCCAAGCATTCCAAAATCATGGAATCATTTGGATAGAAGGGTTTAGAGTGGGACACTTTTGAGTGTACAACAGTCTCTCAAAAAATAAGAAATGTTGCAAAGCAGCAAATTGTTGAGCAGTAGAGAGTGGGTGCCAAGAAATAGACCGAAGATGTCGAGTCATAGACAATGAATGTCAACCATCAGATTGCAAATGTTGAGCATGCAAAAGCTGAACCAAAACCTGAACAAGAAAGAGAAAATGAGCTTGAGATTAATTTTCAAGATGAACTTGTAGAAGATCAAAGAAGGAAACTACTTGTGCTAGAAAAATATGTGAGAAGATATCACAAACTTGAAAAAATCATTGGTAATGTTGAATCAAGTGTTATGACAAGAAACAAACTCAAAGATGACACATGTTTACTTTGTGAATTTGAGACCAAAATAATAAATGATGCTTTAGACAATGAAGATTCAATTCAAGCAATGAATGAGGAAATTGACCAGATTGAGAAGAACAATACTTGGACTTTAGTGCCAAGACCTAAAGACAAAAATTTCATTGGGACAAAGTGGGTTTTTAGAAATGAAATCAATGAGAATGGTGAAGTAACAAGAAAAAAATAAAGACTGATATGTAAGGGTTATGCTCAAGATAGATTTTATTATGGAGAAAAAATTTCTCATGTGGCAGGACTTGAAGGAGTCAAAACTCTGCTTGTATATTCAACCTGCAAAAATTTTAAGGTCTATTGGATGGATGTCAAATCTGCATTTTTAAATGATATATACTAGAGGAAGAAGTATACATTGATCAACTTGAAGGATTTTAGATCCAAACAAGAAGAATATGGTATGTAAACTGAACAAAGACCTTTATGGACTGAAACAATCCCCAAGAGCATGGTATAAATGAAAGATTACATAACTATTTGGTAAAGATTGGTGTTGAAAGGATAAATGATAACAATAATCTATACTTGAAGAATGGTAAGAACAATGAAGCACTATTATCTAAAATATTTGTTGATGGTATTATATTTGGAGGAAGAGAAGTATTATGCAAATCATTTGTTGATGAAAAGAAGAAAGAATTTGAAATGTCTATGTTTGGTGAGATCAAATTCTTTGTTGGATTGCAAGTATGTCAAATGAAGTTTGGTATTTTCATTACACAATGCAAATATATCAAGGAGATACTAAAGACTATTAGAATATAATATTCAAGACCAGTGAGTACACCTATGTCAACAAGACATTAAGCTATCTAAGAATGATAAATCTGCTGATGTGAACCATACTTTATATAGATCCATGATTGGAAAATTATAATATATTGTTCATAGTAGACCAAATATTGCATTAGCAGTTGGGATAGTTGCTAAATTTTTAGGAAATTCTAAAGAGAATCACATGATGGCTGTAAAAAGGATATTGAGATATCTGAAAGGTAAAAAAGACTATGGATTATATCACAAAAGAAGTAATAAGTTTAAACTAAAGGTATTCACTGACTCATATTGGGCAAGAAATATTGATGATTTAAAAAAGCATTAGTGGATTTGCATTCTTTCTAGGAAATAGATTGGTGTCATGGAAAAGAAAGAAACATAATTGTATTTCCCAATCAACAACTAAAGTTGAGTATGTGGCAGCTACAGTGAACTATTCAAACATTATGTGGATCAAGCAATT
The DNA here is from genome assembly GCA_028749045.1 of Cupressus sempervirens. Lineage (NCBI taxonomy): Eukaryota > Viridiplantae > Streptophyta > Pinopsida > Cupressales > Cupressaceae > Cupressus > Cupressus sempervirens. The sequence goes on along the minus strand of CM053785.1, from coordinate 563,091,905 downwards.
ATTGAAAGGTATAAAAGTAGAGATTATATATCTAGTGGTTATCTATTGTGATAACATAAGTGCTATTAACATTTCAAAGAATCCAATGATGTACACTAAGACAAAGTACATTGCTATCAAGTATCACTATTTGAGGTAACTAATACAAGATAGAGAAATGAAGTTAGAATATGTGAATAAAAAAGAAAAAATTGCTAACATATTCAAAAAACCATTACCTAAAGATGCTTATGAATATCTTAGAGGTAAATTAGGGGTGATTCCTTAACCAAAGCTACTTAGGGAGGCAAGGTGCATTGCATCAAATGTGCTAATTAGAATATCTTACACATTGATGCAATACAACTCTACTTTGGGAAATGCCTAGGGTAGATAATCAAGTACATCATAATGGATCAATCATAAATAAATGACAAAAATTAGCTAGACATGCAAAATCTACATAATTCAGATGTATGAAGATATTGAAGGTAAGGAAGTTAAAAGTATCTTTGGTATTATTGTCAAAGAGGGAGAGATAAACAAAAGAGGGAGATATAAGTAAAAGAGAAAGAGTTAGACAAAGAAGAGAGTTATATCAAAGAGGGAGAATATGGATACAAAAAAGAAACTATTATCTCAAAGGGAGAAATCTTTTTGGATTGTTTGGTAACTAAGTGGGAGATGTTCCCATCAATGCCAAAGAGGGAGATTGTTGGAAACTTGCAATTGGAAAAATTGTTGTTTTTTCATTGATTTCAAATATATTGATAATACATATTGCTACCTAATCTAAATATCATATCTATTTGATTGGTGAAGAGTATTTGAGGAATTTATCATAACAATAGCACTTAGAGGAAAGGTTGATTTATGAAAAGGAAGCTATAATAGACATTTGATTAGATAGACTTTGATAAAGAAAAGTGATTGTTTATGTCAAGAAAGTTAAGCCAAGCCAAAAAATAGAGTAAAAGGAAAAGGAACATTGAGTGATGCTAGTGTCAATCAAGCCACAGTTAGTGCCAAGAAAATCTAGTGTTGATCAAGCATCAGTATCGACTAAGTAAGATAGTCAATGTCAAGCTAGAAGTTTTACAACACCCAAGTGTTAAGTGATGACACAGTGTCAGAACTTAGTAATTTCTAAGTAACATTGTTGAAGATGAATTCAAGGAAATCATGATTCACAAATAACTTAATTGATTTCTTGGGAGATGTAAATTGTGTTGAAAATAAGATTGATGAGTTGGATCATTAAAATCAAGATAAGGATTAGGTAAAGACCTAACAAACAAATTCCAAAGAATTTTCTAGGAGAAGATCAAGAAGATGGACATATATAATGAATCATGATTGAACTTGATTGTAAATCCTATGATCTATGGTGATCGTAGAAATTGGTGAAACAAGAATTGTCTATTTAAAGAGGTACATAGCCAAATCAAGTGTGTTTGCAAGTGCATATGTAAAGAGAGACATGCAGGTAAGGTGGATCAGAGATGCACAAGTGTGAGAGTGAATGCCAAGATAAAGGAGATTTCTTACATAGATGTTGTTGATAGTGATAAGTGAAATTTGAGTAAGAAGGATTAAGTGTTGTTGAAGGGGAAAGATTTATTTCTTGAAGGGTTTCCAAGTGAATCAAGAATAGAGATGGTAGTGGAGAGATTAGCAGTGAATCAATACCTAAACTAAACTTAAATCTAAACTTGAAAAGTGAGTTGTAATCACACAAATAAAAACCTATTATTTTCTTTCTAATCATTGTAAATAGTTTGTATTGAAATCATTTTAATAGAGGTTGAGCTAATAGTCATTTGAAGGACTTAACAGTCTATGTAAATCCTTTCACAAGGTGATATTCTAAATGGAATGATCAAATTCCTCTGGCAAAGCCACTCCTAATAGGGTGATTAAACCCTCTAATTAGGTCACATTTAATGGTGTGTATTGTAACCTTTAACCGGGTTGGCTCCTAACAGAGCTCACTTCGAAAGATTGAAAAAGTGGTGACATGTTGTTGGTGGTTTTTTCTAGATTAGGTTTCCACATAAAAATCCTAGTATCAAATCTGTATTGAATGCTTTATATGTTTTACATTTTATATTCAACAAAGCATGCTATATTTGAAAAAATAATTTTTGTTTATAGTAGAGACTGAGTAACAATAGAGATTGAGAAACATGAAGACAAGCAAAACAATAAGTGTTTTATTGTTTAAATGTTCAAATGGTACTTAAGGGCCTTGAATAACTAATTCACCCCCTCTCCCCACCCCCCTCTCAGTTATTCTAAATATTTATAATAATCCCTATGCACTAGCAACCTAGTTATGACACCAAATAGATGAGCAACTATAATTGTAAGAAAAAAAAATGTGTTTATTTGATCTTGTTAATAATTTCAATGAAAATCCTCTGAGGTAAGGTTTTTTGAAAAGAGAGCAAAAAGTTTACAAAATGAAATATTTTCACTTTACGAATCTTCTTTTATAGTTGGGCTATGAATTGTAACAAAGATATAGATAAAGTTGAAATCCTCCTCACAACAACACTTACAAATAATTTTCCCAGAAATGGTAGAAAACCCATAAGCATATACAAATTTAAGATAAAATTTTACAAAACTCCATATCTCAACAAGTGGTATACAAAGTAAAATGCAAATGAAAAGACATAAGTTGATAGAGAACACTCAAAGAACATGAAATGTCTAACATAGAAAGCCCAAAATTTTGTCATCACCCATAAGGTTTCTATAGAGCAATAACATATCATTACAAATCTATATCATAAATAGGAGATAAAAATCCTCATTCTGAAGAAAATAAAAATAAAATAATCGAATACTCCAGAACCATGCCAAGGAAATACACGAGAAATGGCTTTTGAGAGATACAAGGACCTTAGTTTTGAAGTCATAGAAAATTAATTGGAAACTAGGTATTCTCTAAGTTGAACAAGAGGGAAGCCAATATTTCTAGAAGGGCTTTACTATATGTGTGAGTCTAATAGAGTAAAAAATGAGGTGACTTAGGGAATTCATCAGGTGAACTTGTAGAGGAGGAAATATTTTTTTGGAGATCATCCACTATCAAACCCTAGCTACACTAGAGTATTGTCCAAAAATTTGCACACTTCAAAATGAATAGGATTTAATCACTATTTTTCCATGTGTACTTCAAAAACTTTATGCATTATGATTTCATTACAAGTGCTAATTTGTTTTGTATTTTCCTCACTTATGTTAGTAAACATTATTAACCAAAATTACATTACTATTATTTGTTTATATCTCCATAATGTATTTCATACACCAAAATATATTTAATAGATATTTTTAGTATCTATTTAATATAAAAATGTAAATAAAATAAAATAGATAAAATACAAAGATTAATTATTTTTTTCTTTTTTATATATTCAATATTAATTAAATTTCAATATTCACTAAAGTAATTTAACTATATTAAAATCAAATTTAGATATTATGATCATTTTTTTAACAAAACATAGTGTTAAATATTGAATAAATGTTGAAGAGATACAAATATTTTATAAGTCCTAAATTTTGGCTTGGAGGCGAGTTTCTTTATATGCACTTGAAGATCTATTATTATTAGAGTAGGAGTCTTCTTTTTCTTTGGTAGTTGTGGGCCAATTTAGTGCTATTTTTGGTGAGATTAGAGGCGGCTAAGGCTAACTTTGACTTCTACATCAGTTTGGGGGCCTTTTTGAGTAGTTAAATACATGCTACTATCAATTAAACTCCTACATTTTTTAGTTTGACTTATGCATTTGACTTCATTATTTTTAGAAATTTTTTGATGGTTTTAGTAGGCTATTAATTGCACATTAGTTGGTCGAGAGTTTTTATGGAGTTGTTTTTTAGTTTGGTGTAGTTTCTTTCTTTCTTTCAATGCATTCCTTGTTCTATCTGAGTTAGGTTTTTTTAAATCTATATATTGTATATTCACCTCATTAGTAAGGACACTTCTTTATTTACCATCTTTTTGGCACATTGGAAAATTTGTGGCTAGTTGTGGGAACACTTTGCATCAATGATTTTTTATCATTTGTTATATAAAAACATCAATTCCTTCTCATTGACTTATAATTTAGTATTGTGAATTATGTTTTTTTTGTTGTATTTTCCTTTATTCAGGTTTTATTCCTTTATTGTGCATGCAAAAACTTGGTACATGTGATTGTAGGTCTATGTTTGTGTCCTTCGTATATTTGCCAAAATTGGTAAAGAATTACTTTTCTTTTCAAAGCAATAGATTAAAGGTCTTTGTATTAGAATTAATTTTGTGATGCATGATTGTATGGGTATTATGAGTCGATAGTATTTTGGCAGTTTTTGGGTGAAGTTTTAAAGTTTCAATTCATTGATTGGTGCATCACCTCATCTAGGCATAAGTTTCATTTTGACACATGTCTATATATCCCTTTTCCCATATTATTTTAGTTTTAGGTGAAGCATTATCAAGGAACTGACCTTTCAATCCTAGATATTTATTCACCGTAGGATTAGCCACAACTCGAGAGTGTTTCAATGTTCCAATAGGGTAGTTAGATTCCCTCATCAAGGTATAGGCACAATCCTAATTAATAAGAATTTTTAGCACACGCAGTGGTACATTTTGAACTATTGTTGTCCAATTTTTTCCACATAATTATTGGTTTTCAAGTGTGAAGATTAGCATTACAACCTTTAGAGGCAGGATCCATACAAACACGTAGATGCTCTACAAAGAAGAATCAGTTGGCTTTAAACATATCAAATAAGGGTATGTATCAAATATAATTTTCCAACATAGTTTATGAATAGGGATGTCAAATTATAATGGACATTTAGTGTATCATCTTAGTATTATGAGAAAAATATGCACCAAGATCCCTTTCAATCATATACACACAGTAAGATTATTGGTTTTACTCCTACAACAATAGTTATCAAAATAATCAAGGTAGTTATCAACCTCAGGATCCGAGATTCAATGTGAAAAAAAAGAGTTTAAAGAGATTTAAAAACAACATCATAGTTTAAAAAGACATGCTACAAAATTTCATCAATTGGATAGATGAACTTAATAGACAATATGAAGTATATGCACATCTAGAGGAGTGTTATTATCAAGCTTATCTTCATAGGAAGGATGAGTTCAATCATCATACCCATATTCAATTAAAAAAAATGAAAGAAATTTATGATAAAATGAGTAAACTTTTTGGAAAAAAGTTGGCTGAAGAAAGAAGACAATATGATGAGCTTACTCGTAGAAAAGAACAATAGTATGAGGTAGAAAAGCAAAAGTATGAGGAAGATTTTCAAAGAGAGTTTAGAGAAAATGAGGAATTCTATGAAAAAGAGGTACATGATCAAAAAATGATAATCATGAGGTTGTTGCCTCACATAATAAGTTAAATAAAGCGCAAGTGGATAATGGTATTTCAAATTTGCATAAAGAGGAAAACTACATTATAACTCCTAATGAGAAGCCAATATAGAAGATTACAACTACTCAAAAGAAGGTTCAATCTCCTTTAATGCCAGAGATTTTTATTAAGTAGGAATATTAAGTACAAAAGAAATAATTTGAAGAGATTTTTGAAAAGTTGATTGTTGTTCATAAAAGTAAAATAAAGCTAAAACTCGCTAAAAAATAGATTTCTAAGTTCAAAATTATGAGTTTCATGAAAAATCCCCTTAAGAGAATCAAAATTTAAATTGTCCATAGTTCATGAAGCCTAATTAAGAAGAAGAGACTTTACTTTAGAAAATATTTTTATATATGAAACTCGTTCTAGAAGTTTAGCTAGTTCTTGATGTTCTTTTCTAGAGTGTAGAGGAGGTTCGACAGTGTAATTTTCAAATTTTTATTGACTTTGTTTCTATTCCACAAGAGTTGAGATAGATAATAAGATTTATTACAAGAACTTCTAGGTTTTGTGAGTGAGGAAGAAGATGAGATTAAGATTGAAGAAGATATTGAGATTCATATTATAGCCATACCATTCATAGAATAACAAGTGGAAGTTAACGATCCTACTATTCTGATTATTCAAGATAGCTACAATAAGATATGTAAAAATCCCCATTCATGTAAAATTGAAAAAGATGATGAAGAGGAACTATTTGGGGATGACATGGAAGTATTTATTACCAAATTAGATACCCCTCATATTTCCTAAAAAATCTAAATCAAGATTGGAAAAATGTTATTGGGGAGGTGATAATTGGAAATCATGTTCAAATGGATAAAATGGTTGAAATCTCCTTATTTGTTAGTGGTAATGAGGAAAGTATATGCAAACTAGCAGATTTGATAAGTTTTAATCAATAAGAACTTGAAGATCAACTAGACATGATACTAGTCATAGAATAGATAAATGAGTACAACATCATAGTAGAAAGTTTTAAAACTAAAATGGATATAATTCCTATTGAGGTAGATCAAGAGGATTAGATAGGATGATGTAATGAACAAGATTATGTCTTTAAAAATATTGAAGTTGATAGTAGTCATGAGGATATCATAGACAAAAATATGAAAGAAAAAAAAAATCATACTTTGACTGTTTCCTAAGATATTATTGATGATTTTTGTTCTAATCTTGATGCTGATTTGATATTTTTTGGTGAAATAGGTTTGAAATTAGCCACATTAGGCAGACCATATAGTTAGCCATTCTCATGACTCTTTAGAGCCTAATATTTCAAATAAGTGTGATTATGGTTGAAAGGGCAATTGACAAGGTTAAACCAAAAAAAAGAAGCCAAATTTGTTATATCAAGAGGCTTCCCAATTAGGCATCTCTCAAGGATGGATCTTGAGCATGAGTTTCCCATAGTTGAACAATAATTACAACCTATCTATGTGTTAAGTTTAATTTGACATAAAACAGAAGTTACATGCAAATATAACCAATAACAAAAAGGAATAAAACAAACATAGATGGATAGAAGATAGAATTAACACATTCACCCAATCCTACGCTACATCCACCAAACATAGAGTCCAATAGTATTATACAATAACTTCAACCTATTAAAATCTCTATTCTCTTTCTCGAATCAATACCATTGTAAGAAGCTATATATTCACTTTAGAAAATCCTAACCCTAAGCCAATATTTCATGACTTATGCCAGCTTAACAAGTTAACCCTAAACATGCTTGACATGTTAACCAATTTTAAATTTTAAAATTTAAAAAAAAAATAAAAAATTCTAAACCCCATGCCTTATGGAAAGTGTATAGTACTTACTTGATCAATCACCACAAATCAACAATCTCTCACTTGGCAACTGATCAACCTCCACACTAAACCAACTCCCACTTGAAGATCATTCTTGTATCAACATTGCTACTAGTGAAGCTCTCACTAGATTGATGTACCTTAGAGTCTATTATTCTTTTATTATGTTCAGTCTATAAGACCAACCAAAGATGAAGACGAGTTCATCTTCTATCATGGCACCATCTTGGTAAATATATGTAATGGATGTTTATCTACATATATCTTTTCCATCTTTAATTTTCCATTATCCTAAATAAACCAAATGAAATGGTATTGCAACTATATGTGTTTTTTTTCTTTGAATGTAAAGAAAAACTCTTGGCAAGATTAATGACACTTTGATTATCTATATACATATAATTTCTAGTATGTGAGCATCCCAACTCTTCTGTGAAATATTGTAGCCATATCATCTCCTTGGCTATCTCTATAGTAACAACATACTCCACCTATGTAGTGGAAAAAGCATTCACCTTTTGTAACTGATAAATCCAACTCATTGTTATCCCAACAATAGTAAACACATATCTGATAATACTCTATCTAGTATCTAAAGCCCCTACCAAATCTATGTAAACATAGCTTTGTAAATTAGTATTAGAACCCCCAAAATGTTAACATTTTGTGGATGTTCCTCTCAAGTATCTGAGAATCCATCTCACTACATTCCAATGCTAATTTCTAAGATAATTCATATACCTACTAACGACTCCCACAATATGTGAAATATTTTTTCTAATGCATATCATGACATATATTTAACTACCTACTATTGAAGAATAACACACCTCGTACATTTTATCCTCATCTTCTTGTTTCTTTGACCACATCTCTTTAGTCATTTTGAGTAACTAGGCAAAGATGTGATAACAACCTTGACATTCTCCATATAAAATCTCCACAACACCTTTTTAGCATAATCAACTTGAGAGATTCAATTTATTGATCTTTTCATCTCTACATATTTTTGTACCAAGGATATGTTTGGCTGCCCCTAAATCCTTCATCATAAAGGAATTTGCTAAATATTGTTTCAACCCCTTAATGCAATCCATGTTATACCCCACCATGAACATATCATCAATATATAAATATAAAATAATGTAGCTATCATCATTCAACCTATTAAAATAAATACAATGGTCATAATGACAATACCTATATCCATGATTAATCATAAAATTGTTAAATTTAATATACCATTGTCGAGGTGCTTTCTTGAAACCATATAAACTTCTCTTCAATTAGCACAATAAATTCTCCTAACCTTTGATCTCAAATCCTTGTGGTTGTTCCATATATATTTATTCTTCCAAATCACCATGGAGAAAAGCTATTTTAACATCAAGTTATTTCATATGCAAATCTTCAATAGCCACAATACTTAAAAGAGTATGAATAGAGGACATTTCAACTACTAGAAAAAAAAATCTCATTAAAATCAATGCCCTTTTTCCGTGAAAATCCTTTCACAACTAACTTGGATTTAACTCTTTTCTTACCTCCATCATCCTCTTTCAACCTATAAACCCATTTATTTCAAGTAACTCACTTTTACCCACAACCAACTTGTACAATGCTCAAGACTTACTTTTAGCAATGAGTCGATTTCTATTTTCATTGCAAACTTCCACTAAATATTTGTATCAGCCTATATAACTTCATCATATCCTTCTAGTTTACCAACATATATTAATAAAATAGAGTACAAAATGGGAGAGAATCTTTTAGGAGATCTACTCAACCTTATTTGACCAATTAACATTCACTATAGTTTGTGGTATTTTTTATTTATGTTGTTGTATACAATGATAGACCATTAGAACATCATCCTTTATAATATTGTCCAAAAATACATAATTATTTTCTTTTCTTTTTTTGTTCTCGCACTTTCACAATAGATATTTGTACAACATTTTCTAATTGAATATGACATCTTTGCTTCTTATAATTTTATGATTTTCAAAATCCTAAAGGCTATATCTGAATTCATCAATGCCATATCCAACAAATATATATTTATTTGACTTAGGTTCTAGCTTAATCCTATTTTCAAAATATACATGTGCAAAAGTTTCACAACTGAAGGGTCTAAGAAAAGAATAACTCACCCTCTTATATGTCCATGTTTCCTCTAGATTATCACAACCTAAAGAAGTAGAGGAACCTTTATTAATTAAGTAAATAATAGTGTCTACAACCTCTTCCCACATGTCTAAGGGAATCCTGACATGTAATCACATACTCCTTGCATGCTCCATTATTATCATGTTCATGCATTCAACCACTCAATTTTCTTATGTAGTCCTTGGAATAAATTTCTACCTACAAATACCATAAGTGGAACAATATTGTTCAAAACCTTTTCTACACTATGACCCACCATTATCAAATATGAGACATTCTAGTCTTTTGCTAGTCTCATTCTCAACCAATTTTTTCCCAATTTTAATTTTTTTAAATATATCAAATTTCTATCCAAGAAAATAAATCCATACTTTTCTAGTTACATCATCAATGAATGTAACTATTGTCAATTAGGATTGTGCCTATAGTACAATGTGGTATCAAGCTATCCTTTTGGAACATGGAAACACTTGTAGGTTGGTGGTGGACGCAAGATGAGAATGAATCTTCAGGTGAAGGTTTGATTTCCACTAATGAATCACCTAAAACTAAATATGGACAGGAAAAGGGATAGAAGGATATGCTTTTAAAACTAAAACTAAAACTAATTGGGTGATACATCAATGAATTTGAAAGACTTGTAACCACAACTTTGCATTATCATTCATAAAGATCACCAAAAATTCACAAATCAATTAAACAACCCTACAATACTAACTCTATGAAAATTTCAGTGTTCTAATATTTGAAGATGAAAAAACTTATGTTTTGACAAATTCAGAATCAAAACATGAAACACAATCACAAATATGCTCTATAGAATATCAAATATAAATGCAAAACTCATAAGGAAATTGACTAAATTAAGGTTTAAAACATAATACTAAATTAAAATTTTACAATTAAACATTGAACAAAAAAGAAAATTTGATAAGGAATCAAAATATCTATATGACTAATTGGAAATTTGCAACAATTTGCACCCCCAAATAGTAAAGCATAATTTATGAGGTTTGAAATCATGATCAAAAGTCAAGGCCCTCAACAATGAGGTGAAACTGCAATATATAGGCCTCTAAACTCCTAGGATCAGATATGCAATGAAAAGTAGAGAGAAGAGGGGTCAAACTACCAATAATATGTAGTTGTTTGTCCTAGAAATCCCCTAGACCCAATTGGAACTAAAGTAACACCTTAAAAACATGCAAAATTGTCCTCAACTGCCTCAATAATCCAAAAGAATGCAAAATATGATGAAATTTGTATACAAAGATAAAATCCTAAAAATTAAGTAGTGAACCAATAATAGTTGCAGGATGAGTGTTCAAAAAGCTAAGTGCTCAAAAAGTCTTGTCAACTGATCTATAACTAAAATTGGCCTCTAACTACCCAAGAACTACTCTAAATATCTCCCTTTGAGAGAAAATAAAATTCCCCCTCCAACCAATATATGCATGTTTAGGAAAAATAAAAGCCTCTAACCTCACAAAAATCCACTAAAAACTTAGAAAATCCACTAAATCATGCATCTTGTTGTTGAAGTTGATGAACAATCAACCCCACAACTCCCAAAAATCACCTGCATGCAAACACTTGTTACAGAAGAGAAAATCAAAAACCTATGGGGGCAGAAATTGCCAAATCCATAGATGAGACATTCTTGATGAGCAAAAAAGAGATTTCTATAATCAAAATTGAATGAATAAAATTACAAAGATATCAATCCTTATAAAAGGAGATTGAAACCCAAAAAGGGTAACCTAAAGTGGGTTGCACATTATAATTAATATAAAATATTAATTATATGTACTTAAGAGATAGCTTATGAAAACTAGAGTAATAGGTAACTTATTTAATTAAATCAAAGTGATTTAATTAATAAGTGTAAACAATAATTACTCTAACAAATAATTACTCTAACACCCCCCTTAAGTGAAGCTCAGGAGGTAAGCTAACCTAACACAACTATGAAAGAAGAAAAATGGGTCTCGGCAACAAGGCCTGATGAGGTACCCAATCACAACAATCTCTATGAAATGAAAAAATAGAGAAAACCACATGGGAAAAACCCCACTCCAAAAAGAGATAGCAAAGAATGTTCCAGAAGATAGGAACAAAGAGTGATCATGAAGAGAACCATTGAAGCATGAAGAAGCCGCAAACTCTATCAAAAAGAAATTTTTGATCTAAAGAACCTCCATAGAAATAGAAGGCATGAACCGAGAGTGTCTCTATGGTAGATGATCCATCTCACCAAAATGCATAGGTAGCCAGCCATTGCAATCGCCTAGTATATAGGATCAAATACTGAATACATAGATCACACTATTGAACCATCAAACCAAGGAAGCATTAGAAACAAAAAAATAATCCCCCCTTAATGCAGACAAGGTGAGGTGATAGGCAACTAAGAAAATGGGCCAAAAAAACTTCTACAACACAAGAACTAGGTACATCAAGAGTGAGATACAGACACCTATAAAGGCACGTGTCACTGACACATCATGGGGCTAATGTCATGGAAGGGACACTCACTTGACAAAGAAATAGGGCCTAACTGGAAATCAACTATCTCCCCATAGCACTTTATAATATAGTGTGAGTACAATAAATCACAATGATGAAAAGGATCCTAAAATGCATGGAGTGACACTTTATCTTAGAGCATTTGCAAAAAGATGCTTACAAATGATATCAACAATGATAAAAAAAGATATAATACTAATACAAAAGATTGTACAAGTCATGAAAAGTCATCTAAAGCAACAAAATTGATCCCTGGACCTAAAACAACAAGGATATCCACCAAAATGCTAAAAAGTAGAAGAATCTAGAACAACAACTAGCATCACTAGAACAACAACTAGATGTCATGAAAATGTGCTTGGAGTAGAATCTAGAACAACAACTAGCATCACTGGAAAGAGTGCAAAAATAGTTTTCCAATGATATAAAGAAGTCCCAAATCGGAGATCGGATGCTCAAGATATGCCTCCCAGAGTGTAAAATAATCACCTGCATGCAAACACCTATTACAAAAGAGAAAAGAGAAAAGCTATGGAGGCAAGAATTGCCAAATCCATAGATGAGACATTCTTGATGAGAAAAAAAGAGATTGCTATAATCAAAACTAAATGAATAAATTACAAAGAGATCAATCCTTATAAAAGGAGATCGAAACCTAGAAAGGGTAACCTAAAGCCTAAAAAAGCTAGGTTGCACATTATAATTAATATAAAATATTAATTATATGTACCTAAGAGATAGCTTAAGAAAACTAGAGTAATAGGAAACTTATTTAATTAAATCAAAGTGATTTAATTAATAAGTCTAAACAAATAATTAGTCTAACAACCCCCCCTCGCCCCCCCCCCCCCCCCTCAAGCGAAGCTCAGGAGGTAAGCTAACCTAGCACAACTATGAAAGTAGGAAAATGGGTCCCAGCAACAAGGCCTAATCAAGTACCACATTCAAGGCACATTGATGTATGGCATTCATTACACAGTAGGGACTCCTCACATTGTTGGCTACACTAACTCAGATTGGGCCGATGATGTTGATGATCAAAAGTCTACTTCTGGCTTTGTTTTTTGTCTTGGCTCTAGTCCTATCACATGGTTGTTTAAGAAATAGCATGCTCATGCACTTTCATCTATAGAGGTTGAGTATCGAGTAGTGGTGTTTGCTAGTCAGGAGATTTTATGGCTTTAGCAGTTGATGACTGAGTTTGGTTTTCCTCTTGATTGTCCCATTTCTCTGTGGTGAGATAATCAGAGTGCTATTCATATTTTTCGCAACCCAGTGGAGCATCAATGTACTAAACACATTTAGCTTCATATGCACTTCATTCATCATCTAATCCTGGATGGTGTTCTCTCTTTGGAGTACATTTCCATTGATGCACAGGTTGTTGACATCTTCACCAAGTCATTTGCATTGCCTCGCTATCTTTAGTTGTGGTCTATGCTTGGGGTTTTAGAAGTTGTCCTTGGGGGGTCTTCTTGAGGCCTTCCTTCCTTCATATTTTTTTAGCATTTTTGTTCTATCTCTTTTTGGAGAGGGGTTTTTCCCACTAGGTTTTCTCCTTTTGTCTCTGGTTTACAAAGATTTTCTTATTTTGGGTACTTGATCAGGCCTTGTTGCCAAGACCCATTTTCCTACTTTCATAGCTTTGCTAGGTTAGCTTCCTCCCGAGCTTTGCTTAAGGGGGGTGTTAGAGTAATTATTTTGTTACACTTATTAATTATATCATCTTGATTTAGTTAATTAAGTTGCTTATTACTCTAGTTACTTAAGCTTACTCTTAGGTGCATATAATTAATATTTTCTATTAATTATAATGCGCAAACCTAGTTTTCTTTCCCTTTAGGGTTTGTTTTCACCTTTAAGGTTGAAATTTTGTACTTTTTGTTCTTCACAACTTGGAATACAATTTTTCTCTCACACCATTGAGATTTTCCAAGCTCTGCTTTTTCGTTCTCCGGTTTCTCTTCATTGCAGGTTATTTGCATGTTAGAGTAATTATTTGTTTACACTTATTAATTAAATCACTTTGATTTAATTAAATAAGTTTCCTATTACTCTAGTTTTCTTAAGCTATCTCTTAGGTACATATAATTAATATTTTATATTAATTATAATGTGCAACCTAGCTTTTTTAGGCTTTAGGTTACCCTTTTTGGGTTTCGATCTCCTTTTATAAGGATTGATCTCTTTATAATTTTATTTATTGAGTTTTGATTATAGTAATATCTTTTTTGCTCATCAAGAATGTCTTATCTATAGACCTGGAAATTTCTTCCTCCATAGTTTTTTTTCTTCTCTTTCTGTGATAGGTGTTTGCATGCAGGTGATTCTTGGGAGCTATGGGGTTGATCTTTCATCAACTTCAACATTTGTAACCTCAACTATAGCTCAAGCCCATTTAGGCATCTGGGGAGGATCCTATGGTGGAGGTAAATGGGGATCAACATGATCATCATCCTCATCATTTGGAAAAGAGAGTGGAAAGGATGAGGGAGTAGTGGTAAGTAAAGTAGACTCTAGAGACAGGGTATCTACTATAGGAAGGTGCTCGTCAAACTGGACATCCCATCGAAATAGGACCTCTCTAAAATTAGGATCAAACAACCTATAGGCCTTAACATCCTAGCAGTAAGCAACAAAAATGAGGTGTTAGCTCTTTTGCTCCATGGCTCTCCTCGGAGCATTTGGTATAAATTCCCATGCTTCACTACCAAAAACTCAGAATGAAGATACATTAGACTTGACATGAGACCAAGCCTCCTCAAGAGTCATATCTCAAACTTCCTTGTGAGGCATTCGATTCTAAATATAGTTGGCACAATTGACTGCCTCTGCCCAAAAACATGAATCCATGGACTCGGACTGAATCATACAATTAGCCATCTCCTAAAGGGTTATGTTCTTTCATTCAGCCACACCATTTTGTTGAGGGGTCTAGGGCACTAAAAATTGATGCTGAAGACCATGTTTAGAGAAAAAAAAATCCCTGAAAGCTTGGTTCACATACTCCCCCCCATTATCTGTGCATATCCACCAAATAGAAAGACTAGACTACTTCTCAACAAATGTCTTAAAGACTCAAAATGAATCGAAGACATCAAACTTGTACTTCAAAAAGTACACCCATGTACATCTGGAGAAGTCATCAATGAAAGTAAGCACATATCTGGCACCTAAAAAAGGAGTGGGAAATGACATGAGGTCACTATGAATCAACTCCAATGGTGCCAAAGCACAAGTGGCTTGTCCATGTGGAAAAGGATCCCTATGTTGTTTGCCAAGTGCACAACCCTGACAAACACCATCTATATAGGAAATCTGGGGAAGCCCAAGAACAAGTGCTTGTGTGCTCATTTGCTAAAGATATCTATAATTGACATGGCCAAAATGCTCATGCCAAAGTATTATTACTAAATCTACATGTGCTAGAAGACAAGAATCTATGTCATGAGAGGACTCAAATCCATCAAAGTTGTAGAGGTGAGATGCAGAGTCAACACTCCCAGTAGCCACAATCATCTTAGAATCAAGTAAATCCTAAATAACTGCATCATGTGGTGAGAACTCAACTGTCTTACTAGAGCCAAAGTGGAAAATTTGATAAAGGGACAATAGGTTTGTCGATATGTCAAGGACAAAAAGTACATCCTAAAAGGAACCCCTGGCTAATGCAACAAAACTAGA
Organism: Cupressus sempervirens; assembly: GCA_028749045.1. Classification (NCBI taxonomy): domain Eukaryota; kingdom Viridiplantae; phylum Streptophyta; class Pinopsida; order Cupressales; family Cupressaceae; genus Cupressus; species Cupressus sempervirens. The sequence continues at coordinate 563,076,280 of CM053785.1, read as the reverse complement.
ACCTATGACTGAAAGATGTGATGAGTTTCCAATAGCAATCTGTGAAGTAGCACAAGAAGCAAGTGAGGTGACCAACTACTAAGTCTTTGTCATATGGTGAGAGGCACCGTAATCAAGAATTCAAGTAGGCCTAGAAGTCATAGCTCGTGTAGCAAGAGCGTGACCTTTCCCTATAGGGGGCATGTAGACTTAGGAGCTGAAATGTGATGCTCTTGCATGGCTTCCTCTAAAGCCTTGAAATGTTTCCAACATCTAGAAACGGGATGTCCATCCTTTTCACAAAAACTGCAGGTCTCAGTTTATTTCTTCTTAGTCTTGGAGGTAGACTCAATAGACTTTGAAGTAGATTTACCCTTGCAAGGGTTAGCTAGAGGTTTGGCATCATTTTTTGGTGTATCTTTCTTCAGTTTGGTTTTCTAGTTTGGTTTTCCTTGAGAAGTCAAAGCAACCAATGCTTGGCTGGAAGAGCCAGAGGCATCCACCTCTTGGATCTTAGCCTGTTCTCATATCAACCGATCACAAAATCTCTCAAAAGAAGGCATCTGATGTCTGTTACCCAAGGCATCCATAGTGGAGTAGAAAGCAGAAGAAAATATCTGATATTGTCCTCACAACTTTAAGAGTATCAAAAAAATACACTCATCATCTATTTTGTTTTTACCACATCCCTGCAAGACTAAATACAGGGATTTGAACTTCATCAAGAAGTCTTCAATGGTGGAGAAGCTGGCTAGTGACAAAGAAGTTAACTCTGCATCAAGTTGTAATGCCCATAACTCATTCATTGTGCCAAACAAGTTGTCTTTCAATCATCAACATTGTCGGCCCAATTTGAGTCTATGTAGCCAACAATGTGAGGAGTCCTTGCTATGTAATGAATGCCATACATCAATGTGCCTTGAATGTATCTCAAAATATGATTGGCAGCTTGCCAATAACTCTCATGAGGATCATGTGAGAACCGAGAGACAAGACCCACTACAAAGGAGAGATCAGGATGACTGTGTGTCACTTGTTATGCAATAAGTATGTCCTCTCCTATGCAAGAATCAACCTCTATCTTCGTTTAGGCAAGGAAGCCAAAAAAAAGACTCCCTGTCTAAAAGTGCAAGTCTCCAATATTTTCATGAAAAATAAAAAACAAATAATTATCTTATAACAATGATAATTAAATATTATTATTTACAATATAAGCCATCATGCAAATCTTAAAAAGCCACAAAGAATATTTTATTTTATTCTTTAAATAAAAAGTATTTATAACATATAATTGAATTAAAATGTATCGAATAATAGAGCATTTAGTTTCTATAGATACTAAATATATTTGAGTTTATATATTATAAATAAAATATTATTATATTTATAATTAATTTAAATATATTCCTGTGACCCTTAATTTTAAATCTTATATATCTTCAAAAGATAAATACATCCCTAGAACCTATGAAATTCATTTAATACAAAATTGAAGTCCATGTTGTAAAAATAGGGTTACAACCCTAATGCATCTTTTTGCATGGGCCTAAGAACATTCTAGAAGGAAAAATGATGGGTGACACATAGAGAATGAAGATTATGGCCTTGGAAACTTTGCACACTATTATATATCTCTCTTTTGGTAGGAACCCTCCTATTTTACTTCTCTATTTGAACAATATCTTTGTTATTTGCCTAAAATTTGTTCTACTTTTATGATTTTGATAAGGACTTTGATTTTTTATCTATAAGAAATATGATGAATACCCTTACTATAAATGAACTCAAGCAGTGTCTTACTAATTTGGCTATGTGGTAAATCTCATGATTGGGCTTTGTGGTTAACATGATTTACTATTTTCTCTTTTGTTTGACTAGCACACGAGCTTTTCCTTGAAATATTTGTGCTCTTATAACCTTGTTGAAAATGCCATCTATTATAAATATTTGACATCTTTTTTTCCTTTTTTACAGATGAGAATGCCCTAGCTACTTCTTATTTGTTCATTTGCTCCAAGAGTTTGTTCCTATATATGTTTCACATTGGTTGTGAACTAGAGAATTGTAACCTCTATTGTAACGTGGAAAGTGCTTTATTCACTCTGTAGACCTAAATTATTTTTCCATATCTCCATGCATAGTTGTGTGCCCTGAGAGTCTCATTCCTCTCATTGAAGGTTCTTGTTCTTTAAACATGATACTTCCTTTTCATAATTTATTGAATACTGAGCTTGGTATTTCTATAGGGCATAATATGTTTAGTTGTATTTGTGTTTTGCCAAAAATGGACTATCCTCTATTATTTTTCACATGTACATGAGCATTCATCTTTTTCATTGACTCTTTAGTTCAAAAAATGATGCCTTGATCTGTGTAGGTTCCCTGCTAAATATGCGACTACACATTTCATTGAACACCTATGAAGTATGGTATGTCTAAGTTTTGTCAAAATTGTTGTTTCTATATGCATGTGTAGTAATTTGACACCTATGAATTGTATGATGTATGGACCTTATTCTATGTATGTATATGATTCCTTCTTCACCAAAAATTGTCTTTATTTGTTGCCTTTGAATACTCTAAAACAAAGTTTGAGTACTCTAATTTGATTTTTTGTTAAATACTTGAGAACCATTTCATTGCACATATATCATCTTTGAAAAGCCACAAATTCTCCTTCCATTATGAGGTCACTTTAATTACTTTCTCTACCAACTAAACATGTGCTTTACAAAATGAGAGTTATTCATGCAACATACTTTGATATCATTGGACATGTATTCATACCACAACTAATACATTTTTCAAGTTATCGAGTTTGTCTTACTAAACATTGAATAGATGTTACTAATAAAAAACCTTTGTTGTCTGTTGTGCCTTAAATACACTAGGTATGTGTAAAATACATGATTATTATGCAATTTTTATCCTTAGTAAAACATTATATTGGAATTTTTTATGTTGTACTAATTGATTTGAATATACTACCATCTCTTTCATTATCCCTAACACTTCTTATTAGAATGTCAAGTTTTCTATTTGTAGTCTTTATCACATTTTGCAGTCGTTGTAGCTATGCTAATTTATTATGAATGATGTTCTTTTCATACAATCATGTTTCTATATTTTTGTTTTATTTTTTCATGTTGTACTGCACTAGGATGATGATGTACCTTGTCTTGTCAACCCATTCAAACTTTTATCCATATAATTGTTTTAACTATGATCCCTAAATTCTATGTAATGGTTTTTGCTCTTATAAATAAGTTGTATTTGGATTTATTGAAAAATTTTGAATGTACTAATATTATAACATATTCTCTTTTCCTAGTGTACCAAGCTAATTTTAACATTCATTCTATAATAATTCTTAATAGTTAACATGATATGCCCTATAATCTTTGGGCAACCTCTTTATGGATACTAAAACATGTTAATTGACTTTATAAAATAGTGATGCTTGTACCTAAAAAATATAATAAATCATTAGATAAAACCATGTGATCGCTTCAATACTTTCCCTCTCATTTACTTCATGGGTGATCATTTTACATTCTTCATCACCTATATTGCTAGTTAATTGGTTTCCAATCTGCATTATATCCTCATGTGGAATGTATATGAAAATATGTGTGTGGTAGTTAATAAAGAAGATAGGGTAGTTATCTTTTATTGATAAGTTATTCTTGAGCTGAACCCATTTTTACCATCTTGTAGGTGTTCTTACAATGTAAAGACATGTTCCATGACATGGATGATCTAGATACAAGTTCAACAATCCATTATTTCCAAAAGGCAAAAAGGGTCTTAACCTTCTATTGACTTCTATACCTATACTTTTAGATACATTGCATTTATGCCTTTCCATGGGTTATGTGGGATCATATTTTACTTTTGATCTATAAATACAATGAAGGATTTGATTTGTATTGCAAAAGTATGTGTATTGTTCACTTTAATGAACTTCTTGTTGAAAATAAATTGAAAGGATTTAAGTTGCACAAATGCATTTATAATCTATATATCCTTTGTGAACACTTATGTGTGTCAATTTAATAATTTATCTTCCATGAATAAAATCAATTTCTCATTATACTTATGTCTTTTGTGTGACTTTTTTATGTTCTTTCTGCACTTTTCAAACTCATTCTTGCACTTTTAATAACTCAAAATCCTCACCATGCTTAAAAACTTGAAGGTTTCAAAATGTACCAATCTACCTTAGTTGATTAAAGAGTTGTATGGCTCTACCAATTTTAGCAAATTACTGAAGTTGGTAACCTTTTGGTAACCTCTCAAGGGTGTTTTCCTACTAAATAACTAGGCCAATTTTCCATTGGAAAATACAGTCAAATATTTAATCAAAAATTCATAAATATGAAACGTTTTCAAACTATCAAACAGGAACTATCGAACTTAGAAAATTGAAAATTGAAAATTCACACAAAGTTTAAACTAAAATCTGCAACCTGTGCTAGGAACACACATACGTCTATCTTCATGATTATGTTCTAGGTGGTATACCAGAGTTGTCAGGGTTAAACACTACCTCCTATTTTATTTATTTCTATTAAACTAGTATATAATCTATGTGATGATCATGGAGGGGGGAAAGTGCTAGTTTTTATTACAGATTATAGAGTCATGTGTTAGAAACACTTATTGAGATTCAAAACCAATTTGAAGATAACTAAAAAATATATTACCAAATGTCACAATGATCTATGATCCAATGTACTTGATATGAGACATCATAACATATTCCATGTTTTGTGTCAAGGGTGCTAGTTTATGGATTATGGTGTCATCTTGTGGTGAATGTTTCAGTTGTCTTAAACATACTAATTAAAACTAAAAACTTGAAACCAAAACACATTGAATAACTAAAAATGAAAGCTAACAATCCTAAGCTATGAGATTCTAATCTCTAGCTCAAATGAAATCACTGCAACGTTTATGAAAACAAATTTTTTACCTCTTAATTTGAGATAACTTCACTCTCCTTCTAAACACCAATAGGATCTTAAGTATGAATGTAAACTTGATAAAACTCTGCAACTAATTTTGATGCTATATATGGAAAACACCTGGTTGTTCATGTTGGCTATTAGGAATACATTGAGGAAGAAAGAATATATATTGATCTCTTTCTCTACTGTAGCCTCTTCTCTATGTAGGTGTGTCAAGTCAGGTGGTTAGTTAGCTTCTTATCTAGAAATATGTCTGATTGAACATCCCCTAGAATATACAAAAATGATAGCTTTGCATTGATTCATTGTTGATATTCATCTCTTTGTTGTTTATTTGTGTGATTAGGACCAACCATTACTTTGTCCACCAATTCATTTGAGTCTAATTTCTATTTGAACAATTTATCCCAAGTGGATCAAATTGAACAACATGCCTTTCATTTTGAGCTAATTGATCATCACATGATTGAACCTCAAGTAATATGAGAACATTAACAAGGTGTGAACGAAATTCATTTATTATGCCTTCAAAATAATCCTCTTGCATCTCTTAGTAGTATTTTAATTCTTTCTATCATCAACATGATGTGTACCCTATTGAACATGTAAATAAACCTTGTGCTCCATTTTTTGATATTTTCATTTTAAAAATGACTCTTTATTTTGTTGAAGCTCTATAGATGCCTATTGTCTACATGTGATTCCTAGTTCAAATTTAGAATGTATATGCTTAATTTCTTTTTTACCAATTCCAACTTCTTCCATTAAAATTTGAACACAATACCCATTTTCCTCAATGAAGTCAAGAAACTCATTAACCAAATCAAACACCAACTTTTGTTCATGTTGAATGTACCTAGGTAACTCATTAAACTAAGTAGGATAAGCATCATACTATCACATGGATGCAACTCACTATCAGGAACCCTTGAAGCAACATGTGATTTATCCACCATGTTACCATAAACTTGATCTACATCATGTTTATTATTAGTATTACCTTGATAATAATTGGCAATTGGTCTATCTTATAATTATGATGCCTACTTGAAACTAGACCTATTACTAATATAACTTACTTATCCTCAGTTACTTTTCTTTTATCCATTATTTCTTGAAAAATATTAGGCTTCTCTAGACTAAAGGGCACTAGTTCTTAAAGTACTTGAATGCCATTTGTTTTATTGTATAATAATAATTTCTCAAGAACAAGCTCTTCTAGCAATATTAAACATGTACAATTTGAAATATCATTATAAGAAAACTTAGAGGCCTACCTTTCAAAAAAATCAGAATAGTGGCTTTAGGAATCCCCTTTGCAAGTAGTAGTTGCATTATTTCATGGTGTCTATTCATATTCCCTATTGAAAGCACAAACCCATCATAAAACTCACTCGTACACTTTTAATAACTCAAAACCCTCACCATACTTAAAAACATGAAAGTTTCAAAATGTACCAATCAACCTTAGCTGATCAAACAATTGTATAATGGGTCTACCAATTTTAGAAAATTACTAAAATTGGTAATAGTAACATAATACAGAGATCCACCAAGGGAAGATACCCGAGTTGGTCCCCATACATCTGTATGCACAAGCTCTAATTTGTTAGTTTTCTTTTCCATCCCACTCTTTAGAAAACTAACTCTCTTTACTTTCCATACACACAAATTTCACAAAAATCCATATTGACACATTTAGGCCAGGTAAAAATTTATTTCAATGTACTAATCTCTTTACTTTTTCACTCATGTTCCCACATCTATTGTTCCATAGTGTTTTTTTTAAAACCTACAATAATCCTTTGATTCTCTTCCTACTCAACCCCAACAACTATTCCTAGACATTATTTTTTCCTTGAAACAATTAAAGTAGAAGGAACACTATGACTCGTACAAAGATATGAAGTGCCTACTTTCACACCTTTTTATACTACTCATAAAAATTTTGAGACCTTCCAATTTTTATCATTAAATTATCTTTGCAACCTTCATCACTTAGTTTCCTGATGCAAGGAGAGGGAAACCTTAAGCAGAATCAGCTCAATTTAAGCTTACAAACAACCCTGCTCAAAGTTACACATGGAAGAAATATAAAAAATAATGTTCATAAGGAAAGATTATAGACCTTTACTTGGGTGTAATTAATAATTAACACATTGAACATAAGGCTTGGCAATTGGTAGCCACACTAGTGTAATAATTAAAGAAGTCTATCAACATGTCTGACTGTTAGGCCTTCCAAGTTCCAGCCATATACAATGAGTTTATGAAGTTAGAGTCCAAGTTTTCATCATGTTCTTCTTCTCAATATCTCCTTATCATCCCTTTTATCTCTAAAAAATCTTCTTATATAGCCAGCTAACCCACAAGTTGGCTAGTCAAGCATTTAATTACATTATAGGTCCAACCTAAGAAGAGTAAACCCAAACTGGTGCTAAATAAAACATATGGCAATGTACACTCGATGAAGAATCCACATGTGTCCTAGGAATTGGCTCCTAACTTTACAACATGTCATGTTAAAATAAGAAACCATGCCAAATAAAACAACATGCCTCGCTAGAAGGAAATACACCAAAACAAAGATCGCAAAGAATGGTTCACAACTCGAGAAGTACAAATGATCAAATCTTGCACTTTTAAGAGGATGATCAAGGATAGGTCCTCATCAACATGTTAGCCATGCATAAAATGACACCAGAAACAACAACAATGAGTACTTTAGGAACAACAGAAAAGTACAAAAAATGAGATATATTTTTGGTTGATGAAAGATTGCTCAAAGACCCAAGATACTCCTAGATCAAACACTTGGGGTTAATAAATAACTGATGTCCACATCAGGAACTATTCATATTCTAACCCAAATCATAAAGATCCAACTCAGTTTGTGTAATCTACGAACTATCTTCAACTGGTTTGTCTTTCCACCAAACTAAGTATTCCATGTAATCCTTTCCTCTGGTACTCTTTCTTACTCTGCTATTCGGAATCTTTTCAATGTCTTCTTTCTACTTCCTAGAATAATCTAGGTTACTATCATTCTCATCTTCTAATTCATAGTACTCAAAGATATCTACAATTTTAAATATAGGTGATATATCCACATCTTCATGTAACTCCACCTAATAGTCATTTCTATGTTGTCAAACCTTCTCAAAATCTTACACTATCCAAACTTCTTCATTTTCAACTTACTGTAGCTACCAACTAGGACTCTATTTTTCTTCAAATGAATATTTACCTAATCACCAACTTCAAAATATTTGTCTCTTCCTTATATCAGTTCTTTGTTTATACTTCTAATTACTATCTTCCGAATTACTTTTAACTTCCTCACGTAAAGTCTTCATGAAAACTGCAAAGTCCTCTGCTTCATCACTCCTTGTCTCAGTAGGAAATCCTCTTAACTCTGTGGTTCCTTTAGGATGAAATCTAGTAAAAGTCTCAAATGGTGTTTTCTTAGTGTTTCTATTGACAGAATTATTGTATGCAAACTTTTCTTGTGCCACAACTAAATCCCAATCAGTAGGTTTATCTCCAACTAAACATCTTAATAAGTTACCCAAACTTTTGTTCACTACTTCAGTTTGTCAATCTGTCTGAGGGTGAAATATATATAACTAAAATTCAACTTTGAATTTATCTTTTTTCAAAGTGTTCTCTAGAAATAGCCAATAAACTTAGAATTCTAAAATAATAGTCTTAGGAGGGTAAAAGCACAAACCTGTGTCACCTTTTATAAAGAAACGTGATATCAGAATGTGACAGTTCAACATTAGTGACAAAAAAAATGGTATTTGTGTTTAAAATATGAAGATGATGTAAACTGATGAAATGTGTAGAATTGGATGAATTTTATGCCTATAATTTTTATAATTTTTTTGAGTAGGAATTTGTTCATTTTATTTTATTTTGAAGTCCCTTTTTTAACTGTAAAAAATATAGGGTGTAGTTCCCATCAAACAAGTATATGCAAATCATCTTTTTTGTTCTAATTTGAAAATATCTTATAGATGACATGTATAGCTAGTGCACAAAAAAATAAATAATTATTTTTGATATATATTTTCTTTGTTATAAGTACTCAAGTTCAACCTTATTAGAATCCAATAGTTTTTTCCTCCCGTCAAAACTTTCCTATCAAATCTATACCTTCTTGAAAAAAAATTACATATTCATGAAGAGGATTCTCTCCTCTAGAGATAAATATAATTTTTAAATTTTTTTGATATGATTTACTATTTTTTTTTTCCTTTTTTGAGGGAGCATCTTCTGAAATGTTGAAATATCGACTTATAATACATTGAGATTATAATATATTATAACTAATCAAAAAACTCAAAATTTTATATAATGATGATATTGAAACTGAGATCTATAAAAGGGTATTTTTAGTTTTTGAAAAAAAAAGAGTTTTGATAGAGAAATGAGATTTGACCAAAATAGGTTTTGGTATCACAAATAGTGACACAGATCTCTGCTTTTACCCAGGAAACCATTCAATCTTACTACTTCTTTGAAAAATAACTCAGTTACATGTAATGCACCAAAGGTCTTCTTAAAGGTTATAAAATGTTCCATCTTTGAAATATGTCAACCACTACCAAAATAGAATCATTACCTCTCTAAGTTCTAGGAAACCCAAGAATAAATTCCATGCTCACATCTTCCCAAGGTCTATCAAGTAGAGGTAAAGGCGAATACAATACCACATTCTGACTAGTTCCTTTTGCTACTTAATAAATTCTACAATGTCTAACCATTCACTGCACATCGCTATAAATCTGTGGCCAAAAGTATCTCTCAAAAATCAATTTAATAGTCTTATAAATTCCAAAATGTCTAGCAAGTCCACCATTATGTTTATCTTTTATTATGTTCTCTCTCATAGATCCTCTAGGTATGCATAACTAAATTCCTATTAATAACATATCCTCTTGAATGAAATAATTAGTCCACTTATCACTCACTATCTATTCCTTACAAAATTTCCAAGGTTCTACAAAATCTAGATCAGTCTTATAAAAATACTTCAAGTCATCAGAGCAAAGTACCTCAACTCTCAACTCTATCAACAAATTTCTTCTTTGGCTCAGTACATAAGAAACTTTGTTTAACTGTCCACTCTAATGTTTCAATGAAAAGGAAAAATTCTACAATAACTCAACCCACTTCATATGTCTCTGATTCAACTTATTCTAACTTCTGAAATACTGCAAAGCTTTATGGTCAGTCTACAATAAAAAAATGTTAGGCATCAGATGATGTCTCCATTGAACTTCAAAGCTTGAACAATAGCATATAATTCCTGATCATAAATGTAATATTTTCTCTTAGCATCATTCAATTTCTCACTAAAGAAATCTATAGGCCTTCCTTCTTGACTCAAAATAGCTCCAACTACACTTCCACTAGAATCACATTCAACATTAAAAAAAAGTTATTAAAATTAGGCAAAGCAAGTGTAGGCAATTCCACAATCATTTGCTTCAATGTTTCAAATATCTTTTGTGCTCCATATGTCCATTTGAAATCCCTTTGATCTCCTCTCATGGTCTCAATCACAGCATTGCAAATAGAACTAAAAGTCCTAATAAACTTCCTATAAAAATTTGCCAATCCACAAAATGATCTTACATCTCCAATGTTCTTAGGTGTAGGCCAATCAAGAATTACTCTTACATTTTTACGTTCCATCTTCAAACCATCAGTTGAAATTACAAAACCAAGATACGTTATCTTTTTTTTTTATAAATTAACATTTTTTAAAGTTAATCAACAACTTTTCCTCTTTCAATATTTACAATACTTGTCTAATATGTTCAGTGTGTTACTTATTAATTACACCCAAGTAAAGGTCTAGAATCTTGACTTATGTATATTGTTTTGTATATTGCTTCCATGTGTAACTCTAAGAAAGATTGTTTGTAAGCTTAAGTTGAGTTGATTATGCTTAAGGTTTCCCTCTCCTTGCATCAAGTGGTATCAGAGCTAGTTCTTTCTTGTGGATTGGATCATGGGAAAACTTATAGGATTGATTGTAGGGTGGTAGATCTAAGATCTAACCTATAACTTTCAAAAGGCTACAATCTTGTAGGAACCATTGTCAAGATGGTTCATGGTAGAGGAAATGTTAGCAATGCTATAATGGATATGTTGAGGTAGATTGCAGCCAGACTTAAAGCTATGGAAACAAACCAGAGAAGAGGAGTACATCTTGAAGTTGTTAGTGATGAAGAAGAGGCAGTACCTAACCCTAATCTTGAACCTAAATTTGAACAAGATGAAGAAAGGCTTCCCTTTTATCTCCTCTCATGGTCTCAATCACAGCATTACAAATAGAACTAAAAGTCCTAATAAACTTCCTATAAAAATTTGCCAATCCACAAAATGATCTTACGTCTCCAATGTTCTTAGGTGTAGGCCAATCAAGAATTACTCTTACATTTTCACGTTCCATCTTCAAACCATCAGCTGAAATTACAAAACCAAGATACATTATCTTTTATAAATTAACATTTTTTAAATTTAATCAACAACTTTTCCTCTTTCAATATTTTCAATACTTGTCTAATATGTTTAGTGTGTTACTTATTAATTACACCCAAGTAAAGGTCTAGAATCTTGACTTATGTATACTGTTTTGTATATTGCTTCCATGTGTAACTCTAAGCAAGATTGTTTGTAAGCTTAAGTTGAGTTGATTCTGCTTAAGGTTTCCCTCTCCTTGTGTCAAGTGGTATTATAGCTAGTTCTTTCTTGTCGATTAGATCATGGTAAAACTTATAGGATTGATTGTAGAGTGGTAGATCTAAGATCTAACCTATAACTTGCAAAAGGCTACAATCTTGTAGGAACTATTGTTAACATGGTTCATGGTAGAGGAAATGTTAGCAATGCTATAATGGATATGTTGAGGTAGATTGTAACCAAACTTAAAGCTATGGAGACAAACCAAAGAAGAGGAGTACATCTTGAAGTTGTTAGTGATGAAGAAGGGGCGGTACTTAACCCTAATCCTGAACCTAAAGTTGAACAAGATGAAGAAAGGCTTCTGAGAGTTTTATCTAGAGAAAATGCTAGACCTGTTGTTGAAGTTTCTTGCTATGATGAAAAACTTGAGACTAATGTGGTATTGGATTAGATCTCTAAAATGGAAAATTAGTTTGAGTATGAAGGTACTCTTGATAATAAAAAGGTGAAGATAAGTTGAAAAGACATGCATCTCTAAGGTGGGATCATTTCCAAGTTGATAGATAGAAGAGAGGAAGGAAAAGATCAAAACATGGATGAAAATGCTTGGAAAGATAAAGAAGAAGTTTCTCCGTGTAGGTTACTAGGTTAGTTTGCTGAGGAAGATGCAAAATTTGAGGCAAAATGATATGAGTGTGAAGGAATGTATTGAGGAATTATACAAACTAGATATCAAATATGGACATGTGGATAATGAAGTTGAAAAGATGGCTAAATACTTGAATGGTTTGCGAATCTAGATTCAAGATGAGATAGTGTGGAGGAAGCATATCAATTTTCTTTGAAGGATAAAAAATACTAAAAAAGAAACATGATCAAAGACAAAGAGGAAGAGTTGGTAGATTTCTGAGAAGCAGAGACAGAACTTATGGAGAAAGTAGTAGATCTGACAATTCAATGCAAGATAAAGGATAGAAGGATGAACCTATTGAGAAAAGAGGTAATTACTCCAGAGGGAGCTATACTGGTTACTCTAGGAATAACAACAATGGAAAAAGGAAAGACAGATCTTGGTAAGGGTATTTGTTACAAATGTGGAGAAGAAAGTCACAGAGCTTTCAAATGTATAAACTCTGGAAAGAAAATTGGAGATAACAACAAAAATACTTTGGCTTTTGAAGAAGTCAACGAAACATCTAATGAACCTAAGAAGGGTGAAAACTTGATGGTGAGAAAAGTCCCATGGAATGAAGAAATTATTTTGAGAATAAGTTTATTCAAAACTAGATGTAAGATTGTTGAAAAATGTTGCAAGGTAATCATTAATAGTGGAAGTTCTAATAACTTGGTGTCTAAGGAGATGGTTAAAAAATTGTAGTTACAAAGGTTGAGACATCCTAAGCCTTACCATGTTGCTTGGATCTAGAAGGAGCATAAATTACTTGTAAGTGAGCAATGACTTGTCAAATTTAAAATTGGGAATTACCATGATGAATTTTTGTGTGATATAATGCATATGGATTGTTGTTGTACTCTTTTGGGTAGACCTTGGTAGTATGATAGACAAGATTTGCATGATGGTAGATTGAATTAGTATACTATTTGGGTGAATGGTACATAAAAAATATTGTTACCTTTGGTAGAAAAGTTGAGAAAAAATCATTATACTATAGTCAGAGTATGTTTGGTTAAGGGTAATAAGTTTACAAAAGAGATGAAAGAACATAATGTTTGCTATGCTTTGATTCCAAGGAAAACTGAGAAACAAGATGAATTAGAACATGCACATGAGATTGAAAATTTGCTAATAGAGTTTCATGACAACGTCTCTAATAATGTACTTGATGGTTTGCCTCCTATGAGAAGTACAAGTCGTTGTATGAATTTGATACCTAGAGCTAATTTTCCTAATAAAGCACCACATAGGTTAACACCTAATGAGAAGATTGAAATGAATAAACAAGTGCAAGAATTACTAGAGAAAGGATTGATCAGAGAAATTGTGACTTCATGTTTTGTACCTATGGTATTAGAACCTAAGAAAAATAGTGAATGGAGAATGTGCACTAATTCAGGAGCTATGAATAAGATAACAGTAAAATACAAGTTCCTTTTCCTAGGATGGATGACATAATGGATAGTTTGAGTGGAGAGAAATAGTTTTTGAAGATTGAATTGAAAAGTGGATATTGCCATATTAGAATCAGAGAAGGAGATGACTGGAAGACCACTTTTAAGACTAATGAAGGTTTGTATGAATGGTTGGTCATGACCTTTGGTCTAACTAATGAACCTAGTACTTTCATGAGGCTAATGAATGAAGTTTTGAAAAGTTTCTTGGGTAATTTTGTGATTGTATACCTTGATGACATTTTGATATTCAGTAAGAGTAAGAAAGAGCACCTTGAACATATTAGACAACTATTGTAGAGATTGAAAGAGGAAAAGTTATTGATTTATTTAACCTTAGGACATGCCTCACTTCTTGTAGTAGTCAATAATTCACATTCTATAACTTAATCTTAATTCTCCCCTTTTCAACAATCTGATAGGGTTCGTCATTTTCGGTAAACAGATTTGTCACTGTGAGTGCTCCTTAAAAAATGACCCTATTTTCCCTAGAAGCAATGACAATCGTACAAATAGTTGGATAGATTAGAGCTCGATCACTATCAAACTTCAACCTTCCTCTATGTTTGAGAGGTAAAACTCCCTTGTATGATAGGGGTATTTGTATTTCTAGGTACTTTTCACCTTTAAAAGTACAAAAAGGATACAAAACTAAAATAAAGAAAACATATGAATAGAAATTGAGATTCATAATGTAAAATGATTATAAAGGGATATTTTGCATATGATATAATGAAAAAATAAGAATACCAAACCTTGACATATCAAAAGATAGGACATTCTAATGCATTTTAATGAAGCTAGAAGAGATGAATGCATTCATCAAATAAATTACATAGAATTAAAAGACTATGAAATTCCATCATTATAGAAGAGAATACAAACTTTACATATAAGAAGAAAGCAATAATAATTAATGGACACATTTAAGACATGTGACTATATCCATTCATCTTTATTCTTTTGAAAATATACAACTTCAAAAGCATTAATGTACATGGTCTAGATCTAAAATAATTTCCCCATAGTTTCCCCTCTATCCAAATAGTTCATTCCCCCATTCCACATTGCAAATGAGCTTTTATTTATAGGCTCGAGTGACAACCAACCTAAAAATACTTAGCATAACTACTTAAACACTTTCCTAACTACTTAGGATAACTAACCAAGTAGTTACTTAGAGTAACTACCTAACTGGTCACTTTTTTAAACTACTTAAGTGACTACTTCTACTAACTAGCCATTTTGAGAATAAGTTAGGATTTCCTTAACTTTTACAAAAATTAAGGGACAAAGTCTAACTTTTAATACAAATGAGTGACATAAATAAATTTCACAAATAGGTTATTTGAAGCTCATAATATCAAAATAAGACCAAGACATGGGTACTGCCAAAGTGAGCTCTATATTCTTTTGTTGAGTAACTAGTCATTTATTCATCAACAACTTTACCTTCAAGAACATGTTCTTCAACTACATCTACACTTTATTAAGCATCTTCTTCTCATCCACACTTGATTAAATGTCCCCTTCTTTCCATGAACTTATAATTTTCCCATTTTCTTAAAAAAAAATTATCTCATCCATCTTTATTTGCCCCTGGTGTTCTTTGGATTGATGATTCATTTATTTTGTGAATATAAAGTTCCCTTAAATATATGGATGCTTGTATAATGCATTGATTAGTCTTTGTATGCTCATACTTAATACAACATTATTCTTGACAATGAATTGTATAGAAGATTGACAATCCCCAAAAGATCCAAAGTGCTTACACTAGATCTATCACTAGTCACATTGATTATTTAAGTTCCACTTTATTTCCACTATAAGGCTTTCTATGGTATGGAATTTTAGTTTCACAACTTGATCACTTTGT
The DNA here is from genome assembly GCA_028749045.1 of Cupressus sempervirens. NCBI lineage: Eukaryota > Viridiplantae > Streptophyta > Pinopsida > Cupressales > Cupressaceae > Cupressus > Cupressus sempervirens. The sequence continues at coordinate 563,060,623 of CM053785.1, read as the reverse complement.
TGTGTACATAGACAAAACAATCTCTTTAAAGGCACCTTGTTAGCCGATAGGCTTTCACCTGGGTGATAGCCCACTAAAATGTTCTCACACTGCTGCTTGTAGCCGATAATGTGGTTGTCGTAAACTTGGTTGTTGCCCATAATTTTGTTGTCGTCTATTATCACGTTGCAGAGGAATAAGGCCACAGTGGCACCCTGTCCATCGATCTGCCGACTTATGGAGGCCATGTGTCTACAATCAGGGCATCGCTGGCTCTACAGATATGTCATATAGCACTGCAATTCGACTGCCTGATGCCCAGGTATACAGAGGAGAATTAGCAATGAAGAAAACATTGTAGTGAAGCAACTGTGGAATAGCAACACTGTGAAGCTCAGTCATTCAAAAGAGGAAGTATTGAGCAACCGCCAATTTGAGATGGAGGTGGAAACATTGGGATATATCAAGCACAGAAATATAGTGAAGATGTATTGCTGTTTTTTGTGCATTGGAATAAATTTGTGTGCATTTTTTGCAAAATATGCATACACATACAGGGTGAGCAAGAAGAGCGATGTTTACAGCTTTGGGGTAGTGCTGATGGAGCTTGTGACTGGAAAACGGCCCATGGAGGTTGAACTTGGAGACAACAAGGGAATAGTTCACTGGATTTCTCACAAGATTTCCTCGAGAGAGAATGCATTAGGGGTTTTGGGTAAGAGGGTTTCTGAATTTTGTGAGGAAGAGATGATGAAGGTGCATAAAATTTCATTTCTCTGCACCAGTTGTCTTCTTGCACTTAGGCCTTGTATGAGAGAGGTGGTACAAATGTTGGTGGAAGTAGATCCCCTCTTAGATTCCACTCAACAATTTTTTAATAGATCAGAGTCCAGTAAGATATAATATAATGTTAGATCTCTTCGAAATTAGATTGCTTTTCAAAAATGCCATAGAGCTTAGATTCAAATTACATACGAACAGGGGCCTGGAATTTGCTAATGGCAAATTAATTTCCATGGAGTAAGAATAATATAGCTTGCGGTGGTGTTTATGTTTGAAATGACTCTTCCAAATGAATATTCAGTCCTATTTGAAATTGAGAAGGAGACACTTTGAACTTGACCTATTTGTTTTGTCCTGCAACGCCTTCGATGAAGTGAGGGAAGTGGTTGCTAGGTATAGGTGTTAAAAGAGTTTCAAGTTTCAAAGTAGGGACTTGTTGCATCTTGCAAGCACTTTCCCTCTGCAATTATCCCCCTCAATGGGAGTATGCAATAAGAGGTATGGAGCTCTGTCGGCCTTAATGGTTAACCTTGTACTAGAAATTGGGGAATAAATTGCATTTTAGGGGAAACTGGAAACTAAACTAAGTTTCCTCCCTTGCTATTGAATGTAATAATGTTAGCAATCTAGTAAAGTTTCTTAATAAGATTTAACTTTCTTGAGTTACTGGATATGCCAACGTGATTAGTTTCTTCAAATTGTTGAAACTGAATCTTCGTTAATGTTCGTTATTTACAAATTGTGTTGGAAACGTCATTCATCTAAAAACTTGACGGACAAAAAGGGACAACCATAATTACAGTGAATCATTACACATTCTGAGATCTGAACGAATTGGCTTAACCTCAAAGAAGCCTGTTGAGAGGGTCATGTGAAGAATACTTTCAACCAAAAAAATTCGACCTAAACTGTAACAACAATGTTAGAGAAAAGTTTTTATTTTTTATTTTAATGTAATCATGTTAGCATATATGTGGATGTTGGTATTTCTATTTTTACATGGCGACTTGCATTAGAGATGCTAAGACGCTGGACAAAAGGAAATACTCTTGATGGTAGCTCTGAGATGCTAGAAATAGTTTTATGAGATGCTAGAAATAGTTTTTTGATAAAAACTGCAAAATGTTGAAAATCATTTTCAACAATACAAGCTCTTATGTAAAATATTTGCATAATTTAGCGCTATGGACACCCACACTCTAGAATATCTGTAGGATGGTGAACAAATCTAGTGTTGAAATCATCTAAAATCATCTATTCTTCAGCTTGAGTTATAATGACCATATTAATTGCTATCGGTATGACATGATATACTATGTTATTGCCCACAAAGCTTATGACTCTATTCCGAAAGCATGCTCAGCTAAAGTTTGTATAGAAAATGTAAGGTTCTTCAGTGGCTCTGTTTTCCAGCATATTATGATGTTTAATAGGTTATGTATGCATATAAATTTCATATACCTATGCTTTTCAAATAATGGATTTGAAGGAAGCAGTCTACCTTGACCGGGATTAAATTGTTTTTGGCCAAGTTAATAGTGCATGCCATGTATTCTTTGTGCTTGTATGATGAGCTGGATAGATAAAACATCAAAATGAATCACATATGCACATCTTGAGTCTTATGGTAGTAAGTTGGAATTCTATTTTTGTACTATTGGCTTATATGTTTATTTGTCTCATGATGTTGTATCTGGTTTATATAATACACATTTCTTATTTGATAAACAGGAAAGTTTTGACAATCAAAAAATAATAATTTATTCTTTTTTTAGTAGTATTCCATAGATATATACCAATAAGAAGCTGGAAATAGCACAAATGACTGCCAAAATGCCTTAAAGGATTCAGGCAAAAAGAAGCTGAATGTCCAATTTGAATTCAAATATTTGCTGATCCAGCAAAATTAGTATTTTAGGGTGGACTTGAGTTCTTCCAATTTTACATGAGAAAACCATTAAATTAACTATGTTGATATCTAGTCTGGTTATGTATTGTTTTGTGAGAAGTTATGCAACATTTTGTATATTGCAGTATCCCGCCGTGTGGCTTCAATGATGCTTTCTTATCCCACTGTTAAAGAGTTGCATAACTTTTGGACTTTCTAGGCATCACAGGATGTTACATGCACATTGGCTGCAGTGTACAATAGGAAGGTTTTCCATTTTTCATTAACATGTTCAACATGTACTTTATGCTTCTATAAATTTATAGGCAATATGCTTCTACAACCCATGTGCTAAGAATCGGCTTCTGAAATATATTGTGAATTTTCATCTGCATCAAGATGTAAATCTCAAACCTGTCCCCTCAAAGCAAGTGCATCTATTTGTTTTTTTCAGTAAATTAAGCAGATAGGATGGAACATGAAATCTCCACTTCGCATGGGATCATTCACGCATCAATAATAGATTAATGGAGGTTATAAGCAATTTGTTGTAAGGATATACTTTGCAGTTGTATAAGATGAACATAATGCAACGAGTTACTTGGGCAAAGAAAACAGCAACAATGTCAGCATATTTTACGGATGGATTTTAGGGATGGAGATGTAACTGTAATTTTCAAAATAACAAAATAACATTGGGAACCTTTCAATGAAGCAAAATCTTCAATACAAATTGGAAACAACCTGTATCGCCTATCGGTTGTACTCTTGGACCCTGTCGGGGTACAAGCGCTAGTGAAATAATACATTTAATGATTACCCATAAGGATCCATCTCCACAACGCTTCTGATCGATATCCATGCCGTGTTCGAGAGCTTCATTGTCAATGAAACATTTTTAATGCTTCACAAATGACGAATACCAATAGAGTTCTTATTCATATTCATCGATGTCTTTGACTTGCAAGTAAATGAAGAGGGTGTAAGTTTCAAGTCACGAGATTGTGATTTCGGTCTTCACTTTGTAGATAGTTTTTAGTTTTTTTTCTTGAATTGTTGAATCCAATCCTAAAAATCTTTTATTTTTACATGTCTTGTATGTCATTCCGTCAGACACAACTTGAGAAACAAATTGCGTGTTTCTAACTTTGTATTTTGAATGCATGCACTTCCACTTGTCACGATTGTAAAACCCTCTTTGGTACACGTCCATGACTTGTTCTACACCTCCCACTCTCACCATAGATTGTTAAAGTAAATTAACTAGCACTTGTACCTAACTAGCTTATATATACCTCTATATATATTACGCCGAGAGTAATCGTTCTCGAGGCACCTATTTTCATTTAATCCCAAGGTTATTTTAATCACAGTTGGGATTTATGAAAAATGAAAATAGGTGCCTCGAGAACGATTACTCTCGGCGTAATATATATAGAGGTATATATAAGCTAGTAGCAATCGCGGCGCAATAGGAAAAGTATTTTTTTTTAAAATTCTATTTTTTTAAAGTTAGTGCTGAATTATTTATTTCTTTTTAAATACAATTGTATAAACTTACTATAAAAATGTAATAGTGTAAACTTACTATAAAATTATTCTTGAATATTTTATTTTTTAATTCTATATATGGTGTTTATTTGCATCACTTTAATTTAGTTTTATTTTAAGCACATTGTTACGTAAAATGTTATATTGAAGAGTAGAGTTATAGTTAGGGTTAGGGTTAGTGTTAGGGTTGGGGCTATTGTTAGGGTTTGAGCTATGGATAGGGTTAGAGTTATAGTCAAGAATAGAGTTACAATTAGAGTCAGGATTAGCATTAGAGTTAGGGCTAGGGTTATTTTTCGTATTACGAATCTTGTTAGGGTTATAGTTAGGGTTAGGTTTAGAATTAGAGTTAGAGTTAATGTTAGGATCAGGGTTAGAATTTGGGTTACAAATATAGTTAGGGTTAGAATTAGAGCTAGGGTTAGGGTTAAGGTAAGGGCAAGGGTAAGAATAAGGGTTTAGGTTAAAAATATAGTTAGGGTTAGGATTAGAATTAGAGTTATGGTTTGAGTTAGAGGTAGAGTTAGAATTGGAGCTCGAATAAGGGCTAGAGTTAGAGTTATAATTAGGGTTATAATTAGGATTAGGGTTAGGGTTAAAATTAGATTTACTGTTAGAGTTAGAGAAAGGGGTAGAGAAAGGGTTAGTTTTAGGGTGATGGTTAAGGTTAGGTTTATATTTAGAGTTAGGGTTGTATATAGAGTTACATTAGGGTTAAGGTTAGGGTAAGGTTTTGAGTCAGAGTTAAGGTTAGGGTTAGGGCTATGGTTTTTGTCTAGATTAAAGTAAGGGTTAAGGTTAGAGTTAGAGTTTTGAGTCAGTGTTAAGGTTAGAGTTAGGGTTAGGTTACGGTTTTAGTGAAGGTTAAACTAAGGATTAGGTTTAGGATTAGAGTCTAATTATGGTAGAGTTAGATTTACAGTTAGGGTTATATTTAGGGTTAGAGTTAGGGGTAGGATTATAGTTTTAAAAAAGTAATTTTCTTTTTGGCATATTGTAATGTAAAATGTTATAGTCAAACATAGATATATGGTTAGGGACAAAGTTACCATTACAGTTAATATTAACCTTAGGGATAGAATAAGGGCTAGGGTTAGTATTAGGGTTAGGGTTGGAGTTAGGGTTAGGGTTTGAGTTATGGTTAAGGTTAGGGTTAGAGTTACGGTTATGGTTATTGTTAGAGTTATGGTTAAGGTTTGGGTTATAGTTATGTTTATGATTAAGGTTAGGGTTAGAGTTATGGTTATGGTTAAGGTTCGGATTAGAGTTATGTTTATGTTTAAGGTTAGGGTTAAAGTTATGGCCATAGTTAAGGTTAAGGTTAGAGCTATGGTTATGTTAGGGTTAGTGTTATAGTAAGGCTAGGGTTAGGGTTTGAGTCAAGGTTAAGGTTAGAGTCAAGGTTAGGGTTTTAGTCAGGATTCAAGTAAGGGTTAGGGTTAGGGTTAGAGTCCAATTATGGTAGAGTTAGATTTATGCTCATGGTTAAGGTTAGGGTTAGGGTTATGGTTATGGTTAGGGATAGGGTTAGGGTTATTATAGGGCTAGAGTTAGGGTTATTGTAGGGATAGGGTTAGGGTTTGAGTCAGGGTTAAGGTTAGATTTAGGATTAGGGTTAGGGTTTTAGTTAGGATTAAAGTTAGGGTTAGGGTTAGGGTTAGAGTCTAGTTATGGTAGAGTTAGATTTAGGGTTAGAGTTAGGGATAGAGTTATGTTTATGGTTAAGTTTAGGGTTAGAGTTATGCTCATGGTTAAGGTAAGGGTTAGACTTATGGTTATGGTTATGGTTAGGGTTATAGTAGGGCTAGGGTTAGGGTTAGGGCTTGAGTAAGGGTTAAGGTTCTAGAGATATGGTTAGGGAAAAGTTTTGAGCCAAGATTAAAGTTAGGGTTAGGGTTATGGTTAGAGTCCAATTATGGTAGAGTTAGAGTTAGAGTTAGGGTTAGCATTAGGATGAAAATTAGGGTAAGGGATAGGGTTTGATTAGAGTTAGGGTTCTTGTTAGGGTTAGGTTTACAATTATAGCTAGAGTTAGGGTCAGGGTTAGAGTTACAGTCAGGGTTAGAGTTAGAGTCAGGGTTAGGGTTAGGTTTAAAATTAGAGTTAGAGTTGGGATTAGGGTGAGGGTTTGAATTAGGGTTAGAAATATAGTTATGATTAGAGATAGAGTTAGGGTTAGGGTAAGGGTACGAATTAGAGTGAGGGTTATAATTAAGGTTACAAATATAGTTAGGGTTAGTGTTAGGGTTAGAATAAGAGTTAGCGTTAGGGTTAGAGATAGAGTTAGAATTAGAGTTAAAATAAGGGTTGGAGTTAGAGTTAGAGTTAGAGTTAGAGTTAGGGTTAAATTTAGGGTTAGAATTAAGGTTAGGATTAGAATTAGTGTTAGAGTTAGGGTTATGGTTAGTGTTAGGCTTATGGTTAGGGTTAGCATTAGGGTTAGGGTTAGGGTTATGGTTAGGATTAGGATTGGGGTTAGGGTTACAATTAGAGTAAGAGTTAAAATTAGAGGTAGTGTTAGTGTTAGTGTTAGTATAAGAGTTAGAGTTAGAATTAGAGTTAGAGTTAGGGTTCAAGTTAGAGTTAGAGTTAAAGTTAGAGATAGAGTTGTGATCAGGGTTAGATTAGGGTTAGGGTTAAAGTTACTTGATTAGATTTAGAGTTAGGGTAAGAGTTAGGGCTAGGATTAGGATTAGAATTAGGGTTAGTGTTAGAGTTAGATTTATATATAGTGTTAGGGTTAAGATTAGGGGTAGTTTATAGTCAAAGTTAGGGTTAGGGTTGATATTGGAGTTAGGGTTACAAAAAGAGTCAGAGTTAGAGTTAGGGTTAGAATTAAGGGTAGGGTTAGAATTAGGGATAAAATTAGAGTTGGAGTTAGGGTTAGAGTTAGAGTTAGAGTTAGATTTAGGGTAAGAATCTGGGTTAGAATTAGGGTTAGGATTAGAATTAGCATTAGAGTTAGAGTTAGGGTTAGAATTAGGGTTAGGGTTAGGGTAAGGGTAAGAATTAGAGTTAGATTTATAGTTAGGGTTAGAGTTAGAAATAGAGTTATAGTTAGGGTTAGAATTAGGTTAGGGTTAGAGCTAGAATTGGGGTTAGGGTTGGAATTAGGGTTAGAGTTAGGGTTATATAGGTTCGGGTTAGGATTAGGGGTAGAATTAGAGTTACAATTATAGTTAGAGTTAGAATTAGGGTTAGGGTTAGAATTAAGGTTACAAATATAGTTAGGGTTACATATTGAGTTAGAGCTAGAGTTAGGGTAAGGGTAACAATTAGGATTAGGGCTAGAATTAGGGTTACAAATAAAGTTAGGGTTAGAATTAGGGTTAGGGTTAGGGTTAGATTTAGAGGTAGGATTTGAGCTACAGTTGGAGTTAGAATTAGAATTAGAACAAGACTTGGAGTTAGAGGTAGGGTTAGAGTTAGGGCTAGGATTATGGTTAGCATAAGGGTTATGGTTAGAGTTAGGGTTAGCATTAGGGTTAGGGTTATAATTAGTGTTAGTTTTAGTGTTAGTGTTAGTGTTAGTGTTAGTGTTAGTGTTAGTGTTAGGGTTAGAATTGGGGCTAGAATTGAGGCTAGGGTTAGGGTTTTGGTTAGTGTTAGATATAGAGTTAGAGTTAGTGATCAAGTTAGAGTTAAAGTTGAAGATAGAGTTGGAGTTAGGGTCAGATTTAGGGTTAGAGCTGGAGTTAGGGTTAGATTTAGGGTTAGATTTAGGTTTAGAGTTAGAGTTAGGGTTAGAATTAGGATTGGGTTTATGATTAGAATTAGGGTTAGAATTAGAGTTAGAGTTACATATAGTATTAGGGTTAGGATTAGCATTATATATAGTGTCAGGATTAGGATTATGGGTAGGATTAGGGTTAGAGTTAGGGTTACAATTAGAGTTAGAGTTATAAGTATAGTTAGAGTTAGAGTTAGAGTTAGAGTTAGGGTTAAAATTAGGGGAAGGGGTAGGGTTAGGGTTAGAGATAGAGTTGGAGTTAGAGTTAGAATATGGGTTAAAATTAGGGTTAGAATTAGCATTAGAATTAGAATTAGAGTTAGGATTAGAGTTATAGTAAGGCTTAGGGTTAGGGCTAGAATTAGGGTTAGGGTTAGAATTAGCATTAGATTTAGGATTATAAAGGGTTAAGGTTAGGGTTAGGGGGAGAATTAAAGTTAGAGATAGAGTTAGAGTTAGAGTTAGGGTTAGGGTTAGGGTTAGGGTTAAAATTAGAATTATCTAGTTAGAGTTAGAGTTAGAGTTTGTGTTTGTGTTATTATTGCGGTTAAGATAATTTTTGGGTTATTGATCATATTATAGCTGATGTTAGTGCTATTATTACACTTTACCTTGGTGTTAGGATAATTGACAGGTTAAATTTTAATGTGGGTTAGTTCTATTATAGTGCCCATGATTAGTGCTATTGTGATACAAGTTATTAACCTTTTTAATAATGTAATTCCTCCCCCCCTCTCTCTCCCTCTCTCTCTCTAACTACACCCATTAAATCTCCCCCCACTATCTAAATATACGCTCTCTCTCTGTTGTCTCTAGTAATGCCCCCCTAATCTGTCTCTCTAATCTCTAGATAAACCCACTTATCTCTCCCACCCGAATTTCTAGATACTCCTAATCTCTCTCTCTCTCTCTCTCTCTCTCTCTCTCTCTCTCTCTCTCTCTCTCTCTCTCTCTCTCTCTCTAGGTGTGTGTATATACATATTATCACTTATTAAAAAAAAAAAAAATCTAGTTACTTGTACATATAGGGTTAGGCTAAGTTATATAATTTACTAAATGATTAGTACAATCATATATAGAGTAAGAGTTAAAGTTAGGATCCAAGGTTTACAATTTTATTTATATGACACTCGATGTTATGGTCAGGGTTAATAAGTGGTTAAATGTTACACTAAAATAAGGGACATGGTTAAGGGAACTATGAGATTTAGGTGTAGTGTTCGACTATTTGGAGTACAACTATGGTCAAATTTGGAATATATGTTATACAAATGACTCGAATAGTGGAAAAATTAATTCATAAAAGGGAAGTTATAAGTCCCAACACAGCAATTCAGATGATGTTAAAAGTGTGAAAGAATATATAAGAGTCAATTTTATGAAAATTATTTCTCCATGATTATGTGTAACATTATATATTGTTGAATTTTTAATAATGCTAATGCAATTTTTATTGCAATGATTAAGAATTGTAATCAATAAATCTCCCTATCATTACAGAATCTATTTAGACTTATGATTTTCTTTTTTAATTAATATATTTAGTAGGCACATCCATTGAAGAAATTTTTCGTACAACAATAAATTTATTTTTTCTTGTTCTCTTCTCCATGAAAGTTACATTGAACAATGGGGAAATAAAATTGCCAATACAACTAATTAGAAGTAAAATTTTGAAACTGGAGACAAGAATGAACTATATACAAAAATTATATTTGTGATGGTGTAAATACATGTCACATTCTTCAATGATTAGGATTCTTTTGTGACCTTTATTTGAACAATGATTTTGAAATACTTCTTTCATCATTGAGGGAAACCCATCCACTTTTGTAGATGTGTCACACAGAAATTTTTATGCATTTCTTCCATTTCGTCAACATAGTCAATTGGAAATATTGCTTCTCTACAACTTTAATTATAGTTGTGTGCGCCTCTTTAATTATTTGTAGGCATTTGTCAAACTCAATCTTGAAGAAATCATTTGAGATCATTGAAGTAGTTAGGCTCTAGTATCCAATAATGTTTGATTCTCTATTCGAAGTATCCATAACTCAAATAGTAACTTGCAAACTTATAAACAAAAATCAACATATGGAAATAATCATAATGAAAAAGTATTAATAGTTAACATAAATTCTTTCAAATGAATAATGTTCAAAATAACATAAATAAAAATCAAAACTATTTCAAATGAAATAGTTAGATTGTAATGTTTGAAATATGGTGGCATTGTCTTCCACTTTTCAAACATTACAAACATAAATATTAATAAAAATCTATATATAATCTAATTAAATAATGACAAAATATAAACTAAATATATGATTCGTTTATTTTAAATTAATCAATAACTTTAATAAAATACAAATTTTATTGATAAGGTGACCTTCTTGTCCACATCAACAATTAAATTTAATTATGAAACATAAAAAATATAAATATTTTGAAACATGCAAATATAAAACTATTATGAAACATACAAATCTAAAACATGGAAACCAAAAGTATTTTGAAATATGTAAATCTAAAACTAATGTAAAACATGGAAATGTAAAACTAAATTGAAATATGCACATTAAAAATCTGCAAAAGAAATGTATTATCAAATATCTAAATCAAATAGTTTTTGAATCCTAAATCTAAATCAAACTTTCAAGGCTAAACTATATGGAACTTTAATCTAATCCTGTTCAAAAACTCTAATTGCTCCAATAATCTCCATCTCTTCCTCCCTGCAAACACACAAAATAAAAATGAAATGAGGAGCATTTGTTTTATAATTTATGAGAGAACCCTCATATCCCCCAATAGATGTCTTTTGACATTTCGTGAATTTGTTTCAAATTCCCCCACTCACAAAAAGTAAGCATGAATGTGCATGCAAAAATATATTTAACAAAAAGAAAATATTTTATATTTAAAATTTTAATTAAGTTATTTCAGCCCTATTTTTTTGGGTTTTATTTTTTTGGCCTTATTTTTTTAGGTCTTATTATTTTAGCATCCATTTAGTTTAATATTATTTTGGCTAGCTATTATTTGAAGAATTTTATTTTATTTTTACAACTCAATAATGATAAAATATATACTAAATATATGATTTATCTACTTTAAATAAATCATTAACTTCAAGAAAATATAAATCATATTGATATGGTGGCATTCTCATCTAGATTAATGATAAAATTATGCTTTGAAACATGAAAATATAAATACTTAGAAACATGCAAATGTAAAACTATTGTGAAACATTCAAATCTAAAACACACAAACCAAAACTATTTTGATATATGCAAATCTAAAACTAATATGAAACATGCAAATATAAAACTAATTTGAAACATGCACTTTTAAAATATGTAAATGAAAAGTATTATAAAATATATAAATCAAATAGATTTTGAATACAAATCTAAATCTAAATCAAGCATGCAAGAGACTAAACTATTAAATGCAAGTCTAAATAGTTATGAACATAATTTTAAATCTAAATGAAATTAATTAAAATTGAAATCTAAATCAAAGTAGAATATTATAACTAATTTTGAATTTCAATTTACATCTACATCTAAATCTAAATGAAAATGTAAATAAAAAATAGAAATCTCACCTGCAAAAATGTTACTCAAAAACTTCAATCTACTCCTATTCAAAAACTCCAATCTAATCCTCCAATAACCTCCACCTCTTCCTTCCTGCAAAAACATAAAATGAAAATGAAATGAGGAGCCTTGATTTTATAACTTCTGAGAGCCTCCTCATATCCCCCAACAGACATCTCTTCACATTCCACGAATTTGTTTCAAATTCCCCCACTCCCCACACAAAAAAGCATGAATGTGCATGCAAAATTATATTTAACAAAAAAAAATAATGATGAAATTATTTCGCCCCTATTATTTCGAGCCCTATTTTTTTGGCCCTATTTTTTGGTCCCTATTTTTTCGGGTCCTACTTTTTCGGGCCCTATTATTTCGGGCCTATTATTTTGACCTCCATTTAGCTTCCTATTATTTCAGCCAACTATTATTTTGGGAATTCCTTTTTAATATTTAATTTGGAAGTTTGTAACCGCTCCTAATTCTTTTTTATTGACGGAGAATCTTTTTTGGCATATTCTCATGCTAAGTATTTGTGTTGTGATTGTATAGAACACCTCTCGGCGTAATAAGTCACAAGGTATAGCCGATAGGGCGTACATTTGTCAGTTGTGAATGTTCTAAAGTGTGCTAAGTAAAAGATGAATGCTTATATGTTTACATTCTCTCTTTTCCATTCAGATGTTCTTTGCATTTTCCTCAATACTATTCTAGATTGTGTGTTATCTAAACCCATGAATTTATGTGAATATTACTGATATTCAATGTACACAAAGACAACCAAAGGAGAGCAAATCAACCTCCAAATCTATGGGGTGTTCAATATGTAAATAAATGTGTTTACCACAGTTGAGAAGTTTAGGGTTTTTTAAATAAATATGCTCACCATAGTAAATATATTAAATTCTTGCTGAAAAATTTTCCTTCTTATCTTATTGTTCTTGAAATTTAGTTGTCATGACCTACCTTGTGTGGCTCCTATTTGGTAGGAGGTCATTGACACTTTTTGATTCAGTCAATTAGGTTGGTTGATCTCGATTGGAAAATTTTATTTTTGCATCAATTTGTGTGAGCTAGACATTAAGTCGTTATGTGTTTGACTTAAACCTATAGTTGATATGTTTGTGGTTGAAATGTGTTCCGACTATAAATTATGGTTTTGATTTCTTTATTTTATGTGATGAAGACCTTGTTCGATTATGAGTGTTGATTTACTATGTAAGACTCAACTTAGTTAAATACATCATGGACATTGTTAAGAAAATTTCATTGTTAATATTTTAGACGGGTAATTTCATTTAATTATCATTACGATAGTCATAATATGTTTGATCATTTAATTATCATTATGATAGTTGTAATATGTTTGATCTTTTAATTATCATTATGATAGTCATAATATGTTTGACCGTAAGAGATGTCGACATGATGGTTAAACTTTTTTTATTGTATTTACATGTTATATCTTATGATGAATGATGAATGATGAATGATGAATGTTTAGGATTCATATTATTTAAATGTAAATAATGTTTTGAATTTTGATAGAGATATTGTATTGAGGATGTTATTTTATTTATCATCATATTGTCAATATTGATGTGTCGACACGTTTGAGGTTTTGAGTGTAGGTATTAAAGGTAGAAGGGTGGTTGAGGTAGAGGAGTTTAGCTCCTCAGCAAGGTTGAACCAAAATTTGTATGGTGTAGTTATGTACACACACACACAAGCACACGCTAGATACTTATTTTGTTTTAAGTCTATTATCTTTAATATCAAAGTTTGTTCAATTTAGAAATTTATCAATGAATGAGTATAAATGAATACATATGGATTTGTTTAATATTTAATCTAGTCAAACATTAAATTCATATGATTATAATTAGGAAAGAAAAGGTATTCCTACATTTACTAGTTTGTAATTAATAGTTTTCAAATTCCAAATATATAGTTTTGAATTAGAAGTGGATGCATTTGATAGAACTATAAGTTTATTTATTGTTCGAAAAGCCAAGTGTAATTTTCAAATTTGAATCATCTTGTTTGTTGCTGAAATGGGGGAAGAAGGATTTGTTCAAAGAGGAAAATTCATTAAACATCAATTACTTTTATTGAATTCTCATTATTAGAGTGCAAGAAAGATAGGAACCACAACTTTGAGGGGGGCCAATAAAAAGATAGAGAGAACCCAGTGAGAGAAAGGAGGATGTTTTATGCTTAAAGAATTTGAACAAGTTAAAAAGATCATAGGAAAAAGGAAGGGCAACAATAGTAGAGGGAGGAGGAGGGGAGTCGACAGGAAGAGACCCCTACGTGATTGCACCAACTTCTCAGAATTCAAGCCATTTGTATAGAGGGAAGCCACACACGGGAGTACTCTGCAACACCATCTGCCAAATCAGGTTTTCTTTTTAAAGCCATTGAAATTGTCTTATGAGCAAGCCATCTATTTTGTTTAGTTTTTTGAATTATTTTGCATGGGACTAGAAAATTTTATAAGAAAAGATGAAAATCAAGTTCTTGGGAAGTAATAAACAATAGTTTTCCATCTTTGTTTAATGGCATACTGCTCTAAGGCTTAGTATTACTAAGAAGATCATGTTTTAGGATTTTAAAAGTCACCATGGAGTCTTCTTTTACCACTTATTTATGTCGTTAACTCTCACTTGCCATGAATTTTCCAAAAGTTCCGAGTTGTTTTATGGTATTCTTATATGTTACCTTAAAGAGCATGTTAGCATAGAATAGGAAAGCCACCTGGAAGATGTTGTAAAAACATTTAAGTCAGATGTTTAATTGACTTTGATAGGAATAATGATGGTTCATATTTCTTTGAATGTGATAGAACAACTGACCATAGATTTGGATGTTTTCTTTTAAATTTGAGGCTTCTGTTCCTAACGTTGTGGCTACGGAAACCTGGATCACTCTCAAATCCTAGCAGCCATAATAGCGTGGTTGAGTCCTTAAGATTGTCATTTCATAAAGTCAGAATAAACTTAAATTTTGTATCAACAATTTGCTTTACTCATTAAATCACAGTAGGCTCAAGAAACCTCCATTGTGTATCCACAAGGAAAGAAAAACAATATACTCCACGTCTTGCTTATCTAGCTTTGATTTCATTCCAGACCAGTTATAATTGTATGCTTAATGTTATGACGCTTGGTTTGATTTAGAGAACAAGTTCAGGATTTATAAGTTGTTTTAGAATGATATTATGTGAAGATGGATGTGTAATGTCTTTTGTTTGTAAGGAGTTACTATCAAGAGTAATGGTCGATATTTCTGGAGGCCTTTAAGTCACACCATTTGGTAAATCTTCTTTCATTTCATCATATAGTATGAGAAAATTATCGATTAGATGGGCCCGATATTTGTTTCTTACAGGTATAAATAATATAATCTCAATATTATTTTATACATTTATTATTAGTTTATTTTCGATGAATTCCATCTAAGTTTTGTTGTAGACTCACAATTTTTGTCCATTTAAGTGTTTCTATTATCTCCAGAGTGTGATCTTTTTCTTGGGAAAATAAATAAATTTAGAATCATTATGTATTAAGCTTGACCACTTTTTATCATTAAGGAAAATTAGATAATTTAATTATGTATATTCAAGTTTTTTGAAGTTTTCCCTTGAAATAGATGTTCATTGGGATTACATGAAGTTGTACTGGGGATAAATTTGAATCTTGGAAAGGGTTATTAATGTGAGATCAAAGAGGAGGGTAAGTATTGGAAACTTGTGTTAGTGTTCCTTACATAACCTACCAGTCTTTTACACTAAACTGGTTCATGATGCCTGACCAAGCTCAGTAAAATATTTATGCATATGATTGAAATGCATTGGTTATTTTACATTGTTTTTCCCTCTTCCACATCCTTGTGTATGTTTCTACTATAGATATGTGTAAGTAGATTAGGCACTTGGCTGCACTAGATCCTTCTGATCCAATTGTGCCGAGTTGTTGGCCTTCTCATGCCAAGGTCAGGTAGTTCTTCTTAACCGGAGACCTTCAGGGAGCTAACCACTCCATGGTTGGGCGATAAAAGTGCCTGGACCACTCTTCCATCTCATGATAGCAGATGAATAGTGTTTCGATGGCTTGGAGACAATATTACATGCAGATGGACTCATAGGTCCAATGGCATGATATTTTATGTGTTTTATGTTACTATATGTTTATCTCATATACCGTACTCATGATTCTTTATGTTCGACATGCAAGTCGGCATACTTATGACAAATGTTTGATGTGTAGACTTTATGACTTTTTTGAATTTATGATATCGACATGTGGTTGACTTTAAAATATTAGATGCATAGAAAATTTATTGGTTTTTATGTAATGATGATATGTGATATTAGTTTCAACTCAACTAAAAGTTGTTATGTATTATTTCTATCTTAAAATTTGAAATTGGAACAAGTAATTATGCTTATGAAGTTGACATTTGACTTTTCAACTTTTTATTTCCACATTTTATGGTTGATTTGCATACATGGAAAATGTTAGAGAATTTGGTTCTTACATTAGTACTCACAAATATCAAGGTTTTAATGGATCTTGCAATAATCATTAACTTAATTAAATCTATTTTTCAAAATTTGTTGCCTTGTCTCATAATTGTTAATGGCATTGAGGATAAGAAAGGAGTCTGATGTATCTTTTCACATTTTATATTCATGCGACTGTTGTTGCTATGGTATTAATGATTTATTTTATAATTATTTGGGAAGTATTCCTTTGTATCATACATGTTAATTATTATTTTTAATTGTAGGTAACTTAGCAACTTGGGGCATATAACATGCCTTCATGGTATACTAAAGAATTCCTCCATTTTCAAAAAATAGTACACTAAAATCCTTTTATTCACCCCTCCAATACCCCCACACAATCCTTTTTCTCTATAAACCCTGTTAGTCATAATCATATCTAATCTAGGTATCCCTCAACCTTACCTTTTTAGATTTTGTTGGTCTAAATATTTTTCCCTTTTATTCAATTTTTTTCATGAATGAGGAAGTATTAGAAGTGTTCTAAAGTTCTATTTGAAAATATAATATCTAGATAAACTTGAAGAGCTCGACCTATAATTTTTGGGCTTACTCTTCCATTTCCAATTGAAGATAAACTCAATGTCTCCTAATAACATATAGATATTTGAAAAATAAGTCACATTGTTCCTTGATTTATTGAACCACATCCCTAGAGTCATCAGAAGTGGGTAAGAAATAATTACTATAGAAAGGATGATGCAAATGAGAGAGACTTTCCCTTCCATGCAATTTAGGTCCAAGAAAAACTTGTTCATCTTTAAAATTAATAGAAACACTATAAGAAAATCATTCATTCCTTTCATTTACTCTCAAACTGCCATCATCCATAGCTTGGGTAGATTTTGTTGGTCTAAATAATTTTCCCTTTTATTCAATTTTTTTCATGAATGAGGAAGTATTAGAAGTGTTCTAAAGTTCTATTTGAAAATATAATATCTAGATAAACTTGAAGAGCTCGACCTATAATTTTTGGGCTTACTCTTCCATTTCCAATTGAAGATAAACTCAATGTCTCCTAATAACATGTAGATATTTGAAAAATAAGTCACAATGCTTCTTGATTAATTGAACCACATCCTTAGAGTCATCAAAAGTGGGTAAGAAATAATTACTATAGAAAGGATGATGCAAATGAGATAAGGACTTTCCCTTCCATGCAGTTTGGGTCTATTCTTTATCTTTAAATTTTGTGTGATAATTATAACCTCCTACTTTAAAACCTTACATTTTCTTAGCTTCAAAGAACCTACACCACTTTCTCCTTCTCACCTTGCCAACACTTATTTTTTCTCCTAGATGGACTGTACGAGTTATAGAAGCAATAAACTACCACCAAACTTAAGCAAATAAAGTGACAACTTTAACACTTTAAATGATAGCTAACAATCACCAACCTTAGCATAATATTCATGCCATCAATCCATCACTTCTAATAATAATACCTGACATAACTTTCCACCTAATATGATATTTTCCACCTACCATTAATTCATCCCATTACAAAAGATAATTGCAGTAATTTATATTTGACATACTTTTCCACCTCATATGATATTTTTCACCTACCATTAATTTATCCCATTATTAAAAGATAATTGCAGTAGTGTTTATAAGTAATTTTAAATACTATTAATTTTAATAAATTTTAATAAAATTCAAAAAATAATCTTACAATAATATTTCTAAAGATGTATTCATTTGTACTATTAATTTTGATTTTATACATCTATATGTGACCTCTAACTTTATAGTATTATTCTTTCATTTTCACATTACAATTTATAAACTACTTCATTGTATATTCTTATAATATTTAATTTAGCAAGGGATACAAGCATCAAAGTTCTTGATAGTATATTCTTATAATATTTAATTTAGCAAGGGATACAAGCATCAAAGTTCTTGCAAGTGTGATGTTTTTTAAGGTAGGATATAGTGAAATGATAATATGATTAATCAACATGGTCAAAGTTCTTGCAAGTGTGATGTTTTGAAGGTAGGATTTACTAACTCTTATTCCATGTATCAGTCTCTTCCACAAATGCATGGTCAAATTAATCCACAAATGCATTTACTAACTCTTCTTCCATGTATTCAATGTTCCGTAAGACTTTTGAATAAAATTTTAATTAAGAAAACAAAGGTACACATTCCCATAGAATGACTATCATTTGAAAAAGGATCAGTCTCTCTCCCAGATCGTCATTCTATCAAGATCAAGAGAAATGTTGTTAGACTGAATGAATTCCGAGATAAAAATAAAAATAATATCTTGTAGAATACATTAATTAGAAATATTGACAACACAAAAAAGATTTAGAGGAACTATACTGAACTTTCGACCTGCTTAAATTTAGGGCAACTCTCAACGAATCCCAGTGGCTGCAAAGGAATCTTTTTCTTCTTCTTCTATTTTCTCTGCCTCGTCGCTCTCAGATTGAAGCGCCCAGGTACTCGCCGTTACCCCAGATGGCAAACGTGGTGGTTGCAGCCCCTATCTATTCAGTGTTGAATCTTGTCTTGGGAAAAAGAAGGTTGATTGTTTGCTAGTGTCTTCTAAAGAAGACCGTTGTTGTTACAGAGCTGGATTAAAGGTTGGCGAGTTGAGAGAAAGAGATTGTTGTTAGAAATTTACAGAGTTCAGACATTCAACGATACTAGGGGTAAGTTTGTTTCAGTTTGAACGTGGTGAAGGAATAGAATACATCTGTAGTGGTGCAACTAAAGTATTCTTCATTTTCATTTGTGAAAGGCTTTGTAAATGAAGGTACAAGTATCAGTCAAAGAATTTTGAGGGGAAATGTTTGGACATGCTGCTTTACAATGTTATAAGTTATGGTTTTAAAAAAATTCCTTCTATGGTGAAAATATTAAAATGATGTTGCTTTTATGATTGAAATATTTGAGAGATCTTAATTGTCATTGTGGATTAGTACAAGGTTTATTGGAAGATATCACAAATTGTTTGTTGATATGATAATCAAGCATTTTAATTAAAAATATGTGTGTAAGTACAAGTGGTTGACACAAGGGGAAAGTGGTAACTTTGTGTGGAATAGAAAAGTTTGATAAAACTGTCGTAATTTTTGTAAGCCATAAAGTTTATGAAGTCCTTGGTTCTTTGGCTCATGAGAAGACCAAAATCAAGGCATGATATTTGCAAGATCTTTGGTGATTGTATGATTTTGTGCTTTTTTGTTTGAGATTTAACTATGGCTTCCACTAAAATGTCAAATATTGTGGTTAGTGAAAAATTGGATGAAGTTAATTTTACAATTGAAAGGTTTATGGGAAGTAGCTATTGAAGAAAAACCTACAGATCAAAGTCAACACAATAAATGGGATAAAAAGGATATGAATGCATGTGCTACACTTTTATGGAAAATTAGTCTAGGCATTAGACTTCATGTTCAAAGTTTAAAAGTACCAAAAGAAATATGGGAAACTTTGCAAACAATGTATGAAAGAACAAGTTAAAAGCGATGGATATTAAGAGACAATTAACTCATTTGAAAATGAAAGTAGGAGATACCATGAATGATCATATTTCTAAATAGAAAAATTTAAGAAATCAACTTGCAATGATGAAGGTTGAATATGAAGATGATGAAATCATAGAGTTCTTAATTAAAAGCCTTCTAGAGGAGTATAATAATTTCATTTATACTCTAGAACTAACAAACACATTTGAGAATACATGATGGTGCTCAAAGAGAGAGCGGGAATAGGTGAAATCAGAAATTTGAATTTAGCATTAGGCAATTCTATCCAAGATGGTGTAGAGAAGGGTTTAGGAGCCTGCCAGGAGGAGGATGACTAGGGGAATAAAGTTTCCTCTGAGAATGAGGGCCCATGTGAAACAAGGTAGGTCCTAGGGAAGGAGGCTTTGAAATCTGGTCAGACTATGTTGGGCCCGCAATCCGTTCGAAATGTCCTTAGTGTGGGGTTGAATAGTTGGTGGTCTTCTCTCTTTGATATAAAGCTCATAGGTAAGTCTTCCTTCCCAGAAATAAAAGACATCTCGGACAAAGAAAAGGGGAAGTATGCTATTGAAATCCTAGATGAGCTTGTAGACCATAAGATTGCTTCTATGGCATCATCCCTAGTTGGGAAGTTCATAGGCCCAAGGCCGAATATTGATATTGTGAGGTCCTATGCAAGAAATAAATGGGACTTGAAATTTCATGTGGAGATTGTGGCTATGGCTAAGGGTTTCTCCTCTCCTTTCAGTTCACTTTCCTAGATGATCTCACTAGGATTCTATGTGTTGGGTCCTGGTCCTTTGGTCATTCAACTCTTGCCTTGCAAAAATGGATCTCAAATTTGGACCTCAATGACTCTTTCTTTGTTCAAGCTCCTATTTGGGTACACCTTCCTGAACTTCCTATGGAGTTTTTCTATGAGGATATTTTTGATGGCATAGCTAAATCTTTTGGGGAGATCCTATCCATTGACCCTGTCATGGTGTCAAGGAGACATTTAACATATGCAAGGATTTATCTAAGAGTAGGTGAGGATAGAGATATGTCAGAGGTTGTTTATGTCCACTCAAAGTTGGGTACCCATATTCAAAAGATAGACTTTGAAAGTGTCCCCTTTTCTTTCTTTCAGTGTAAGAAAGTTGACCATGTTGCTAAGTTATGCCCTAGGTTCTAGGAGGGAAAAGCTAGGAAACAGTTGCAGAATAAGAGTAAGGCCGAGGGTATAACTAAGGACAAAATCAATAGCTCCAAAGAAGGAGAGAAAGTATGCAAACAAAAGCAAATTTCTAACCATGAAAGTGCTCCAAACCAATAGTAGGAGAGTTTGGAGGCTACCCAGCCATTGGCTGATGTTGTGGTCCTAGGGGCAGAGTCTGGTGGAACACCTATTAAGGAAGTTGAATCACTAAAGATTGTGGTTGTTCAGTAGTGGTCAGAAATTGAATCTGAGGATTTAGGTAACAATTTAACATCTTGTCCTACTGGGGATCTCTTATATGGGATTGCAAGCACTGACCCAAGAGCAGAAGGGGAAATATCTAATGTCTCCAATTCCTAGGTTCAGGCAAGGAGTGTGGATGCAACTCAATCCAATGCGCCCAACCCTACAGAAGCTGGTATTCTTAGCTAGGGGATAACTTCTCCTGAAAAGAATTCAAGAGTGGTGGAATTGGTTAGGTCCTTGTCACTAGGCCAATTAACCAAAATGGAGGCTCTGTTTGCGAGTTGTATTGATGAACAACAAGGGGAATGGACTACTGTCAAAAAGAAAAAGAAGATTCGAGATCCTTCTCTGATCTCCCCAAGTGCAATAAGAAGTAGAGTGAAAGATGATGTTCGAGCAAAATCTAAGACTCTTGGAAGGAAAGGTCACAGTCAGATTAGGAAAGAGGAGACTAGAAGGAATCTAGTGGATGGGAGCCAAAAGACCATCCAAGAGGTCTTCCTTGCAAAGAAGAGATGAAGGTCATATCTTGGAACATTTGTGGGCTAAATGGAGCCCACAAACAAGAGGTAATAAGGAATATACTTAGGGATCATAAACCAAATTTCATGTTTATTCAAGAAACCAAAATGAGAAAGGAGTCAATGGAGAGAATCTCTTTCAGTGAGAGTTTGGAGGGGTTTGCTACGAATTCGGATGGGGTTTCGGGAGGTTTGCTTACTCTCTGCAACTCTAATTTTTTCTAGTCACAAGTTTTATATGGTGAAGGTAATATTCTCCTCATTCAAGTTGTTAATATCAAATATCATGAATGTTGGTATCTTTTGAATGGTGATTTTGCTATCAGGATTGAATTGTGTGATTTTGAGTCAAACTCATTGACCCATGTTTCATGAGTAGTGATTCAACATGAATCCATCTCTCATGAAAATAAATGGAACACACAGCACTCATTGGATCTAGGTGATGCTCATAAGGGTGAAGCACTGGGACTTCTTGAGAGATCACCCATCCTAGTATTACTCCAACCTAAGCGCGCTTAACTATAGAGTTTTCTCCATGGTTAAACCCAAAGCTTGCAACCCCATTTGCAAAACCTTCACCAAGTTTTTTTCCTTATGAACCATTGGTGAATGGTTCATAAGGCACAACACTTGGTCAATGGTTCATAAGGCACAACACTCGATGAAGCTTTTTCAAATGGGGTTGCAAGCTTTGGGTTTAACCATGGAGGAAACTTTGTAGTTAAGTGTGCTTAGGCTAGAGTATTACTAGGATGGGTGACCTCCCAAGAAGTCCTAGTGCTTCACCCTTGTGAGCATCACCTAGATCCAATGAGTGCTACGTGTTTCATTTATTGTTATGAGAGATGGATTCATGTTGAATCACTACTCATGAAACATGGGTCAATGAGTTTGACTCAAAATCACATAGTTCAATCCTAATAGCAAAATCACAATTTGACTTGCTATGGAAATTATCTATACTACTTATCAATCTTTTGAATGTTTACGCTCCTAACTCTAAGATTGGAAAGAGGAACTATTGAGTTAAAATTAAGAATATTTATCCAAATTCCAAGTGGGAAATTATATAATCATGGGGGACTTTAACACCCCCTTAAGGGATGATGAAATACAGGGGGGCTTGGCTCCAAATTTGGACAATAGGCAAGACCCTACTGGATTTGTCAATGAGTTAACATTACTAGATGTTGATCTTTAGGGAGGCTTGTTCACTTGGTCCAATAGGAGAGTGGGTAGAGAATACTTGCAAGTTCGGCTGGGCAAGGGTCTTATCTCTTTAGATTGGACGAATTCAAATTATTGCAAGCTATCCTTAATGGCCTAGATAGGATTAGATCACTCTCCTATCTCTCTCACTTTGGACCCTATTTCTATCAAACATAACTTCCCCTTCATATTTGAGAGAATGTGGACTTCCCACCTAGATATATCTCTTTTTGTTTCAAAGTAGTGGAACATTCACATAGAGGGATTTGCCATGTTCAAGGTGGAAAAGAAGCTAAAAAATATAAAGCTAAATATTTGAAAGTGGAACAAGTCAGATTTTGCTAACATTTTTCATTCCAAAGCATAGATCTTGGAGGATCTCAACATTTTTCATGATGTCATTCAGAAGGAGGGATATAATGAAGAGAGGCTAGAGGGAAAAAAAAATTCTAACTGAGCTTCACAATATAATTGGTCAAGAGAAGGCCTATTGGAAACAAATATCTAGTGTAGTATGGTTAAAAGAGGGGGACCAAAATACTAGATTCTTTCATATCTCTACTCTAAAACATAGAGTTTATAATAGACTTAGTAGAATCAAGGAGGGGGATGTTGCCTTGGAAAAGGAAAATGGTAAAGCTATTGAGGCCATATCTTTCTTCTCTAATCTTCTTTTGAGAGATCTTAATCCTGTGGACGATGATCAATAGGACATTATTTCGAATATCACGACTTTGATCCAACTAGAGGAGAACACAATGATTGAGGCTCTTCCATCCCCTTTGGAAGTTGAGCATGTTGTCTTTTCCCTTGTTTTCGACAAGTCTCTGGGCCTAGATGGTTTCCCTACTTTTCTCTTTCAAATATTTTAGAAAGTGGTCCATTAGGATGTCATCAAAGCAGTTCAAGAGGTTTTTGGTGCCAAGAGTCTACTCAAGGAGGTTAATGCCACTTTCCTTGTGCTTATTCCTAAAGTGGCAAGGGTGGATTCTTTGGACTAATTCAAACCTATCAGCCTTTGAAACTCATTCTACATGATTATTTCTAAAGCTTTGGCTCCAAGGATTATGAAGGTTCTCCATCCCTTATAGCTCCTCAGCAATTAGGCTTTGTCCTGAGGAGACAATCCTGGACTCTATCATGACTATCCATGAAGTCATCCACTCTTTGGAAGAAGGTAAGAGAGAAGGTTTCATCCTCAATCTTGACTTTTCCAAGGCTTATGATCAGGTGGATTGGTCCTTTCTCTTCAAGGTTCTTAGAGCCTTTGGTTTTAGCTCAAGGGTCATCAAAATTATTAACCAGTTGGTTTCTTCTACCTCTTTGGTAATTTTGGTCAATGGATCCCCCTCCACATTCTTCAAAACCTCAAGAGGGCTCAAGAAAGGAGATCCAATTTCGCCCATTCTTTTCAATATTTTGGCTAAATGTCTTGGAAGGATGATTTCTACCAATAGAATTTTTGGTGCTATGTCTGGTATCAAACCTTCTTCTGGTCCCCTAGTTTTCTCTTATCAAAAATTTTTTGATGACACTATTATGGGGGGAAAAGCCTTAGTAGGGGAAGCCAAAGTGATGATAAAGATCTTGAGTTCTTACTCTAAGGGCTCAAGGTAGCTTATCAACTGGAACAAGAGCTTTGTTTTCTTCATTAACACTCCAGCTGAGAGATATAAGAAGATAGTTGATATTTTGGGCTATGGCTTGGGCATCCTCCCTTCTATCTATTTGGGTCTCTCAATGGGCCTCAAACCCCCAAATTCTTCCTAGAATAGTCCTATTGACAAGTTCAATAAGAAATTGGTTGGTTGGAAAGGAATCATCCTTAGTTAAGCTAGCAAGATTCAATTGGTCAAATCCACTCTCTAGAATCTCCCAACTTATGCAATGAATCTCTTTGGGATTCTCTGCAAGTATGCAGACCATTTGGAGAAGATCCAAAGGAATTTTCTATGGTCTGGATCGAAAGACAACAAGATATTTCCCCTTGTGGCGTGGGATAATGTGTACCTCCCCAAAAAGAATGGGGGGGTGGGTATAAGAAAACTAAGACCTTTCAATAAATCTCTCCAAGAAAAACAAATTTGGAGAATATTTTCCAACAAGGGGCATTGGCAGGACACCATGGAAGACAAGTACCTTTGTACACCTTTAATAAGACACGTGTTCTATGGATGTACCATTCCCAATGGATCAAATAGATGGAATGCCATACTTAGAGCCAAAGATATGGCCAACAAAAAGGTGAAATGGAGTGTGGGAAATGGCGAGGACACTCTTTTCTGGTAGGATAACTAGCTGATCCAAGGGCCTCTTTACAATATTCCTAAATATGAAAGATGGGCTTATATTTGGATTCAAAGGTATGGAAGATTTTTTAGTGACTATAGACATGGCCAGGATTGAAGAGACCTTTCTTTAATATCCAAGGACCTCAAACCTCTGATGAGTATTCTTCACTCAGTGGTTTTGAATGATGATGAAGACCAACTTGTTTGGGAGAACACCTATAATGGCATCTACTCAATGCCTTCGGGATACCAAGCTCTTATGAGGCAAGATTCCAAACCGAAGTGGGCTAAGGCCTGGTTCCCTAGCCTTATCCCTAAAATCAACATTTTCTTTTGGCTTTTACTCCAAAACAAGATTCTTATTATAGACAATCTAAGTAAAAGAGGTCTTCATATTCCAAATATATGTGTCCTATGCAAAAACCAGGATGAGTCTGTGGATCACCTATTTATACATTGACCCTCACAAGAGAGGTGTGGTCTATTTTCAGTCAAGCATTTGGGATGAGCTAGTGTGCTCCTGTCTCGACCATTGAATTCTTCAGGAAGTGGGATGACTCTTGGAAGGGATTAGGGCTCCAAGCAATAAGAAAACGGACTCTACCTCACTTTGGTTGGGGAATATGGAAGGCTAAAATTGTTTCTAGTAAAAATCAAAATGCCCTATTGGAAAATTATATAGTATGCAAGAGATCTAACCCATTTGTAGGAGATACTAGAAGTAGCAATGACACTTAGAAAAGAAAGGAATGTCATTGTTCTTTACCTCGAGAGGGATGGTAGAAAGGTAACTTCGATGGTGCGACTAAAGCTAACTCGAGAGCTGCGAGTAGTGGAGGGGTGATCAAAAATTCCCATGGGTATGGTATAGCGATAGTAATATTCCCTCTAGGACACAAAACTAATCACTTTACAAAGGCTTGTGTAGCCCTTCAAACAACTAAGTTGGAAAAAGAGATAGGTTTTAAAAGCCTCTAGCTTGAGGGGGATTCTAACAATATCATTAAATGCCTGAGGAGTGAACATCCCTTGTCCTGGAGTATTAAGAATATGATGGAAGAAACCAAGCAAATATTACTCACCTTCGAGAGGGTTTATGTGTTACATGTATACCGAGAGGCTAATGCGGTTGCTAACTAGCTGTCCAATAAGGTAGTTAGAAGGGACACATCAAAGAGGTGGTCAAATGGTGAGGAGATTTTGGTGGCCGCTAAAAGTTTAATAGAGATTGAGAGAATCCAAGGGAGGAAACTAAGCATAGAGTGTAATAATGAAAGTTAATGTTGTCAATCCTACATTTATAATGATGAAAACTTGGCACGGGATGAAAAAGAGTTATCATAATTGGTGGGCTTTGTGACACATTTTTTCTGCAATTGGTAATTGTTTTTACAATTGATTTCCTGAGGAAAAAGACAAGAATTATTTTGGTGAGAAAAACTAGCTTTTGACTCTTTTCACTTGGAGAATTCAGAGTAATTGTTAAAGCTCTACAATATGGTGGGTGAAAGGCATCATAGAGAGCCAAAGGGCGAAACAAAGAAGTGGAAGAGGAGGTCGAAGGTCTAGGAGAAGCTGAGAGAAGGTGACATCATGAGTTTTATAGAGAAACTACATGGATGGAATCCTAAGATCACTGATCTTATGGTTAAGTCATGGAAAGATGGGAAGGTGAAGATTGATGTTATTGAAATTTTAGGTCAATAAAGGGGTTATTGTGGAGGTCATTAATTCTCTTATTTAGAGCATTAAATTCTTTAGGGACAAGAAAGTTTCCCTCAATGTTGTTAAAGACTTAGCTAAGGGTGCCAAGGAGATGAAAGATTTAGTGAAGACTGGTGTGTACTATGAACTTGTTTCAATAAAGAAACTTTGGAGGTTTATTTTAAGGGTGATTATCTCTTACATTACACTTGACACTAGGTATGAAAAAATTCATACCCACCATATTGTCATCTTAAACCACTTTAGGTATGGAACAAAAATCTTTGGGTAAAAGCACAAACCTGTGTCACCCTTTTACAAAGGAAAAAGCTAACAAAAGTATAATTGTTCACCATCAATAACATAAAACTGGTATTATTATTTAGAATTGAAAATGAAGCAAACTAATGAAGTGTGTAGAAATGGGTGAAGATTAGGATTATAATTTTTGATAATTATTTGGAATAAGAAATTATATATTTTCCTATTTTTTAATGATAACTTTTTAGTTGCTGAAAAATGTTGGAAATCGGGGGTCTAGTTCCCACCACAAAACTACATGAAAATAAACTTATTTTCCCTTTGATCTCATATTATTTTATATATAACATATGTAGGTAGAACAATAAAAAATAAAAATTGTCTTTAGACCTATATTTTCTCTCTAATAACAATTCAAACTTCAACTTATTCAAATCGATATTTTTCATCTCCCACCACATTTTTCAAAATAATTCTATTCCAACCAAAAGAGAACTTATAGATTCTAAAAGAGGACTCTCTCCTCTAGAACATCATATAATTTTTAATTTTTATTGATTTGATTTAATATTTTTTTCTTTCTCAAAATCAATATCTTCCCAAGTGTTAAAAT
The DNA here is from genome assembly GCA_028749045.1 of Cupressus sempervirens. Taxonomy (NCBI): domain Eukaryota; kingdom Viridiplantae; phylum Streptophyta; class Pinopsida; order Cupressales; family Cupressaceae; genus Cupressus; species Cupressus sempervirens. The sequence continues at coordinate 563,032,992 of CM053785.1, read as the reverse complement.
ACGTACTTGTAGAATTTTTTAATTACAAAATACTATATCTAATTAAAACACTATGAACTCTATATGTGAATATTCTTGACTTTGAGCTCTATAAAATGGTGTTTATATGTTATTTAAAAAGCATCATAAAAAATAGTAAGAGTTACTGAAATGTCAATTTTCTGAAATAATTGTATTTCTTTAGTATTTGGATTCTAACTTGTATAAAACATGCATTTAATAGACATTTCCAATTGAAAAAGTGAGACCATATATAACTTAGCTAGAATAAATTTATCAATATCATATGTTTGAACAAAAATAATTTTTAGATAGAAATACTCAAATTCAGTCATTTTGATTAGTTAGCCTGAAAAGTGACACAACTTTGGACTTTTACCCCTCCATCCCCTACTACCTTTTCTTTTTTGCAAATAAGAATATCATGGGCTTTAAGAAGAAAGTGTATGCAAACCTAACCTTCCATGAGGGTCTATTGTTACTTTTTTATGAGCACTTCAAAACTCAAATTCATGGAAGAGATATAGCCCCTAAAGCAGAGTCCTTAGTGGAAATAGAAAGCTCTTACTTTCATTTTGATAATGAGGATAATGATGGGTTGCATTTGGATGACAAAGAGGAGGTGGCCAAGATTATGAAGGACTTGGGTAGGAAAAGGAATAAAATAACTAGGAAAGGCACGAAGAGTATGAATATTAAGCTTGAGCTTAATTCTATAGAGGATTACAATGAAGAGGAAGAGGGGATGGAAACAGATGAGGTGAAAGAGGTGGGTGCAAGTAAGATATAGGTAAGCAGGAAGCATGATAGTCTGGCCAAAAGGAGGGGAGGAAATAAGGAAGCTAGGAAAGCGCATGGTAAGGGAAAGGAGACCCATCTCAAAGCTTAAGTGGAGAGTAAAGAGGATTACAGTTCAGAAAAAACCACTTGTACTCCTAGTATTAAGGGTAGGAGAACAACTTGGAGGAACTTTCACACTAGTACAATGAAAATGGGCCTGGTGAGAGAACATATCCAGTCAAAGGTCTTGGAGAAACTCATTGACCCAACTTTGGTGATTCTAAATGATAATGCTAGGGAGGTGGGGATGAACCTCCTAAACATTGCCCGCAATAGTATGGTAGACAATTTCTAGTCTATTAAGTGAATTTTCCATGAAGTAAAAGAGATTAAGATCAAGATGTACAAGGGTAGGAAAGGAAGGAAAGGGAGGATGGGACTAATAGAATTTGCAAGCTGGAGGTGAGGGTTGCTGAGATGGAAAAAAGACTATAAAGGATGGAGAGCTCCCTCCATAGCTCTGCCAACCAAAGCCTCAATATTATCAAAGGTTTGAATGATAATATAAAATAGCTACATTTAAGAATGGAGGAAAGCACTGGGAGAAAGAGAATAAGGACAATGAGGAAATCAAGGTCGTTGAAGAAGATGACTACTTATTGGTTGAGAGTCAAATCAACAAAAGGAGATCAAACAAGAGGAAGAGGGGAAAGGAAGATTCTTCAGATGACATTCATTTGATGACTATCCAAGTAGAAACCATGGGAAAATTGGAGCTCAAGGTTGTGGAGGTGGTCAAAGAAATGATGCCCTTATCAGCGTTCCTAGTTTTTTGTCTTGCCCCTAGCTTTTGGTGGTTTAAGCCTACCTATTCCTCTTTGTCGTTGTTTTTTCTTTTGTTTGGTAATGGAGGTTTGTTATGGTCTATTGTTATCTTATGTTAACTAGCTAGCTCTGTACTTTTTATCATCTTATGTTGTTAATGTTGGATACAATTGTTCAATTGTGTATTGTCTTTGATGTTACACAAATGTCATATTAGTCATCAGACAGAGTCTACCGAGCTCAGTTGGTTAGCAAGGCAAAAGACAGAGTCTACCGAGCTCAAAAGGTTAGCAAAGAAGGTTTACAATGTCTACCGAGCGTTCTTAGGCTTTACCTGGCGTATTCAGTTGCTATCGAGCTTTCAAGGTTAGCAAAGGAAATTTAGTTACTACCGAGCATACTCGGTCATCAAGAGAAAATAGTGCAGGAAATAGTTCTAACCGAGCTTTCATGGGCAGTGAAGGAAATTTAGTTCTTACCGAGTTAACTCGACAACCAAATGATTTTACAAATTTTGTAATGTTAACCAAGTTAAGACGGTTAACTCAGGAAATTATTTCTGGAAGTAGTATTTACCAAGCAAGGTCAGCTAGTGAAGGATTTCATTATTTTGTGAAATAAAGTTTATTTGTTTAAAGTAATATTTGTAGCCAACTAATGTATGGTTTATTGGTAAATGTAACTTATGAATGAGTCGACTTGATAGTCTGAATGGTATATATAAGAAGTCAAGTTGTGAATTCTAAGAGTAAGTAATGGATTTGATGTAATGTGAATAAGCAGGAAGACTAATTATTGTGAAAGTGAATTTTGAAGGATGATTAGAGATCATTGAGGAGCAGCAAAGCTATATTTGATCAAAAAGGATCTAATAGTGCAAAATATAGATTTGTAATCAACAAATTCAGTTGCATCTTATTTAGATCAATTCATTGTTACTTTCTAACCATTGTAGTAGTGATTTTAAAATCTCTTAACAGAGTTGGTTTAACAGCCATTTTTGTAAATCCTCTAACAAGGTGACAGTTCAGTTGAATTGTTCTAAAGACCTCTAGCAAGGCCACTCTTAACAGGGTGATTAAATCCTCTAACAAGGTCACACCTAACAGTGTGTATTGTAACCTTTAATAGGGTGTGTTCATTTTATTTATTTTTGCATGCATGAATGCTTGAAGATCAGTAACAAGTTAATTTACCGAGTTATAGCATTTTTAATTTAGTGTTTAGTGTTTACCGAGTATCAATAGTAACTAGTTATTTAAGACATCTAAGGGATCTGTGGATTTTTTTTGTAGTAACTGATTCAACGCCCCCCCCCCCCCCCTTAGGTACTCCATCTAAAATCCCAACAATTGGTATCAGAGCTTTTGGTGCTTTCAGGAAAAGATTTCAAAGATCTAAAGCTAAAGATCAGGATGTCTTACAAGAGGGAAATTCCAAGACTTAATAAGGAGAACTTCTCAACATGGCAGGGATTGATGAGACTTCATCTGGCTTCTATTGGCAATTCAGGACTGAAGTACCTTGATAAAAAAAAATATGTAGAACCTGCTGGTACATTATTTGTTAATGATATTGCTGAAAAGAAGACTCACAACAACATAATGATAGATATAGCATCTGCTCTGAGTTATGAAGAATTTGATGACATCAAGGATTGCAAAACTGCCTTTGAAATGTGGAACAAGCTAAAAGAGATCTATGGAGGAGATGATAATGTGAGAAGAGCCAAAGCAAAAAGTTTGAGAGGACAATTTGATCAAATGAGGATGAGAGAGGATGAAAATATTGCAAAATATGTTGAAAGAGTTAAAGCATGTGTTAGTGCAATCAAAGCATCTAGAGGAGATATTAAGGAGGAGACAGTTATAAGTAAAGTTCTTAGAACTCTACTTCCTATTTATGCAATCAGAGTCTCTACAATTCAAGAAAGAAGATGTGAAGCAAATCATAAGATAAATTTAGAGGCCATAGTTGGAAGATTGACTGCATTCGAGCTAGACAACTATGATATTTATGTTCTAGTTGCCAAGAACATTGAATCAGCATTTGAAGCCAAGCTTTCACTCAAATAAAAAGGCAAGAAGATAAAGGATCCTCAGTTAGACAATGATGAAGAATCAAAACAGAGTTCAGACAGTGATCTTGAGGTGGTTGAAACTCTGCTAGCAAGGAAATATTCAAGAGGCAAAGGGAAATACAAAGGTAAGGTTCCTCTAATCTATTTTTCTTGTGAAGAAATTGGACATATTGCTACTAGGTGCCCAAATAACCAGAACAAGGATGAGAAGAAAGGTCACAAGTGCAATAGCAAGAAATACTTCAAATCATTCAAGGATAAAGGTAGGAAAGCATGTTTATGGTTAAAGATTCTAATGATTCTGATGATGAAGAAGATGAAATTGTTTACATTGTTGTAAAAGATGAGTCTGATAATGATGAAGAAATGGCACTCATTTCTCATATGAGTAGAAATGATACATAGATTATAGATAGTGGTTGTTCTCATCACATGACTGGTGATAAAACTAAGTTTGAACATTTTGAAGACTATGATGGTGGTAGTGTAAGATTTGGTAAAAATGAACCTTGTTGTATAAAAGAAAAAGGAAGAATCTCACTGACCAGGGAACTTGTATGTGATAATGCATATTGGGTAAAAAGACTAAAGCACAATCTATTGAGTGTGGCACAGCTAGTCAATAATAGATTTAAAGTAGAATTCATGCATGTAAAGGCAAGACTGCTAGATGGCAAAGGTAAGCTGATTGGATCAGGCACTCAAACAAAAGGTAACTTGTTTTATCTTGAACTTGGTGAATGTTCATGTTTTATTGCTCAAGTTGAAGAAAGTTGGTTATGGCATAGGAGGTTATGTCATGTAAACTTTGAAAATTTGGTAAAAATAAGTAAATTCAAGAAAGTAAGAGGTGTTCCTAACATAAAGAAAACTGAGGTTGGTCTATGCAAGAATTGTCAAATTGGCAAAATGGGAAAGACTAGCGTTAAAAGCAAGAACTATCAGTCTGAAAAAAATTTAGAAATTGTGCATACTGATTTGTGTGGACCTATTGGCATTGAAATTTATATTGGTGAAAAAAATTTCATTCTTTTTGTTGATGATTATTCGAGAATGATGACTGTCATATACCTAAGAGAGAAATTAGAAGCATTTGAAAAGTTTAAATGGTATTTGGCCAGAGTAGAAAAGGAAACAGGTAAAAAATTGAAATGCTTGAGGTCTAACAGAGGTGGTGAATTCATTTCACATGAGTTCAATAACTTTTGCTTTGAAAAGGGAATCAAAAGACAGGTTTCAGCACCTAGAACTCCTGAACAAAATGGAATAGTAGAAAGAAGGAACATATCTATCATGGACTGTGCAAGAACCTTAATGATTGAGAAGAGCATTGCTATTAAATACTAGAAGGAAGCTATTAGCATGTAGTTCATACCTTGAACCGAGTACAACTGAAAATGGACTCATTCAAAACCCCCTATGAGTTATGGTATGGCTACAAACCCAATGTAAGTTACCTAAAAGTATTTGGAAGCAAATGTTACATTTTGAAAGAATCTAGAAAAGGTAGATTTGATGTAAAGGGTGATGAAGGAATATTTTTTAGATATTCTTGCAAAAGTAAAGCATATAGATGTTTGAATTTGTCTACTCACAAAGTCATAGAAAGTGCACATGTGAAAGTTAATGAGTTTGCAAAAAGAACTGAAGAAGAAAGCAAAAGGGAACCTAAAGACTACAGGAGATTTGTCTACATTGAACTTGATACAATGCCAAATACACTAGTCAATCAGGAATCTTCAACTCTTGAGTCTTCAATAACCGAGTCGCAAGAAGTTCAAACTAAGCTAATACCTACTGAGTTGCAAGAACCTGAGTTGCAAACAGAAGCTACCGAATCAACACCTACCGAGCCCGAGCAACCAGAACTAGAACTAGAAGTTGAAGCACAGAAGGATAACAATGCAAGTCGTTTAAAAGGCAACGAGCCTGTGTTAGCTAAGTATGGCAGGAAGCATCATGCACCAGATCAGATCATTGGAGATAAATCAGAAGGAACAATGACAAGAAGTAAGTTGAAAGGCACTTGTTTACTTGCTGATTTTGAACCTAAAAATGTCAAAGATGCATTAGAAAATGAAAGTTGGATTGAAGCTATGAATGAAGAGATAGAACAGATAGAGAAAAATAAAACATGGACTCTTGTACCTAGACCTCAAGATAAAAATGTGATTGAAACTAAGTGAGTATTCAGAAACAAGTTAAATGAAGATGGTAAGGTGTCAAAGAACAAAGCTTGATTGGTATGCAAAGGATATTCTCAAGAAGAAGGTGTAGACTATGGAGAGACTTTTGCTCCTATTGCAAGATTGGAAGGTGTCAGAACCTTACTTGCATATACTGCATACAAAGGATTCAAAGTTTATTAGATGGATGTCAAGTCAACATTTCTCAATGGCATATTGGATGAAGAGATTTACATTGAACAACCTGAAGGTTTTGTTGATCCAGACAAGAAGGACATGGTCTACAAATTGCATAAAGCATTGTATGGTTTGAAACAAGCACCTAGAGCATGGTATGAAAGATTGCATAACTATCTTATTCTGATTGGTTTTCAAAGAACTAATGATAACAGTAGTTTGTACATAAAGGAAGGACCAGATAATAAGATTATTTTGGTAGAGATATTTGTAGATGATACTTTGTTCATAGGAAATGATGATCTTTGCAAAGAATTTTCAGAACAAATGAACAAGGAATTTGAAATGTTAATGTTTGGAGAAATCAAATTCTTTGTTGGTCTTCAAATTCATCAGACTAAGAATGGTATCTATATCACTCAATATAAATACATTAAAGAGATACTGAAAAAGTTTGGTATGGAAGACTGCAAACCAGTTGGAACTCCTATGTGTACTGGATTGAAACTTACCAAGGATGATGAATCAAAGGAAGTGGATTAGACATTGTATAGATCTATGATTGGAAAGTTGCAATGTGTAGTGCACACAAGACCAAACATTGCCCTTGTAGTAGGAATTGTAGCAAGATTCTCAGCAAGACCAAAACAAAATCACATGATGGAAATCAAAAGGATCATGAGATATTTAAAAGGAACTAAAGATTATGGATTATGGTATAAACTTGGAGGAAAACTGGATTTAAAAGTGTTCACTGATGCAGATTGGGTAGGGAATGTTGACAACAGAAAGAGTACAAGTGGAGGAGCTTTCTTTCTTGCAAAGAGGTTGGTTTCTTGGACAAGTAAAAAGCAGAACTGTACATCCCAGTCCACAACAGAGGCTGAATATGTTGCAGCAGCAATAAACTGCTCAAACATTGTGTGGTTCAAACAATTATTGGAAGGTATGAAGCAAGAAATCAAAGAACCTGTTGTTATGTTTTGTGACAACACAAATGTAGTTAACATATCCAAGAATCTAGTGATGCATTCAAAAACCAAGCATATTTCTATAAAGTATCACTTTGTTAGAGAATTGGTACAAGAAAAAGAAATCAGATAGGAATATGTCCATACAAAGGAACAAATTGCTAACATATTCACAAAGCCTTTAGCTAAGGATGCATTCTTGTATCTAAGAGGTAAGTTAGGGGTCATTCCCCTATTTGAAGCTCACTAAAATACAATTTTAGTGATGCATCAACATGAACAGAATTGAAGATCTATCAGTTGATGCAGCAAAGTAATGAAGACATTGCATATGAATCAGTACCTCAGGTACAATGCTATTCATTTGATTTGTGTTGTATTTAGCATGTGTTGTCAAAGAGGGAGAGTATATTGTCATATCTTTTTGAAATTTGCAAGAAAATGAGAGTTTGTGTAAGAGGGAGAGATTATTATGAAAGAGGGAGATTACTGTATTTGAGGAAGTGGGTGAAGTATTCTACCAGTAAAGACCTATTTTCAAATTTCATTTTTCTATGACATGTTGTGTTTCCATCAATGCCAAAGGGGGAGATTGTTGGATACAATTGTTCAATTGTGTGTTTGTCTTTGATGTTACACAAATGTCATATTTGTCATCAGACAGTCTACCGAGCTCAATTGGTTAGCAAGGCAAAAGATAGAGTTTACTAAGCTCAGAAGGTTAGCAAAGAAGGTTTACAATGTCTACCGAGCATTCTCAGGCTTTAGCTTGTGTATTCAGTCACTACCGAGCTTTCAAGGTTAGCAAAGGAAATTTAGTTACTACCGAGCAAACTCGATTATCAAAAGAAAATAGTGTAGGAAACAGTTCTAACCAAGCTTTCATGGATAGTGAAGGAAATTTAGTTCTTACCAAGTTAACTCGATAGCCAAAGGATTTTGCAAATTTTGTAATGCTAACCGAGTTAAGATGGTTAACTCAAGAAATTATTTCTGGAAGCAGTATTTATCGAGCAAGGTTAGCCAGTGAAGGATTTCATTGTTTTGTGAAATAAAGTTTATTTGTTTAAAGTAATATTTGTAGCCGACTGATGTATGGTTTATTGGTAAATTTAAAATATGAATGAGCTGACTTGATAGTCTGAATGGTATATATAAGAAGTCAAGTTGCGAATTCTAAGAGTACGTGATGGATTTGATGTAATGTGTATAAGAAGAAAGACCGATTATTGTGAAAGCAAATTTTGAAGGATGATCAGAGATCATTGAGGAGCAGCAAAGCTATATTTGATCGAAAAGGATCTAATACTACAGAATATAGATCTGTAATCAACAAATTCATTTGCATCTTATTCAGATCAATTCATTGTTACTTTCTAACCATTGTAGCAGTGATTTCAAAATCTCTTAACAGAGTTGGTTTAACAGCCATTTTTGTAAATCCTCTAACAAGGTGACAGTTCAGTTGAATTGTTCTAAAAATCTCTAGCAAGGCCACTCCTAACAAGGTGATTAAATACTCTAACAGGGTCACACCTGACAGTGTGTATTGTAACCTTTAACAGGGTTGGCTCTTAAGAGGGCTCACTTCAGAAGAGTGAAAATTGGTAGCTAGTTACTTGGTGGTTTTTCCCATATTGGGTTTCCACATTAAATCTGGTGTCTCTCGTGTTCATTTTATTTACTTTTACATGCATGAATGCTTGAAGATTAGTAACAAGTTAATTTACTGAGTTATAGCATTTTTTTTAGTATTTACCGAGTATCAACAATAACTAGTTATATCTAAGGGATCTGTGGATTTTTTTTTGTAGTAACTAATTCCCCCCCCCCCCCCCCTCACAGTTACTTCATCTATAATTCCAACAGTTAACTAGTGGGTTTCAAGCACCCCTCTAAAACCTATTTTACTTAACAAAAAATAGACAAATTTAAGAATACAAAACTGGAAGAAGTGTATGGTACTTTGTTGAATGAAGAAGAAAGACTTAAAACGTTCACGAGTGAGTCTAAAAATAATCAAACATTTATAACTAGAGGAAAATACAAGAATTACAATGAAGAAATATTATATCAAAATCAAAGAACCAATCAAGGAAATCAATATAGAAATTATCAAAGGAAATGTGCTCAACAAAGAGATAATCACAACAGGCAAAGTTATCAAAAACCACAAAAAGAATGGAGAAATCATAATAATAATTCTAAGGGAGAAAGTACTATCAAATGCTTCAAGTGTGGACAAGAAGGTCCCATATTTGGGTTTCCCATCTCCTCTGGTTCCTCGTATTTTTTAACTTGGTATAGAGAACCATGAATCTTTCAATGATTTCAAAATTGGTGAGAGCTCTAAGGAAACCTTTGATATGGTTGAAGAATCTAGTCCTCCTCCAAAGACCAAAAGTATTCAACATATTTATCAAAGGACTCAACAAATTAACTATGCCCTAATGACTAGCATACTGAAGACCAATGATCCTCAAAAATCTAAAGAGGCTAAAGGAAAACATGAATGGGAACAAGCTATGCAAAATGAGTATGATTCCATAATAAAAAATAAAACTCAGGGATCGGTAGAGTTGCTAAAGGGTAAGAATGTGATTATAAATATGTGGATTTATAAGACTAACTTTAAGTCAAATGGGAGCTTTGAAAAACACAAGGCAAGGCTAGTGACCAAAGGGTACTCACAAAAAGATGGAATTGATTACACAGAAACTTTTGCCCCAGTATTGAAAAGATTAGTACAATCAGGTTCATTATTGCATTGACAACTCATTTTAAGTGGCCTCTACACCAAATGGATGTTAAGAATGCATTTTTGAATGGTGAAATTGATGAAGAAGTCTATATGACTCAGCCTGAAGGATTTGAAATTATAGGAAAAGAACATTTGGTTTGTAAATTAAGGAAGTCTTTATACGATTTAAAACAAGCTCCAAGGGCTTGGTATGCTAAAATTGATGAATATTTTTATAATCAAGGCTTTAAAATTGATGATCAAATTTGTAGGTGAAGGAGTTTGATGATGATGGTATTATTATTATTGTGCTTTATGTTGATGCTCTTATTATTAGAGGACATAGCATGGATACAATTAGTAACATAAAATTAAGCTTGCAAGCTAGATTTGAAATTGCAAATCTTGGTTTTCTACTATTTTCTTGGCATACAAGTATGGCAAAAGGATGATGGTATTTGCCTTTCTCAAATAAAGTATGCTCAAGATTTGTTAGAAAAGTTTAGAATGGAAGATTGTAAGAGTGAGTTGTCTACTCCAGTTGCTCTCGGAATCAAGTTAAGCAAGGACATGGAAAGTGAAGATGTTGATCCTACCTTATATAGGCAATTGGTTAGTAGTCTTGTGTATTTGACAAACACTCGCCTAGATATTTCTTTTGCAGTTAATGTAGTTTCTAGATTTTTGAGTTCCCCTAAGGTCCCACATTAGATAGAAGCCAAGAGAATACGAAGATATGTGCAAGGGGCTTTAACAATAGGCGTATATTATTTATCCCATGGAAATATTTTCCTTGTTGGTTATTCATATTCTGACTGGGTAGATGATCACAAGTCCACTACAAGTTATGTTGTCTATCTTGGTATAGGTCCCATTTCTTGGTGTGGTAAAAAGCAATCTATCATTTCTCTAACTACTAAAAAAGTTGAATATACTGCAAAAAATAAAGTAACAAAAGAAATCACTTGGCTATAGGCTATTTTATCTGTACTCAAGAAACATCATGGAGGACCCGATTTACTTCATTGTAACAATCAAAGTGCAATCTCATTATCGAAGAATCCAATGTTTCATGGTCGCATCAAACATATCGAGGTCTATCATCATTATATCCGAGATTTAATCTAGCAATAAGTGATTCATCTACAATATTGCAAAATAAAAGACCAAATTGTTGATTTATTCACCAAGCCCTTAAGTGAAGCAAAGTTTGTATCTCTTCATCATCTTTTGGACTTATGAGCAGTAACATGATTGTCTAATGCTTGTCCTTGGGGGGATTCTAGTGAATTCCAACCATTGTATTTAGGAAATATACGATTGTAAATGGGTACCTAACAAGGCTTTAGGTTGGGACCCATCTTTTCTAGATTATTGGAGGATATTTAGATAGTTAGTATAGTCTGTGTAATTAACTTGGAGAGAATGTTAAAGTAAACTAATTACTCTTACTCTATTTTTCCATTCTAAACATGTGAAATTGTTTGTTTGTTTTCTAATAACTAAAATACCCAGGCCTAACCTTTCAGCGTTCTAAGTTTGGAGTAAAGTGTACTATTTGATATCTTCTTCTTTTTTCATAGATGACCATTTTTAGAAACTAAGTAGATGGCGGCTGGCTGAATTTTCTAAAAAATTCTAAATTATTTTGATCAATAACTCCATTTTCTACTTTGTGTATATCTCGCAGTCTTGGTTCTATTTTTCCATAGTTTGCTCGACACCCTGCTTTGAAGTTTGAAGAAGCATATCCATCAAACTCCCTTCGTTTTTATCCTTTGCAAAACTCCGCCAATTGTATCGCTTGACACAGATCAATAATGCCCGCCTTTGACAGACAACACCCCATCAATCATTCCTTTGTGGATGAAGACTACCTGTTTCCATCATTTTTTTAGTGTGGACAATTTCATGACACACCTCATCTTTGATGCACCAATATTTCTATCGATTAACTTCAAAGTTAGCTATCCATTTTCTAATATTTGCCAAGTCATCCTTTCAATATTTCATTGGCAAAGTGGTTGATTAATTCTATCTCACTATCATCGCTCATCACAGAAAACTTAGTTGACTTGTTTTTGGAGAAGGATTTGGTATTTTCATTAATTTGTACAACTTTTTTCAATTATCAATGAAAATGATAATCGGTTTTCTATTTGACTTGGCTAAGTTTCCCATCAGCTAAACTTCTTCAATATTCTTTTCTCATTTGAAGATATTTAATCATCTTTTCTTCATCAATGTTTTAATAAATTCTAAAAAGTTCACCAAATCACCGATAGAGAAATAAGTCAACCTTTTCAAAATTTCACAACTACTCCTTACACATTTATGCAATGTGTCTATACATAATTATGTATTTCTTTGAGCTTTCATCCATTCATGATATTGAACATTTAAAAGTTGTCAAACTTAGTGATTCCATATTTATTGTATTTTACGTAAGCTATACCATTCTAATCACTTGTGCTTAATTAGTTATTAATATCTTTGATTTCCACCAATTAGATCTATGTATTTTATTTTATTTTTCATTTTTTTAATTTTCTAAAATATACATGTGAGTGTTTTAGTTTTTTAAATCATTTAAATTTTTTTTCATACAATTTGATTAGGTAACATATTTGACTGTTATAGGAGCAGATTTCTGAGAAACACTACCCCTAATTTGAGGTAATATTCTAGGATGCATATATATAAATATATGTAAAGTTTAATTCTTCTCAAACCATATAGTTTTTCTTAACATATTCTACATGAATTAATATTAATATTGATGCATTATTAATCAAATTTGAAGCAAAAAGTAACATGCTTAGAATATAGATTTTTAGATAGCTTAAGGTAAATATCCAATCTTTAGATTTTAGGTTAATAGTATGGAAACAATTATTGTATTTTAAGATTTTATTTTCTTCTAAAATTAGATAATTTTTCCTTACAAGGATTGATATTAATATTGATGCAATATTAATCAAATTTGAATAAAAATTGAAACACTAAGAATATAGATTTTTATATAGCTTAAATAACTTAAAACTATCCAATCTTTAGAATATATGTTTTATAACTAAATCCTCTACTATTTTGTTCTTTTTATAAAAATTATATTTAGAATGTTTTATCAATTAGTGCTTTGTAATGTGAGATCCTATATTTTAACAATGATATAACCTATCAAATTTTGAAGAAAAATACAAGCTTTATTCTCCTTCCATTTATTAAATTTATGTAATAATTTTATAAACTTGAATTTTTTTCAATTTATGGCAAATACAAGCCACTACATGACACTTGTTCTTCTTGTTGCCACTTTGAAGTGCCTTCACAATTTTATTGATTTACTGATTGTTAGATTATAGATCTATCTGATTTTTTCCTACAAATTTCTTCACTCAAAATAACACCAACAACATCATTAAATTTTAGAGTATTTGAACTAGAAATAAAGTTAGTAGCAAATGTTAACAAGTCATTCCATCTTTCAAAAAAATAAAACAAAAATTAAGAGAGCCCTAATTTCTTTATCAAAATTAATATTTACAAAAGATAATTAACTATTAATCAAATTAAACTCATTTAAATGATCTACAAAAAACCCACCTTCTACTATTTCCATATTAAATAAACACTTCATGAGAAATACCTTATTCAAAGTAGAAGGCTTTTCATACAACTTTGCTAGGGTTTTCATCAACTCTTCAATTGTCTTTTATTTTATAATTTTTAATTTCATCGATTGTACCAAGCATAAATTAAGACTCCCAAGTGCCTTTGTGTCCAAAATATGTAATTCTTCATCAAACCTATTTGGATATTTCTTGGATTTTACTCCTAATGGCTGCCATAAATCCTTCTGATAAAGATAGTCCTCCATTTGCATTTTCCATAACTGAAAGTTTTGCCCATTAAAGTTTTTAATTTTTAATTTACCTATGTCTACTATTACACCCACTCAACTATGAGACTCCTTATACTTAATTGTGAGACCTTCCTATAAATGATAACTAAAACAACTTGGCTCTGATACCACTTGTTAGAATTTTTAATACAAAAAATAGTAGTTACATGCAAATGGAATAAATTACACATAAATGGAATAGAAGATATAAAGATTTAACATGGTTCACCCAATCCTAGGCTATGCCCACCAAACATACCCAATATTATTATCTAATAACTTCAACTTGTTATTGCATAATAATACATTAATATCTAAATGTGTATGTGTGAACACCAAAGGATCCAAAACTAGCCCTATCAAGGAGCTAGCCCCCTCTACTTCAGCTACATCCTCTCCTTCAACTTGTATCCACTCAAACATAGTCACAACCACAGAAAATAGATCAATACTCATCATTGATCAACTACAATAACATCAATGATCACAATCAATGAAAACATATCACATTTCATTTATTTATAAATTACATCATGGCAAGCAATTTCATCATTGAATATGAGTACATTGATAGATAACATCATTAATGCATGCCTCTACAACATATATTCATCATTATGCATATGAACTAATATAGAAATTGACATCAAGTAGGAATCATAATCATATTATCATCATCTAGGTATGCATATAAACTCTTCAAATGTGCATCATCAAGTGTAGATAAATCAAATGTATGATGAAAGAATAACATCTCAACATCATGAGAAGGACAGAGTTCTTCCACTCAATTCCACACAAATTGTGGGTCTTAATTGCCACTATGTGCCTTGATTGTGATATCAATTATCACATTCAGTTGTAGAGGATTTTTTGGAGAAGACAAGATATTCATTTTCAAAACAGGGAGATGGGAGGAAAACGAAAAAGAATTGAACCAACTAGTTGTAAAGAATGGAGGAATAAGAAGGAAATCTGGGAAATTCTTGAGCAAGGAAACTTTACTAGTTATATGGAAAATTTAAAAGGAAACAACCCTACAATTACTCAACAGTTTATTAAGACTTGGAGAGATGGGACAGTTCTAGTGGGAAATAAAAGAATTAAGGTGACTAAACAAATCAGAGTCGAAGCTATGGGTCTGGAGATGGAGGGCATCAATTTTTATCAGGATAGAAAGATGTATGATAGGGCAGTCGACGAGTTTGTAGATTTAGTCGAAGGACACAATAGACTTGTTAAAATAGGTAATTCCTACTTTAACCCAACTTCCATTTCATACCCATGGCGATTTTTTGTGTTTGTGATTATTGAATATCTCACTTTGGATGGTCGGTTCACAAAAATTTATGGTCACCATTTTATGTTAGTCAATCATTTTAGGCATGGGATTAGGATAAATCTGCCTCTATATCTTAGACAATCTTTGGGTTACTCCATTATGGCCTTCCAAAATGACTCAGATGGTGATCATGTCTATCATGAGGGGTTAATAGTTCTCATTATGAACCTTCTGAAGTCTAAAAAGGTGGATAGACCCAGGTAGAGTAAGAAAGTGATTGATTATGAGATGGAGGGCAGTGATTCAGAGGAGGACCTAGATAAGGACACTAAGGATGAAGGGGATGAGATGATGTTAAAAAGAGTATGAAAGGGGATTTTGGTAGTAGTTCCAAGAAGAAGAAAAAAAAAGGAAAGGGGAGTGAGTTGGATTAGGACAGTGATTATGAGGAGGAAATGAGAAAGGGTTCTCAAAAGAGAGGAATTGTAGGGAAGGGCTCAAGTTATAAGGGTTTGAATATGGATAGAGTCTCAATTTCCTCTAATGATGAACCATTAATTCAAAGGATGGAAAGAAAAATAAAATTGGTGTCAGCTCAGAACAAGGGTGAGGATAATGCCCCAAAAGAGGTGGTTTTAGGCATCACCAAACAAGGGAAGCAAGAAAACCATTTGGACCATAACAGAGAGGAGGTCGAGAAGGGTTTTCTAAAGGGAATCATGGGTAACCCAGGGAAAATTTTGAAGGAGATTGGAACCCTTAAACAAAAAATGCAAGTGATTTCAAAGGATTTTGAGCAGCTCAATAAGACAGAAAGGGGGGAGCGCACACTGGGCCACCATATTGATAAGCTTTCAGAAGTCATTGGTAATGCTGAGGAGGTTAAAAACTTAATGAAAAGGGTGCCTCCAATTGAAACCAAAAATAGGAATTTGGAATAGGTTGATAGAGATATCCAAAAAAGGATGGAGAGCCTAGAAGCTAGAGTGAGCAATATGGAAAAAATGATCAAGAAATTGGGTGACAAAAATTGTAAAATTCTTAAAACTATGGTTGATAACTTCAATACATTTCTGAATAAGATGGATCAGGCTAGAGGACTTGACTCCTCTATTGTGAATGAGGATTAGGGGTCAAGCAAGCGCACCAAGGCCAACTCCAAGAAGAATGCAGGTGGGGGAGTGAAAAAGCTGGAGGAAATGAAAGCCACTGTAAAAAATATGAACATTCTAGAAAATCAAGCAGCAGACCTATTGAAAACTCTGTAGTTGTTTGGGTGTTTTCATTTTGCTTTCTTTTTGTTGTCTTTTTATGCAATTTGTACTTGGCCCCATATCATCAATAATTATATGTCCCTAGGGGACCCCTAGGGACATATGTTATCATGAAATGTATCAAAATGGGTCATATGTTATCCTATGACCCCCTTGACCCATATGATCAATTATAATATGTCCCTAGGGATCCTAAGACCCTTGGGGACATATTTTGTCATGAAATGTGTTGAAAGGGATCATAGGTTAACCTAGGACCCCCTTTAACACATATAATCAATTATAATATTTTAGTAGGGGTATAAGGATCCCTAGAGGCATATGTTGTCATGAAATGTGTTGAAAGTGGTCATAGGTTATCCTATGACCCCCTTCAACCCATATGATCAATTATAATATGTCGCTAGGGGTCCAAGGACCCCTTGGGATATATGTTGTCATGAAATGTATCGAAAGGGGCCATAGGTTATCCTATGAGCCACTTAAAGCCATATGAATAATTATAATATGTCCTTAGGGGTGCTAAGACCCTGAGGGACATATCTTATCATGAAATGTGTTGAAAGGGGTCATAGGTTATCCTATGACCCCCTTCGACCCATATGATCAATTATAATATGTCCCTAGGAGTTCAAGGAACCCTAAGAGCATGTTGTCATGAAATGTGTGGAAAAGGGTCATAGGTTATCCTATGACCCCCCTTCGACTCATATAATTTTATAGATATGATTGAGTTTTTTATCCTGTACCTCTAAATGATCTATGCAAATGATCATCATAGAATCTACCTTGGCTACGATGGTTGAGTCTTTAACAAAGACCTCGACCATTTCTTTTAGCAATTCCACCTTAGAGAAGAAAGTTGCCTCCACTTCTTTCAGGGGTTTCTTGTTTCGATCTTTGTTATCCATGATTTTAACATCGATGCATTGATGTCAACCATTAGGATCTCCTTCAAACACCCCACTTCTTTTAGCAACTCAGATCATTCCTCCAACAATCATTATATTTCTCCATTCTAAGTTGGCTCTAGCAATGAAAAGAAAATCAGCATCAAATTTTACCTCTAAATTTTCAATCAGGAACTTGTCTATTCTGTATTCATGAACCTCTGAAGTGTCCATGATGTATTCAACCCACTTAATTTTTTTAGATTCAGAGGAATTTGTTTCTCATTCCAGAGCGGTCACCAATTTGTTAGCTCTTGCATTAGTGTTAGTAAAGTGGGAGAAATAACTGGTTGCCTGGGTATGAACTACATTCAACCATTCACCATAGGCTTGAAAAATAGAGTGATCTCTCTTAACCTATTCAATAAAACTTTTACTGAGGGGAGAAGTAACATCAATGATAAAAATAGCAGTTGGCGGAGCCTCTGTATTTGGATTTTGAATTTCATGAATATATTCTGCCATCTTTCGCAATGACTACTTCAGTTCCTGTTTAGCCCTTTGATCCTTCCATATGCTGTGAGAAATCCTTGAATTTCTAGCAGTTCATATTTTCACATCTACTACTCTGGAAGTAGGACCAAGGATTGTTTTCTCTACTGTATAATCTTGGGGAAGCACATCATCTATACTTTTGTCAACCATTGGTTTCATCACTTCATCCATCCATCATCTTGTATTCTCATTAACATTTAGCACGGTAAAAATCTTTGTCTTCTTAGCTTTGGGAGTCTTTCTAAGACATTTTCTTACCATATCACCTACTGGAAGAGTTGTTGGAACTATACTCCTTTTCTTACTTACAAACAAGTCAAACCAATTAGGAATGGATGGATTTTCCTTAGGAGGAGGGATTTGCAAAACTGGGGATGAACTAAGTGCCATTAAACTCAAAGTATAGGCTCCCTCCATCACTTTTTGATTCACTTGCTCCATTTCACCACTTAGGACTTCAAATGAAGGTTCCTCTCTTAAATCAAGATCAATTGTAACTGACTTATCACAGGTTTCTTTTGAAATGCTTAGTTGTTCTTGCTTCTTTTTGCTACAAGAGTAAGTCCACTTAGCAGAAGGAGGGAGTTGAACTGAACTTTGACAAAGGCATTCAGGTTCAACTCTCAACTTTAGTTTACCTAAAGTGGGAGAGGGAACAAAATCATTAGTATTAGGAACAATCATGGGCAAACTGGGGCTAGCATGAACTTCATGAACACTATGAGTCACTAATTTTGACTACCTTTTGTTTAAGAGCCATTGTTCTATTCTGGTTAGGATAGGCAAGGTTCTAACATGCAAGTCATCTTCTTCTAGTATGGTCTAGTCAATTATCAATAAAGGGTAAGCCTCCACTTATTCAATTTAAGTTGATTCAATAGTTTCTTCATTTTCTTCTTCAACTAATCTAGAGGTATCTAGTGAAAGATCAAAATATTTGATCTAGGCTAGTGAAAATCTAGACCACAACCTTCTCCTAACCTCAAAATCATCTTGACAATCAGCCTAGAAGTCTTCTAGATGAGGGACATGAAGAGCAGATGAACCTAGCTCAAAGCATCTTAGGGAAAATTTCTAGCTATCAAAGTTAGGTCTAGCAGAATAGATCAATAGGTTTGTAGATCTAATTTCAGCCTTTGTCTTTAGGGCATCTTGAATTGTCTTGCACCTGTAATGTATGAGTTCAATAGGGAATGTGTAGTGAGAGCCTTTCCAAGTTTTACAACTCTTTCCTACTTTAGCCAATTGTCTACATATTTTTTAACCAATACAAAAAAATCTAGGAAGTGTCGAGACAATCTTAGGGGTTTTCCTTCGTATCCTCCAACTCTTAGGTAAGTAAATTTTTGGGAACTGAGTAAAGAATTTTCCATAAACATCAATCAGTTGATCGGCTTCCTCTATTAGCCTTGTGTTCTCTTTTCCCTAAAGCTCGAACACTAGTTTAGCTAAGGAGGTATCTTGAACTATTTTGAAGCCATATGGGTTCTTGTTCTTTTACAAAAAAAAGGGGATAGTATTCGTAAATTAGAATTCTTTCATTGCAGTCTAGGTGAGGTAAACCCTTCCATTCTCAACCACAAGCCAAGATATTCAAAAATAAGAAGACATAAAATCTAGAAGTTTTGGAAACTTGAGAAAGTTCCTCTTGAAGCCTAGTTGCTATAATATCCACTGAGTCAATAAATTTATCTTCTCCCAAAATAGTTTGAATGAAAAAGTACACCCAATTCTCCCAATGAAAGGCATGAGGTTTCCCTTTGACTCTATTCAATAGTGTAATGACATCTTTAATCTCAGGAATCATATGCTCTCTAGTTAATGGACACATAAGGTGGGAACCTCCTCTCTTAGATTTGAAAAACCAACCTTTAGAAATTGTATTATTAAACTCATTGACATCCATAGACAACTGTGCGTAGGAAGAGTTGATAGTCCAATCCTCATAGATCTCATGTGGAGGGATCCTTAATGCACCCATTATAGAACTTGATTGACATATAACAAGACCTTTCCATTAAAGGCACTAGATACATTTTTCAACTGTGTTATACCTATCTCTGCATGCTAGTACTAAATATGGGCAAGGAAAGCCTTCAAGGAAGGCAGATGCTTGTAACAACCCACTCTCTAAAACCTTCTTGGATATAGACCCAAGCTTTGGGTTTGAAAATCTAGCTAACAACTTACCCATGTCTTCCTTTGCAAGGAATGTGTCCTCAATATTAGGCAAGACACTACTTATGACAGATTCCTTAACCTTATCAGGTAATTTAGGACAACACAGCCAAAGCAGGAAGGATTAACCAGAATAGAGCAAGCTTGAAAGAATTTACAGCCCTTAAAAAAATGAAAGAAAAGAAATAACACCTGACAAGAAAGGGAAATTAACTTACTGTGTTGACTGCATGCAAGCTTTGCTGAAAAAAATGTTGAAGCTACCTTCGTGTATCTCCAAACAATACAAGACAAATCCTTACTTAAAATAGCAATGGGAAAAGGAATGAAAGTGAGGTAACTTATTTTAAAACATAAGACCTGGATCAAAAAGATGTGAATGGCTGACAAGATAGGTGAAGAGACTAGTACTTTCCATCATTAAAGGCTCATTTAGACTCCACATGTACTAAAACATGTCTTTTCATTATTACCATTAACTCTTAATTAATATGTATCTTTCTTGTAGATCTCGACAAACAAAAGTTATTCTTCGTACCACCACTTTCTTGGACACGTGTCACTAATGATATAAGCTTTTTTGACCAAGAAAACATGAACCTTTGAACTACAAGAATAGTTCAAGGTTCAAGTTCAAAAGTCAAGAAATTTCGGAAACCATGCTCTCAAGACACCAAAATTTAGAAATATAGGTGAACCTATGAACTCTGAAAAAGAAAGTCCATCGTTCAACTTCAACAATGAGCAAAAGTATCTGTAAGAAGAAATGACTCTTGAAAACTTGAATTAACCTGACAGAAGAAGACTCACAAACTTATAAACCTTGAACCTTGAACAAGGTATTCAATGTTCATGTTCAAGATTTTGTTAGACCGAAAACATAAAATCAAAGAGAATTGTACTAGCCAGTGTTTAAACTAAAGATTTCAATTAGAGACCTTTTCCTAAGAAACAAGCTTAAAACTACCACGATCATGAATAAACATAGGTGAACCATACATGGGTAACAATATGCATTATTAGAAATAAGAATAAAATATTCAAAAATAAGAACATATATTTCCTTGTATCCAAATGCACAAAAATATGCAATGATATTCTCACCACACTTTGACAGGAAAAATAAATATCAAAGAGATTGATTGCTAGGAACAGAGTCTTGTGCATAAGACCAAATTTCAAGTGGACCTCAATGGCTAATCTACCAAATTTTCTCACGTTTTCTCATTTATGTTTGGTTCAAGACATGCAATTAGGAGGAATGTGTTTAATGATCTCTCTTTTATGGTACAAGTTATAAATGTCTTGGATGTTATCTACCACAACTAATGGATTGTCTACCTCAAGGTGTTTGACCCTCTTCCTCCTCAAAGTGGATATTTCAATATATTCATTGTCATCCTTATTCTCCTCTGTTAAATCTATAATCATCAATTCAACATGATTTTAACAATGTTATTCAAGAGTGATTGATGACCTAATGGGGGTATGGCAGTAGCACGTATTTGAAAGCTTTATTTTCCAAAGGCACAATGAAATTATCTACATATTGGTGTTTGTGTCAAGATGGCACCAAAGATCCTAATTATAGGATGACCCAATTGAACAAAATTCTTAACTACATTCTCTCCTCCTAGTGCTACTCCTATGGATGGATTCGTGCTATAATTTTCATACTTTATCATCCTTCATAGTCTAAGTTGTGTTTTCAAGTTGGTAATTCTAGTTATCTTGGCAATTAATTATGTTCTCTATTAAGCTCACCACTCTTGAGCTATTTCAACAATATTAGAAAGATTCATTGGTCTACTTAAAGAGTCTTCTCCTCTATTTATGACTTCATCATTCTTCTCTAGAATTATAAGTCATTGCTGACAAGAGCTTTCAACCTCACTATTATTGTGGTTTGCACAAGCAAGTGATGACAACAACTTGCACAGAGTCCCAACTATGTTTCTAAGATATTCTATATGCTATTTATAACTTCCCATAATGTACATGCACTAATGATATTGGAAACCTATTATTATTTTAGTTTATTTCTGTCAAGAGTCTCTCAAATATTTATTGTATTCACTTTTTAATTATAGTTCCAAAAAGAAATAACACTAACTTTTTATTCTTTGATTATTAAATTGTGGGATTTTATTCTTCCTTATCTGTGCTAGGGCATTTGGAAGGAGCGTAATGACAGGATGTTTAGAGGGGTGGAATCCAATCCAATTTAGGTTTTCCATAAAATCAAGGTCCTTTTGTAGAAAAATATCAAAATTTGTGGTACTGGACAGCACCCTTGTAATGAGTGGGATGTTCGGGTGATTAATAATTGGAATATTAGGAGTTTGAATTTCAACACAAAGGATCCTAACCCAAGGGATAATGCAAGATGGGATTGTCCTCCAAAAAATTAGTTTAAGATTAACTTGATGGGGCCTCAAAGGGGAACCCAGGCACTACTGGATGTGGAGTAGTGATTAGAAATTTTAATGGTGACTTTGTTGGTGGTATGGCCATACGATTAGGGTGTCAAACCAATCATGTTGTTGAAGCCTCTGCTGCTCTTCATGGTCTTATTTATGGCAAAAGTTTGAATTTGAAGAATATTTGGATTGAAGGTGATTCCCTCAATATCATTAATTGCCTTAATAAAATCAACCCACCTTCCTGGACTATCAGCAATATTATTTCTAAGGTTGTTAATATTATTAATTCATTCCAAAATTGCATAATATCCCATAACTATAGGGAAGCCAATGGTTTAGCTGATTGGGCTTCGAATGTGGCTTGTTGTAATGATCAAAAGATCATATGGGAGTCATTTAATAATTTACCTCATGAGGGTCGTGATCATGTTAAGCATGACAAATGGAAATCTTGACAAAAATCCTTTAATAATGATGTTGTTAGTGAATTATGATTTTAACTCCTTTGGAGTGAGGTGGGCTATAATTTTTAGGAATGTGGGTAGTTCGCACAGATTCTAGGTTGTTTCTTCTTCTCCTCACTTTAGTAGTGGTTTTTGCAGAGTGAACAGGGGTTTTCAGACCAAGCAAACCAGTGTATCAAACACAAAGATTATAGGGGAAAGAGGAAATTGGTGGAACTGCATAGCTATGCGGAGTGGAAGAACAAACCAAAGGTGTGGGATATTCTCAAGCATGGCAATTTCACTGGTTATATGGAGAGACTCAAAGGAAATAACCCTGCAATTACAAACCAGTTTGTTAAATCATGGAAGGACAGCTTGGTGTTGGTTGGGAACCAGAGGATGGATGTCATGGAAGAGACCATTGCGGAGGCTACTGGATTGGATTTGGACGGGATCAATTTTTATAGGGAAAGGAAGATCTTAGATAAGGTGATTTATGACTTTGTTGAGACAGATCAAGAGAGAAATTGTCTGGTTAAGATAGGTAACTCATATTTTAACCCAGCCTCTATTTCTCATCCTTGACATTTTGTGTTCTTTGTGATTATGCAATACTTGACTTTGGATGGAAGATATACAAAATTTTATGGCTACTACTTTGTGTTGGCAAACCATTTTTGATATGATATTAGGGTTAATTTTCCTTCCTATCTTTTGAATCTCTTACCATTTCAACCTAGGCCATCCAGTGAGACCTGACTAGTGAACATGTTTTCCATGAAGGTCTCATGGTCTTGATTATGAATGTGCTAAAATCAAAAAAAAATCTGAAACCCGAAACCTTGAAAGGGGCTGATCAAGATACTGAAGAGAGTATTTAGGATAAGGGCTATGACTCTAAGATGCAAGATGAGGCCAAAGGGGGTCTGGTTAGCTCAAAAAAAGGCTCAGGTGGTAGTACTAAAAAGAAGAAAAAGAATTTTGAGAAGGAAGATTTTGGTCAGGACTGGGAAAGTGATTTTGTCGAGGAAATTGTCAGAGAGCATAGCAAAAAAAGGGGTGGTAGCAAAGGAAAGGGTAAGGGTTGTCAAGATGAGCGAGTCTCTCCTCATTCTGATGATGAGCCTCTGGCTCAATGTTTGGAGAGGAAAATAAATTCCTTGTGGTGATAGAAGAATAAATATGGTACTAAGAAGAGTGAGGATTCTAATTATGGAGATGATGGTGAATAGGGGTCTAAGTCTAATTTGGGTGATGATGTCGAAGGAGGGATAGGGTCTTCTAAGGGACTTTTCAGCAACCCTAGCTCTATTCAGAAGGAAATTGGTATCCTCAAGCATAAAATGTTGCTTTTGAACAAGGATATGGATCAATTGAGAAAAATGGCCAGAGGGGAAAGAACGTTAGGACAACACATTGATAGGCTTTCAGAGGTCATAGGGAATGCTAAAGAAGTGAAAAAACTAATGCATAAGATCCCTATGATGAAAGCTAAGCAAAGGGTCATGGATGAGGATATCAGCAGCATTCAGGGGAAGGTGTCTAAACTTGAAACCAGGATGGGTAACATGGATAAACAACTTAAACAATTGGTGGATAATGTAACTATTTTCCTAAAGAAGAATGAGGTAGATAAGGGCCAAGATTCCCCTCTGGGTGTTGATTCTCAAGGACCAAGCAAACGTACCCGCACCCATTCAAAGAAGATTGAGGAAACCAGTAAGAAAGACAAGGTGAAGGCTGCTGCTGAAACCATGCATAATCTGGTGGACCAGGCTATGAACCTGATAAATACTCCTTAGCTGGTTGATTGTTGTTCCTTTGCTAGACTATTGTTGTCTTTTCTAGCTCTATCTTGAGTGACCTCTTGTTTGTTTTTTGAGGTTTGTTTCATGTTTTTTTTGGTTTCTTTTCTCTGTAGTTCTTCTCTCGTGCTTTTCTCTAGAACTCTGCCGATGTAAAGGTTTCAGGTCCTTTAAAACATGTTTTTACTTAATCAAAACACTAACTTTTTATTGATGAATTATTTTGAATTCCCTATGGATAATAGTGTATTGGGACAATTATTTGTTTGGAGGTATCCTATTAATATACTTTATTGGTAATTATAACTTGCATTATTAATATTTGGGTCCATAAAGTAATTACGGATTCTCCAAAAGAAAAATGCCTTAGATCATCATTACTTCTATCGATCCAAGTAAGACCCAATTCTTCTCCTCCTTTATTTCATTCTTCAAATTTGATTCATCACAATTTTAAGTCTCCATGATTCAATTGAAACTTGTAAAATAAATAATTAAATTAACAACAATTAAATGGACTCAAAATCAATTTGTATATTTAAATCTCTTAATCATAAATTTAAATATAATTTGGAAGTATGCATTTAACATCATATATCTATTGTCTATTTTTTAAATCAAATATTTTTTGTTGTAAGATTTGGTGTCCATTATCATTATGCACACACACACACACATATGTATATGTATATGTATGTATGTATGTATGTGTGTGTGTGTGTGTGTGTGTGTGTGTGTGTGTGTGTGTGTGTGTGTGTGTGTGTATACATACATACATACATATGTATGTATGTATGTGTGTATGTGTGTATATATATATCTATCTATGTGTCTGTGTTTGTCTCTATTTGTATGGAATTGAATTATTACAAAAATCAAATATTAGAATAAAAATGTATCATGATACTTTTAATAATTTAGGTAGTTAAACAAGGTATTTGTAATTATAAGGGAACTAGCTTATATATATTGAATAATATATATAAAGGAAGCAGATAGCTTCAATTAATTAATTACTAAACAATTATCAGATAAGTTTGATATTGTCTATCTACATATCATCCCAATATAACAAATAATTTCAGATGTAACTTGTATTACAACCAAATGTTCAAAAAGAAGGCAAAGCATGGAAAGAAGAAGGAAAAGAAACTGAAGTTGAAAAAGATTAAGAAGATGAGGAGGAAAAGAGGAAGATGGAAACAAAAAAAGAGGGGGACAAAGGGGATGGGGAGAAAAAGGTGAATTTTTTTGGGGATAACAAGATGTCAAATGGAAAGGAGGAGAAGGAAAAAGAAAAGGATTATAATAAGAAGAAAAAGAGGAGGAAGAGAATTAGGGAAGTTGAAATCAAAGCAGAAGGAAGTGGAAAATTTTAAAAAAAGAGGAATAGAGAGATAAAGAAGTAGAATGAAAAGGAGGAGGAAAAGTAAGAGAAGAAAAAAAAAAGACATAGATGTAAAATACAACAAAAAAAAGGAAGAGGATGAGGAGAAGAAGAAAAAAAAGTGACAGAGAAAAAGGAAAAAGAAGAGGAGAAGAAAAAGAAGAAAAGGGTGAAGAGGAGGAGAAAGTGATTAAGAGAAAAATGATGACAAGAAGAAGGGAAAGATGAAGCGACACATAGCTTGTGTGTGTGTGTGTGTGAGATATATATATATATATATATATATATATATATATATATATATATATATATATATATATATATATATATATATATATATATATATATATGCTCAACACTACAAAGGACAAAGTCTTTAAATTCACTTTCACAAAGTTCAAAGGGGAGAACAAGCTTTGAATTAAAAGTGGGCTAATCATATATCATTCTTATCACACTAATATAGAAATTCTATTAAAGATGATAATGTGATTTTTGGTACATCGCTAAGCATATAAAAACTAAACACATCAAGGCTTAAAACTAAACACATAAAAATAGTTGTGTAAATTTGAGCAAAAAATAGCAAAGGTGATAAATTTGTTGGAATACACCATATTTCATAGCTATTGCAATACTTGAGATGACCCACTTCTTTAACTCCAACCTCACTAGAGAGAGGCCCATGTGATTAAATCCACTTCTAAGAATTTAGTTGAAATATATTTAAACATATATAATATCTATTATATAACTTGAGATGATAACTTCTCCAAGTTTAAAAGAGAGGCCCATGTGATTGCAATTACTTCTAAGAATTAAATTTGAAGTTCGATATTTTCATCCTAAATCATTCTAGTCACATTTGTAGATGCTAGCATGATTTCAAATGGGCCATTAAACAATAAATCATACCTTTTCAAATGTTTCCCACAAACAATAAAGAAAAGGTGCTAAATTTCTTACAGTCCACTATATTCGATAACTATATGATTTATATGAGAATACCAACTTCTTGGTAAGAAATTTGTTCACTAATATCTAGCATAAGGTAGTCAAGATAAGCCTTGACAACCCTATTCAGAGGAGGCCCAACACTTGACAACTCGGTAGTAACATGATCTAGTGTAAGAACCATGTCCTACTCAGCAATTTCCACATCATCTAATTTCTAAAATTGCAAAAAATAAATATCAAATCCAAGTTTTAAAAACAAATAATCAATTCATTTACCACAACCAAGGATTAACAAATTGTTTACCAAGATGTTGACCTACACGTCATCCATCTATCAAATGCATGATTAATAATACATTAAAGATCATTAGTTACATTATCCTTTAAATACAATTACATTCAAAAGACCATCATAAGATGATTGATTATAATACACCAATGTGAAGTTATTCAAGATGCCTAAAACATGTGTCCATTTGTAAGCTCCAGTGTTCATAGCCATCAGACATTGTCCATCCACTATCTAAGATAGGAGTGTGGTCCATGTGTTTTTACCATGCCAACCACAAAGTGTTTACCTTCCCCAGGGTCCTTCCTGACATGAAGAACACCCCGACCCTAGCATGAAAAGCCTAGAAACTCAGAACAAGAGGATCAGATGGATTTGATGCAACCATGAAACATACTATAGTCCACATATGTCTAAGTAGCATAATCACAAAATGTAACAAGGAATATAAAACAATAGCATATCTACTCATATGCAATGAAATAAATGAAAGCATATCTACTCATATGAAATGACTAAATTAAATAATATCTACTCATATAAAATACAACAAAATAATGACATATCTACACATATGTAGTAAAATTTAAAATGGCTTTGGTCAAAGCACTTTCAAAGCTAGATTTAGCTAATAGAATAAACGAAGCATATTGAATTCATTCTAACAAAACTAGGAGGTAGAGAGAAACAAAACATATTGTATCCATATCTAACTCCCCAAATTTCCACATGACATCCAACCATAAGGAGTCTAAATTACACGTAGGGCAATAACCATGTAATATAAAATTTAGAGAATGAACTCATTTACATTTCTGCATAACAGTAACATTTGGAGAATGTACTCAACATAACAACAATAATTTAGAAAATAATTAGGTTCAAAAATTAAAGACTTCCAAATGCTACATCTTTGCAATAATCATGGATCCAGAAAAGAAATCATGCAACTTGTGGATTTAGCCTGAGTGCTTGTTGTTCAGATTTCTATGAACCATAGATTTCAATACATATGACATGTCAAACCCAAAATTGATCATGGTCTATGGCTAGGTGAGTAATTGACAAACTTTTTGATTCAAGGAATTTAATAATTGATACACACACCATTTCATTGGCATATTCAATAATTTCATTAGCTTGGTATCCATTTAAGTCCTCTTTTTGTTTATTTAAAATGCACTAATCACATACAAAGGTTTTGGACATGTACCATCAATTTGTACAATGGTTTCTCACACATTCATTTCAATGGATAATTGTGTAAGGTTTTGAACTTCCTAGTTATTTGCAATCAAGCTAGAAGAAACAATTAAGACTTATTCAGATGAAAATTGGGTTTCATAGCAATGAGACACTTTGAAGATTGGTATTAATTAAAAAGCTACCCAAATATAAACTAGAGAATCCTTATTAATCCTGAATGGTTGTGGAATGAATTGTAAGCTATGCTCAGGAAGAGAAAACTTCTATTTAAAAGGAATGATGCAATTATTCATGTTTTCTTTTCTGATTTGAATGGTTGATATTACTATAACATCATCAATTTAGTTGTGTTGTGCATGCAATGGTTCCATTCACATTTATAGAGGCTCAGGTAATAAGTAATTTTATTAAGCTTGGAAATGAGATGAAGGATATTAACTTTAACTAAAATAGAGAGATTGAGATAAGAAGAGTTCATGAGAGGCACTAAGTAGCACACTAAAATAAGAACAAATCATTCCAACTATCAAATCATTACTGTAGCTCATTTAATTCATATTGAGATTAATAAATCTTCCTAAGTGATTGTTCTTGGTTGAAATGTGAATGTGTAAATCTTACTAAGCTCAAATCAGTGTTTGTGAGTCAGAATACCTGCTTGAGACATCACTATCTCTCTCAAATAACTTAAAGCTCTCGAAATTACAAAAGGAAAAATGAGTTGAAAATGACCCTTGGACCCCCTTATATAGTCCTTTGACCAATTTTTCAAACTCCACAGAATTCCATGAAAATTTCTCCCCTATTTAATTTTGATGTCCTGGATTCATTTTAAGGATCGAAAACAAAATTTGAGTTCACCTTGATGGTCAAAATCACATATTAAAATTATGTCTTCTTTTATGTAGTTAGTTGACCTTTTGAGGTCTAATCTTTAAATCTTTGTTGGGGCATCATCATTTCTTCATCATGCCCACCTTCAATTCATTTCATTTTTCTTCCATATCATATTTCTACTTTGTTTGACCTAGTTTTAATACTTTATCCTTCTTGGTCAACTCTAGTCAAACTGGGACATTCTATCACTTCTTAGAGGTCACTCTTGGTTTTAATCACTTATATTTCATTATGGACCTTGCTTTATCTTGATTTATTCATATCTTTCTCATTCCTACATCCCCTATTTTGATTTCAATCTTAAGGTGGCTGAAATATTCTATCATCACTATAAATTGCTTGGTTTCTATGGCTATCTATTTCTTAGGAGCATATTCTTGACCTTTTTATTTTCTCTTTATCTATCTTCTTTGTTTGATATTAGTATTCTTTATGAGTCTGGATATCATATCTCTGTCCTAGTGTTTAGTATCGTTGATGCCAAGCTATGCATTTAGGATTTGATATCTCATTTTGTATTTCATTCTTCGGAATCAAAACTCTCTATCTGTTGCTACCTACTTGGCTTCTTCATTCTTTTACATAATGTGTTCCTAGATCAATCACACATTAATCAAAGAGGAGGAAATGTAATCACCTAAAAATGGTCACCTAGACTATCCCTTCTCGACATTTTGGCTAAACTATTTAATTATTTGCCTAGGCCAAATCTCTGAAAATTAATTTATTTGATTTTATTCTATAGTTTGACCACTATATCCTAATTCCATATTTGATTAAAAGAACATGTCCCTTTTTACTTAAATAAAAGACCCCATTCCCACAAATTCCTAAGTTGCAGACATAAGTCATTTCTCCTATTTTTAAATTAAAAGAAAAAGACTTTGTCACATATGGAAAAGTCAACTCATTTTGATTGGAGGAAACAAATGTGCACATGGATCATGTCAAAATTCAACTCCCACCCTTGATCATTCATCTCTTAATCTTGATCTTAGTCATCTGTACATCTTTAAAAGGGTCTCTCCTCATCTAAGGATCTTGATTTTGAGCTATTGTTATGTTGTAAGTTTACTTACAAATTTTCTTGAAGCATTTTTGGAAAACATGTATCTTCTCTCTCTCATTCATTCTTGCATCATCATACTAGTTTAGTTTCAATTGCATTAGCTTAGTTTCCTTATGCAATAGACTATCTCACTTAGCTTAATTAGAATGGTTTTGTAATTCTATCATATTGCTAGCATAGTTGCTCTTTGCATTCCATTTATCATAGTCTCATCTTGCATTGCATCATATTGGAAGCTCTTTGACACTAGCACTCTTGCTCTTGTCTAAGAATCTCTTGTTGTATGGTTTACTAGCAAGGGCTACATTTCTAAGGCTCAACTGAGACCTATTTTCACGCTTGTTTGTATGTCTTCACACTTTGTGACTAGGGAGTTCTAAGCCTCCATCCAATCCTTCCAATCTATGGAACACCTTGGAAAGAATGGTTTAGAGAAGTGGACAATTATAATTTACAATTATATCCCAAATTTTTGCCCAAATAAAAATAATCATATAGTCGTGTAATTCATGTGAAGTTATTTGGGTGGTAAATGAGTTAAATAATACGATCATGTGAAATAGAAATATGGTTTTTTTTTAATTCATGTGTAGATGACATGTTAGTTTATCGTTACAATTTTAACTCAAAATGAATATTTATTATTTTAAGAAGTTTGGAAAAATTAATTGCTTGTTTGAAATTGTGGTTAGCCATTATTATGATTGTGAAAATGGTTTTTGATTATAGTAACCTTGATTTATATCGAGGAATGTGCTATTATCATGGAAATTCTTCTCCTTTGCAAAATGCAGTGAAGGGGCGAAGTATTGCCAAAATGGGAGCTAGGGTTGGGGCACCAAAAAGTCCATTGGCAAGCCATCAGGTATGGATTCTAACCATCTTGGCTAAGGTTAAATGATTAGGAAAGAAAGAGTGCACCTTGGACAACTTTGAGCTAACCAGTCAGTTCATCACTCTTATCAATTACATAAAAACATTAAGCATTAAATTAATAAGAAAAGTTGTTACCTTTTATCTAAGATTCTTGTGGAGCCTCCCAAATATGCTTTATATATTGACACCATGATATCATGATACCTATACTTTTACATACATACATATATGTATGTATGTAAAAGTATAGGTATCATGATATCATGGTGTCATATACATACACGTATATGTATACATATACTTTTAAATGTACATACATATACGTATACATATATGTATGTATATAAAAGTATAGGTATCATGATATCATGGTGTCAATATATAAAGCATATTTGAGAGGCTCCACAACTAGGGAGCTCTAAGCCTTTCAATATATGGAACACCTTGGATAGAATGGTTTAGAGAAGTGCACAATTCTAATGTCCAGTTATATCCCAATTTTTTGCCCAAATTAAAAAAATCATATAGTCATTGTAATTCATGTGAAGTTAGTTGGATGGTAAATAAGTTAAATAATACAATCATGTGAAATATAAATATGGTTGTTTTTAATTCATGTGTAGATGACATGTTAGTTTATCGTTACAATTTTAACTAAAAATGAATATTTATTATTTTAAGAAGTTTGGAAAAGTTAGTTGTTTGTTTGAAATAGTGGTTAGCCATTATGATGATTATGAAAATATTTTTTTATTATAGTAACCTTGATTTATATCAAGGAATATCTTCTTATCATGGAAATTCTTCTTGTTTGCAGGACGGGGTGAAGGGAGGAATGTATTGCCAAAATGGGAGTTAGGGTTGGGGCACTAAAAAGTCCACTGGTAGGCCATTGGGTATGGATTCTAAACATATTGGATAAGGTTAAATGACAAGTCAAGAAAGAGTGTATCTTGGACAACTTTGAGCTAACCAATCAGTTCATCACACTTATCAATTATAGAAAAACATTGAGCATTAAATAAATAAGACAAGTTGTTACCTTTTTATCTAATATTCTTATGGAGCCTCCCAAATATGCTTTATATATTGACACCATGATATCATGATACCTATACTTGTACATACATACATATACATATACATATTCATATGTGGATATATATATATATATATATATATATATATATATATATATATATATATATATATATATATATATATATATATATATATATATATATATATATATATATATATATATATATATATATATATATATGTATGTATGTATGTATAGGTATATGTATATGTATATGTATACGTATACATATACATATATACATATACATATATGTATATTTATATGTATATGTATACATATACATATACATATACATATATGTATATGTATATGTATATATGTATGTGTGCATGTGTGCACACATGTAAATCAATATAATGATACAAAAGAAATAAATGATTAAGTTTACACACATGTATGTATATGTGTGCGTACAAATAAAGGTGGCATTGGTACCCTGATGACGATATATTTTAAAAATATTTGGGAGGGAGAACCATTAGCATTATTATTGTTCAATGGAAAAAAAGGCTCATTTGTTTTATTTTGAGGGATTACCTATCTTTCTCATCGAGCTTACACTTCTCAAATGTTTCTTTTTCAGTTATTTGAGCTGATGAAATTATAATTCTTTTTGGAACCGATGCCTGGCTTTGTGTCTACCACCTTGACCTTTCTTGTATCTGAGCATGCACTTAGCGGAGTATTTTATATCTTTCTCACCATAACCTTGTGAGCATTCTTCTAGATTTATAGCTTTGTGATTCCTATTCATTCTTCTAGCAATAATCATAAGCCATATAATGAGCACTAGAGATAATCTTGTGTTTGAGCTTCCATATATTTTATGAGTCAAGCATTCATGGCTTTTCATATTTGCCAAATCATGTACCATCCAACTTTTTTCATATTTTCAAATACATCTACCAGACAAGAATAGCAATTCATACATGTACAAGGATATGTATTTATTTCTAGGAGTACAATAAGGTTATGCATTTCACTTATTCCTTTGTGTTATAGCAAAAAGATCCAATGATGATATTATAGATTTAAACTTCATATGTCATTCAATATAATACTGCAATTAATCAACCATGCATATATATCTTACAATTTCTTTCTATGATATGATATTTCAAAGCACTAAATACCTTTATGCACATATTGTCTAAGTGGGTTGGCTTATAAAGAGGTGTTGGTAATATTCCTCCGAGATAAGTACAACACTTGTGTCTTTGTGTGCACACATAAATCAATATAATGATACAAAATAAATAAATTATTAAGTTTACACACATGTATATATATATGTGTGTGTACGTACAAATAAAGGTGGCATAGGTACTATGATGTTGATATATTTTTTTAAAAACATTTGGGAGGAAGAAACATTATCATTATTATTGTTTCATGGAAAAAGGCTCATTTGTTTTATTTTGAGGGATTATCTTTATCATTATTACTGTTTCATGGAAAAAAGGCTCATTTGTTTTATTTTGAGGGATTATCTATCTTTCTCATCAGGATTATATTTCTCAAATGCTTCTTTTTCAATTATTTGAGCTGATGGAATTATAATTCTTTTTGGAACCGATGTTTGGCTATGTGTCTACCACCTCGGTCTTTCTTGTAACAAAGAATGCACTTAGAAAACTATTTTATATATTTCTCCCCATAACCTTGTGAGTATTCTTCCAAATTGTTATCTCTAAAATTTCTATTCATTCTTCTGGCAATAATTGTAATCCATACTACAAGCAATGTAGATAGTCTTGCATTCCAGCTCCCATGTCTTTTATGATTCAAGCATTCGTGGTTTTCTAGATTTGCCAAATCATATAGCAGCCAACTTCTTTCAATTTTTTTAATATGTCTAGCAAATGAGGATAGCTATTCATAGCTGTACATGGCTATGTATTTCTTTCTAGCAATATAGTAAGATTATGCATTTCGTTTATTCCTTTGTGCTACAGCAGAAAGATCAAATGATGATGTCATAGATTTAAACTTCATATGTTGTTCAATATAATACTACAAGAAATCAACCGTGCATATAATTCTTACAATTTTTTTGTATGATATGATATTTTGAAGCACTAAGTACCTTTATTGTACATATTGCCTATGTGTGTTGGCTTATACAGAGGTGTTAACAATATTCCTTTGAGATAAGTACAACACTTTTTGCCAAGGTAATAATTTTGTATATGAAGATGATATCAAAAATGCAACTAGAAAGAGAACTGAAACTTTACACAAGAAATCTCCTAGGAAAGCACCATAAGGACCAACATGATTGAGATAAAGGGTGGGAGGAGAGAACATCCCTAAAATAGAAAAACAAGATTAATCAGTAATATATAATGATATTAAATAATAGAGTTAGCTCATGGTTGTCCAATAATAACTCTTATTGTGAAGTCAATTTGTGGGTGATTGGACATAATTAATAGCCCACATAAATCCTTGGCCAAGGTAGGTTAGCAGTATGATTCTCACTCTAATCACTAGAATTCAAAGTACTAGCAAGAAGAGGATAGGTTTATGGAGGATGTCCAGAGCCTCATCTATTGTCTAGTCAGCATTCTAACACTAAGATGCTTAGGTGGGAGGACTGTGGTTCCCCAAGTCTAATCTTGGGTTGGGGATGGTCTTTCTTGAATGAGATTGTGTAGGGATAATTAAAGTTATGTGGCTAAGAGGTTAATCCTATGGCAATTCTTCTCTCTACCAGATATTGAGGCTTTCTTAACACAGTAACCATTATCCACTTCATATTTGGGACTTAATTCTTTCTTTCTTTTTTTATTTATCATTGACATGCTATTATGTAATCATGAAAATTGGTTTTATTATTTCCTTATGTTGTCATTTTAAAGATTGTATTAGGAATGGAAATGAATTAGATATGGTAGTTATAATTGTATTTCATGTGAACTTAGATTAGTTCATTGTTATGTTTCTCTTTAAAGTAAATGTGATATCGGAATAAGTTTGTTAAATTTCTCTTTCATATGAAGTAGTTGTTATAACTATCACTTTGTCATTTTGTTATGAATACATATATGTATCTTGAATTAATAGTTTAATTTGGCTATGGGAAAATAGCATGTTACATATGGTATCCAATTGTTGGGTTCAACTCTAAACCTTGGGCTCATCATGCTTAACCAATCTAGGAAACTAAAAATGTAGATTTAAATGTTTAGCAAGATGTATACCCAGATGAATCCTCACAAGAAACCTCAACACCCCATATTCTTCTATTTGATTAAGAACATGTTGACACATGACTATTCCTACTGCTCCACGCCCAAGGATAATGAAACCTTAGTACAAGCATTGTGGTGAATTAAGAAAGAGAGGGTAAGATGGACTCTTGTCAAGAAGGCAATAATGAGAAACAAAATTATTGAGGCATGCAATGCTAGGAAAGCCAATCGTCTTATGATCTATTATAAACCATGTAAAGGGTAGGATAAGCCCAAAGATGAAAGTGGTCAAAATATCCAGGAATAGGATGTATGATTTATGTTAAGATATTATTATTTTTATATTCTGGGGAGAGGAAAATTTTGTACATAATGTTGTTGAAGTTGCAACAAGAAAATTATGGTAAAATGATCAAATAAGCAATCGGAAATCCTTCTTTTTTTTGGTCTTAATCTTTCTAAGCAATCATAGACTTTCTGTAAATAAATATGAGCATGATATTGATTATGATACAATTGTATCTTTTAGGGAACTTTAAAACTTAAAATATAGATAGCAACAAAAAATACTATAGAAAATGAGGTGACCAGCGGTACCAATCCTCATAATTCCTCAGATCGACTCACCAAACCCAAACTAAGAAACAAAGAAATAAGAGATAGTTAGTGACTTATCCACTAATATTAAGAAGATAAAACCTCCTAGGTTCTCAAGCTCTGAGTCTAGAGAAGATGTTGAGGCTTGGTTAATTGAGATGGAACAATATTTTGAAATCAAGAGTTTTTCTGAAACATCCAAAGAATTATGGGCAATATATCATCTCTCTAGAGAAGCAACTACTTTGTGGGGAAACACCAAAATAGAGCTCAACATTAAGATAATTCAAATCACATGGGACAGGTTCATATCCATTTTCAAATATCGATGGTTGCCCTAAACCTTCTACAAAAAGATATTGGTTGACATCTAGAATCTTAAGCTTGGGGATTTGACTATGCACAAGTACTAGGAGAAGTTCACCCATTTGCTAAAGTACATCCCACCTCATTAACAAGACAAAAACTTGAAAGTTATTAAGTTCTTCATGGGCTTGGGCAATAGGATCGGGGGAGTTATGGATTTCCTCACTCCATGAACCATGGAGGAAGCTCTCAAGAGAGTCATCCAACAAGAGCACAAAATAAAAAGGGGTGATTCTGTCTAAGATAATAAAAGGAAGACTAGATGGAACACCAATAGTTTAGATTCAAGGCCACATAAAATATTTTTAAGAACTTCAAGACTAGGAAATGAGAATTCAAGGGAAACAATATTAAGGAGTTTAGGGGCAACTCTAGTTAATGGAGGCAACAAAGAAAATGAAAAGAACTAACCACTATGCAAAAAAATACCCTAGAAAGCCAAATATCAACTAGTAGTCATGACTCCCACTACCTCTTGAATAGGTCATCTACAAGAAAAGGATACATGCAGCACTGGACAACCGACGGGATGAACAACAATTAGGCCCTATGGAAACTTCAAGTAAGATCTATGGAAACCCCATCTCTATATTAATTGATACAAGAGAAACATAATTTTTTATCTCCCCAAAATTGTTGAGTAGATTTCCTAAGAGAACTAGATTTATGGAAAACCCTTGGACTATTGAGTATGCAAACCAGACAAGGGCTAGGGTAGATCAATGTTTGTTTGAGGCCCTAGTAGACTTTTTGAACTTCTCTATGGAGGTAAATTTGTACATACCAACTCTAGGATCCTATGACATCATCATGGGGATAAATTGGCTTAGTGAACACAAAGAAAAAGTGAATTGTCATTCCAAGACAATGGAGTGCCTAGATGATCAAGGGAAACCCATAAATATTCAAGGAATAATGCATGAGGTAAAACCTTGTCAGTTCCTAGCAATGCATCTTAAAAGATGCAAAAGAAAGGGGTGTGAAATCTTCGTTGTAAAGATAGAAGACTTTGGAACCCCTAGAAACCACTTACCAGGATTACTACATCTTTAAAGATGCGGAAATTAGAGAAAATCCTTCAAGGAAAAGCATCCATATCTTAATAAATTTTAAGATGTGTTTGAAAAATAGCTCCTTGGCTTACCTCCTTCTAGAGTATTTGGTTTCATTGTAGATTTGGTACCCAGGGTAGAACCCATATCAAAATTTCCCTATCAAATGACCACTACCGAACTAATGGAATTACAAATGCAGCTGCAAGACCCACTGGATAAGAAACTCATTCAACCAAGTGTATCACCTTGGGGAGCTCTATTTTTGTTCACCATGAAGAAGGATGGAACTATGAGGTTGTACATAGACTATAGGATGCTTAACAAGGTTACCATTAAGAATAGGTATCCACTTCCCAGAATTGACAATCTATTCAATCAGATGACGCGAGCAACAATATTTTCCAAGATCAACTTAAGGTTTGGTTATCTTTAGCTTGAGATCAAGGAAGAAGACATTCACAAAATTGCCTTTAGAACCTATTATGGTCACTATGAACTCACAGTACTACCCTTCGAGCTAGCCAATGCCCCGACAGCCTCCATGAATCTCATGAATAAAATCTTCTAGGATTGTTTGGAAAATTTTGTGTTATTTTTTTATTATTGATATTCCCATCTACTCCTAGAATGAAGAAGAACATGAAAGACATTTGGAGATAGTCTTGCATAGATTACAGGAACATAAATTGTATAGGAAACTATCAAAGTGTCCTTTGTGTATCAAAAGGAAATTCAATATCTAGGTCATATTATATCAGCCCAAAGAATAGCAGTAGACCTTACCAAGATCAAGGCAATTAAAGAATGACTAGTACCTAAGAATGTGTCAGAGCTCAAAAGTTTCATGGGCTTAGTAAGATTTTATAGGAAATTTGTCACAAATTTCTCCAAGATCACGTACCCTATCACCTTACTTCAAAAGAAAGGGAATAAGTTTACTTGGACTAAAAAATAACAAGTGACCTTTAAGTAAGTTTGACGGATAAATTAATTATCGCACCAATAGTTAGGGTACCTAACCCTAAGGGTCAATTCATAGTTATAAAAAATGCATCAAGAGAAGGATTGGGAGATGTATTGATGAAGGAAGATCACGTTATTATATATGAATCCTGAAAATTGAAAAAAAAATGAATAGGATTATGCACCACATGACTTGGAATTAGTAGCCATTATTCATGCTCTACAGATGTGGAAGCATTATCTAATTGAGAAACCTTTTGAACTCTAGTTAGATTATCATGGACTGAGATACATATTTATCCATCCTAACCTCAATATTCATCAAAGAAAATGGTTAGAGTTACTGGAAGATCATGACTTTGAGATCAATTATATTAAAGGTAATGAAAATAAGGTAGCAAAGTATTTGAGCCGAAAAAGGCATATATTAGCTATGGTGGCAATGAATATTCGGCTCAAGGAGCAAGTACTATAGTGTCTACCAAGGGATGACCTTTATAGTGAGATTTGTCAAGCACTTCAAAGGAAATCTCAAGACCCTAAGTATGAAGGATGCCAACTAGAAGAGGATGGACTCTTGAGATATAAGGGTAGAATGTATATACCCAAGGATCTAGAAATTTGAAGGATGGTTTTAGGATAAATTCATATTGCTCCATATTTAGGACACCTTAGGTTGACTAAGAAATTAGATGACTTGAAACCCTTGTACTTTTTGAAAGTAATAAAGAGATAAATAGCAGAATATGTGGCAAGATGCCTCAAGCTTTAGAGAATTCAGGCAGAGCACCATTACCCAACTAGGCTATTACACACGAATGAGATTCTGGAATGGAAATGACAAATAAACACCATGGACTTTATTCCAAGGTTACCCGTGACTTGAAATAGACATAATACCATCCTAGTAGTTGTGAATAGGCTAACCAAGGTGGCTCAATTTATACCTGGTAACCTAACAAATGGAGCACCAAAAATTGCTCATAATTTTGTGAGAGAATTCTTTAGACTCCACGAAGTTCCAAAGAAGATTATTTTTGATAGAGATACCAAAATATCACCCATATTTTGGTAAACCTTATTGTCGGCGTTGGGAACCAAATTAAATATCAATATCTCCTATTACCCTGAGACTGACAGTCAGACAAAAAAGGGTAAACTAGGTATTAGAAGATCTCCTAAGAGTATATTGTATCAATCAACAATACCAATGGGAAATGTATCTTCACTTAGTAGAGTTTTCCTATAACAACTCTTACCAATCAACTATCAAGATGACACCTTTTGAAGCCCTATATGGGTGTAAGTGCAGAACCCCTACATGTATCTGTTACTAAAATTTTGCACATGTGTAAAATTTTAAGTATACATGCAGTTAAAATACAAAAGTGCTTTTCATTTCATTCAAACAATAGAAATGTCTTTGTATTTATTTACTTTCAAATATACATTGATGTTTTCAAACAATGAAATGAAATGATATACTAAACAGGAAAAAGTCTCACACAAGCCGTGAGTATAGCTCATTGTATTAAATTTCTTTCATAAGGAAATATATAAATAGATACATATGAATGAAAGAAAAGAGGAGTAGAGATAATCAGTCATTGCATGTTGCTTTGACTGGTTATAAACCCTCTTTTCTGGCGCACTCATCCAGCTCTGAGCTCCATGATATCCAGCATCTGCAAAAACATGGAAGCAACTGATGTTAGATCCCGAAGGATCTAAACAATGACTAACTATCTCTACAATGACATATTCTATCTATTGATGCATTTCGAAAGAATATAAACTGAAAAGAAAGAAATAAAAGTCATTGTGAGTGTCACGAGCCCGTGCTTGAACCTCATAGGACAAGATGCTACAAGATTACATCAGCTAAATAATGATTACCATCACAATGTTGATTATAGGTCACCCATGCAATGCTTCATTCAATTGACCAGACTACAGATTAACCATTTTCAAGCACACAAAAGAGTCAGCAGTTTCTGAAGCAAAAGTTGGATGGAGATGATAATTCTGACTATGTAAAGCTAGCAATGCAAGTAGATGTGTCAAGCACTCAGGAAGTGTATGCTGGATCACTAAGAAAGGGATGCCTCACACAAAGATTTTGGATGAAAGATCTTTGATTTGGTTCTCTGGGAAGAAGGAAAAACAATTGAGGTTGAATGTTGTTTCTAAGATCATCGCAGGCCAGCGTACTTCAAATTTCCATCGACAACCTTGGCCTGAAAAGGAGTATCAATCATTTTCTTTAATATATGGGAATGGGGAACAGTCACTTGATTTGATTTGCAAGGACAAGGAGCAGGCAGAAATTTGGTTTGTTGGCCTAAAGGCATTAATCTCTAGGACTCAATCTCACAAACTCTATGTCGATTCATGGAGTGATGGAAGACTTCAATCTAATGCTAGCAGCCCTGCTAAACACACATGAAGGAAGCAACCATTTTCTTTTGTGGATGATACAGAAAATTTCTCACAGTCAGGATCAAATGTAAAGAATCTCAAGCAGCAGTGTGAAAGAAAAGATGCTAAATTTGAGCAATATGAGTGTGAAATTGAAGAAGCACAAGCACTTGCCAGGGAGGAAACTACAAGGTGTAAAGCTGCAAAAGAGGTTATCAAAGTCTTAACTGGACAGCTGAAGGATATGGCTGATAAACTCCCAATGAAAACACAAACAAGCAATATGAGCACATTACTTTCACCCCAACTGAATGCATTGCATGAACTACTATCTCGAACATATCCTGGTCTCGCAGAGGTTCCAAAAAAAAAAGATATCAAATTCAATGACCATAAGTTTTATTTAAGTCCTACTACTCAAGTTCTTAGAAACATACGAGTAAATGGTTCACGCAGTCCACCTGTCACACATAACACACCATCAAGTGTTGTGGGAAGGGGTTTTGGTTATCAAAACTCAGCTAGGTCAACAAAAGGTGCTCAGCGTACAGGAAGCAAGATCAAAGAAAACATTAATAAGGTGTGTCAAGAAGAGAATAAGCACCCACCTTACACGGAATGGGTAGAACATGATGAGCCTAGTGTGTATTTCACATTCGTGACTTTGGCAAATGGTCAAAAAGATCTTAAGCGTGTGAGATTTAGCCGAAAGTGTTTTAGTGAAAGAGAGGCAGAAGAATGGTGGACTGAGAACAGATTACGAATACATGAGAAGTACAATGTGGAGGGGATCACAGGACAACTATAATTTTTTTTATACAAGCAAAGAAGATGACAACACAAAATCTCATAATATTGTTGTGATAATACCCTTTTGGCAGATAAATTTTCTAGAATCTATCTGAAGGGTGTTGGAGAGCATATGATTTCATTAATCCTTACAACAGTACAATAATAGATGTGGCAATTGTGAAAGAAAAAACCTAACCAAAGCTTGAGCACAACTATTGTTGGATTTTTGTATTGACCACAAACAAGAAAAGTTCTCAGTTTGCAGCAATACAGTATGCAGGAGAAAGAAAATACAGCAGTAATGCCAATATAGAAATAGAGACAAATAACAAAAAAGAAAAAAACCCATTTGGGTGTTTTCCTAAAACACTTGCAAATTCGGTCGGAGTGAGAAAGCTTCATTTGAGTTTCACAATACCTAGTTACAGCACTAAATTCATGTTCCTGATCACAGTGATAGCAAACAAAACCCACGTCTTTTACAGGTGAGGGAAAAGATTCGAAAGCTCTAACCAATTTTCAAAGATAATTTTCTCTCCAGCAATGTATTCTATGGTCGGCATGGTCGAATTGAGGAACAGAAAGTTCTCAGAAATAGACTCAAAAAGCATAAATACCAGCAAATAATCTCATGGAAAAATACCTCTCAGATGGACAATGGCAACAAGTAGAACATGAAGCCGCAAGTAATCCAACTTTCAACAAATTAGCATAATGGTGGCTTCAAAGATCAACAAAACCTTTTAATGGTGGATCTTCCTTTAGAAAATTAACGAATATTCATGGTAGCACATCAAGAAATGCCTTAAAACCCTCATTCTCTTCACCGACCAAGACTCTTCATAAAGCGAACGCAGATGAAAATGATGCTTTTAGGGTATTTGATATATTATCCCCTTTTCACATTGCATTTCTCTTTGAAGTCCGTGGCTAGGTCATGAAATATATTTTGCATATTTTTTGACAAAATGTATTTGAGTTGAATGTGAAGATTTAATTCTTGATGTCCTAAGGAGTTTTAAAAATAATGTTACTTGTTATTTTGTATGACTATATTAAAGAAATAATGTTAAGATGATTAATTCTAATCATTTAATATTATTTTCTTAATTCTAAAATGCAAAATAACAAGAGCATTATTTATTTGTTTTCCTTTTGCATATATGTTAATGTGAAATATAAATATTGAAATGACGATATTATAAATCATTTAATATTTTATTTTTATTTTTTGCAAAAATCAAATAAGTCATCTTGTATGTTCATGTCATGATCTTTAAGACTGAAAATAGTTAGGAAACATATGCATGGAATATAGGAGGTCGGATTTTGACAATGCTAAGTCAGTTTGGGGGTCTTTATGACCAATTTGAGCATTTTGTGGACAATGGAAGTTGAGTCATAGGGTTCTTTATGACTGAGTGGAGATTTTTAAGTAGAAGACCATTATTTTAGAAGTTTCCAGCACCTCTTTTCCAGGCTATCTTTCTGCATGCGACCCAAGCAGTTCGGCATTGTACTTAATGAGTTTTCTAACTCAATTGGGGGAGAGTTCTAATTTTATGACTGAGTTTTGAGACATCTTTTGAGTCCTGAACTTTGTTACAGGGTTTGTAATTCAACGTTTTGAAGAAATAATGCCAGTGATAGCAGTGTGATTATGCTTTATGAAGTAAATTGTTAAGCTCTTTTCCTTTCTACAAATTTTGTGTGTGTTTTTGAATGATTTGATAAGTTAACCTATGAATGTTTACATTATTCCTTGTTTTCTGTCTCATTCCAGCATCTTTTTGTGAAAAGTAAGTCTGCTTGCAGGTTATGATATGTGTTTATAGGTGAAATTAGTCAAAGTGAGATAATAATTTATCCTCTTTTTGTTGTTTTAGTATTGAAACCTTATCGTAAATCACTTGTGCAAGCCTTTACAGGAAAATGTGCTTTATCTGTATTTCATAGAACTATAATCCTCTTTGTTACATGTGTGTTACGTCTTCATAGTAACTTCTAGTGTATCACCTCTTTTCTTAGTTTAAGCTTTAGGTTTTAGGTTTATTTTCTGCACTCTCTTACCTTTTCCCTCAAGGTTTTTCATAAAGTTTTAGAGTGTTTCACTAAGTTTTAGAGTGTTTCACTAAAAGATATAATAGGAGCCAGCCTAGAATCTGGAGGTTTTATTTCATTATCCAGTCTCACGTAATGAAATGACTCCCATGTTAAGTAAGGATTATTGAACATTGCCAGTTCAGTAGGGTGCAAATCCTAAAACTTAACAGTATCATAGCTTAAGAAATATATAACCCATCATGAGCATGTTATTGATTGGAACCTCTTGTAGGTATGAGACCGAGGGCTAGTGGAAATAGAGACCTCAAAATACTTGAGGTGCATAATCTTTGCTTACAAAATCAGGACATAGCCTAGTGCAAGGTCCAATGAGACCAGTATACTGAGGAAAATGTCACTTCGGAAGATTATGATAAGATCTCTTAGAAATTTCCTCATCTTTTCTCTAGAATTTGAACTATGAATAAAATCCAATAGAATGCATCATAGAACTATATATGTTTTTAATTGGGATGTTTTTCTTTTATATTGCAAATTTCATCGAGGACAATGAAACATAAGGGGGAGGGTGTCTTACATCCCAAACTTTTCTCAAAATCAAAATAAGCATATAGTCATTGTGTAAT
The DNA here is from genome assembly GCA_028749045.1 of Cupressus sempervirens. Taxonomy (NCBI): domain Eukaryota; kingdom Viridiplantae; phylum Streptophyta; class Pinopsida; order Cupressales; family Cupressaceae; genus Cupressus; species Cupressus sempervirens. Next base: position 562,988,615 of record CM053785.1, on the reverse strand, counting down.
TCACGTAAAGTTAGTTGTCTGGTAAATCAAGTAAAATAATATGATCGTATGGCATGGAAATATGCTTTTTCATATGTGAAGATGACATGTTAGTTAGTAGTTACAATTTTAACTAAAATTGAATATTTATTATTTTAAGTTCAGAAAAGTTAGCTGCTTGTTTGAAACGGTGGTAAGATGTTATGATGATTATGCAAATGATTTTTGGTTATAGTATCCTTGATTTATATTGAGGAATATGTTATTATCATGTAAATTCTTCTTGTTTGCAAAACATGATGAAAGAGAGGAAGTATTGCCTAAATGGGAGCTAGGGTTGGGGTACCAAAAAATCCACTAGCAAGCCATCAGGTATGAATTCTAACCATCTTGGGTAAGGTTAAACAACTAGGCAAGGAAGAGTGTACCTTGGAAAACTATCAGCTAACTAGTTAATTCATAACACTTATCAATTAAAGAAAAGCATTACACATTAAATTAATAAGACAAGTTGTTACCTTTTTATCTCATATTTTTGTGGAGCCTCCTGATATGATTTATATATTGACATCATGATATCAAGATACCTATACTTGCACATACATGTGTGTGTGTGTGTGTGTGTGTGTGTGTGTGTGTGTGTGTGTGTGTGTGTGTGTGTGTGTGTGTGTGTGTGTGTGTGTGTGTGTGTGTGTAAATCAATATAATGGTACAAAAAAAAAAATGATTAAGTTCACGTATATGTACATATATGTGAACATACAAATAATGGTGGCATAAGTACCATGATGTCGATATATTTTTAAAAGCATTTGGAAGGGAGAGTCATTGTCATTATTATTGATCCATGGAAAAAGGGCTCATTTGTTTTATTTTGAGTGATAACCTATCTTTCTCATCAAGTTTATAATTCTTGAATGTTTCGGTTGCGATACTAGAATTTTGCAAAATTTTAGCATTCCTGATCATGCCTGGGCAACAAATTCTCTCCAATTGGACATATGTGACCATTCTTGGATTCATATGCTAGGTGACTAAATCTCAGGTATGTTTATTTGCACAAATGTAGAGTCTCCTTAGGTACACACTCTTAAACTAAAATTTATCCAATTATTTCAACATAACCCATGCATATTATGTTTTCTAGTTTTTAATTTCGTATAATGTCATATGATATTAAGTCTAAAATTAATGCATTCTTATATCATCTTTATTTTGAAATATAGACTCTATTGGTATTTTCATTTACAAGCATTATTTACGTACTAACCTTTTGCATTGCATATATTGTCATGATTATCTATTTTAAATTAAAGCTTTCAAATGCATCATATTAAATGGTGCAAAATATGACTTCTTTATCTTTAAAATATCATACTTTGATCACAAGTTAAAGTAATTTGAAATATTGGTACCCTTAGACAATTAGTATTAATGTATGACCGATGATATTATATGGTGGATATTTTCAATTTTCATAATTGGCCATACTTTGTAAAGATTTTTGTTGCTAGTCTCTTACCTCAACAAGATGGTTTACTAACAGACTAATAACCACCACATACATTTTTTTGTCCATAGCACATTGTTTAAGGTGGTGATGGAGGATAAATTAGAGGGTATAGTAGATGTCTTGATGCCTTTTAAACAAGTTTATTTCCAACCTAATATATTATAGCCAAATCATGAAGGTGGAGGTGGAGGTGGAGGTGGAGTTGGAGAAGGTAAGTAGAGGGAGAAGGCATATATAAACATAATCTCATTGCGGAAGTGCAAGGTGAATATTTGAGTCTCATCGAAATAGCAAGAATGTGAGATCTCATCACTTCTCAGACTTAACTATGACAAGGTAATGTGCTATTAATCAATTTCCATTTCTATCTTATATTTATCTTGTTAAGATTTTGATGAAGGCATCATATGATCATTATTATTTATAAATGTGCAAAAGTAAAGATTAAATGGGTGATAGTCTTATATCAATTGGATAATATTTAAATATTTGAACATGATGTAAATATTTTTAGATGAGAGATTACTAAAGTTATATTTTGTGATTTAGAAAATATATTCTAATGTTTAAAGCTAACCTAAAGATTAGTCTATTTTTGGCAAATCAAGAATTCTTAGAGAAAGAACTTGAGAAAATGCGAAATTCACAATATCACAAACTAAGTACTACAATTTTTTCGATGTTGAGAAAAGGTATGTCATTGGAAGGTAAGTATTGTTTTGATTCTAAATATTGTTATCATTGTTTCATCTTCGATGTTAAAATATCTTTCAAATTAAAAGATTTGAAATTGTTACTCAACACATTTGAATGATGATTCCATCTCCAATAATATAGCTTTGCAATTGAACATTTACTCAAATGGGATAACAATATAATATTGGGAGGTAGGTTTTTCACCCTCATTGAATAGGTTAATCCTCTAACTTTTATGGAAAGGTAAGTATGAGGTGAGTAACATTTTAATATTATTTTCACAAACAAGTATGATTTTTAAAATAAATATTTGAATGATGTGTCACTTCAAATTAAGTTTTAGTTTGAAAATGGGAGAATGTTTCAAGCTATTATCTTTTTTCATCAAGCAGGTTTATTTAATCCTTATGAAAATATAATTTGTTCATAATGGAATTTATTTGTAAGAACATATTTTATTTGTGAGTCGAGAAAGTAATTATCTTTTAGATAATAATACTAAGAGAGAGATATTTTCTCAAAGATTCTTAAATATTTTTCCTAAAGTGTCCAATGAAAATGTTTCCTAGGGAAAATATTTTAGTTGTTATTATCAAGCAAAATATTATAAAAATCCCTCATTACATGTTTGTCCTAAATCTATATTAGGGTATGATTTTATAGATAGTACTTTATTGAATTTTGTTTTTCAAATATGCTAATATTTGATTAATATGCTTTTGTGCAAAGAAGGGTACAAATCAATTATACCAACCTAATTAAAAGGTAAGGTTTAAATTTATTTTTTAAATTAAAATACCTTATTAGGTTACTTGTGTGCAAGACTTATTAATTCAACGATTCTAGAGCATGAAATGATTACTAAAATTAGTGTGAAGGATTAATTATTTTCCTGGACCAAGGGATATGACTTTTTACAAAGAAGATCTTCTGGATTAATTATATGAAACCTTTACATTGTAAATTAAAGTGTTCAGTTGCATTTAATTGTAGATTAGGAAGCATCATGATTATCTAAAGCTTGTATGCATCCTTTGAATTCTATAAAGTATACCAAGATCATTCGCAAGAAGATATAGTTCCATAGGAAAAAAATTATAAATTATAGATATTGGATGGATGATTATTGAAATTTTATTGGGTAATACAACTTGAACATATCTCACTTTTAATTCTTTTTAAATCAATAAAATGATGCAATTTCCTATCTAAAATTGGGAAATGGGTTTTATCAAAATGTGCATGTTATACTATCCTGTTTGATAGATTGAATTTCATGAATACTCTTGATTATTATGTATTTTCATAGTGCATTATGGTATCTTTCTAATAGTTGATGGTCTGGCCAACCGTCTCCATAAGAGTTTGATGGTAAGTTCTTGCAGTGTTGACTCCATTTACCTAATTGGACCTAGGGACTAAACTTCATTGATTCATTTAAATTTAAAGTTGCATGCTAGTGTCATTCTCTACCTTAATTATTTGCATAACATTCATTTATTTTCATCTCATTTCCAATCATTATTTAAAATCATTTCAAAATCATTATCAAAACATTTAAACCATTTAGTTTTACATTTGATTTCTCCTTGAGAAAGTGCTTTCCCACACAAGGGTATCAATTTCAAGTCTGTATTAGCAATTTTTCTCCCCAATAAGAGTTGAGATAGAAGGTACAACCACCTAGGTCTAGTAGATCCTGAAGTGTGGAGGTTGAGTAATTGTGTTTTGACCTTCTTCATTGACCAAATTATGTTGATTTCCCAACATCAAGCAAGTACGGCTTGTAGGCTTTCAGCCAACAATTTTGAGAACCAATAGTTTCTTTTTCAATTATATGAGCTAATGAAATTAATTATAATTCTTTTTGGAACTAGTGTCTAGCTATTTATCTTCCATCTCATCCTTTCTTATAACTGAGCATGCACTTAGCGTATTATTTTATATCTTTCTCACCATAACCTTGTGAGCTTTCTTCCATATTGTTTTCTCTGTGATTTCTATTCATTCTTCTAGCAATAATCATAAGCCATGTTGCAACACTGATGATAATCTTGAGTTTGAGCTCCCATATCTTTTATGAGTCAAGCAATACTTGTGGTTTTTGAGATTTTCCAAATCATATAGCATCCAACTTCTTTCAAATTTTTAAATACATCTACCTAACGAGGATAGTGATTCATGCCTGTAAGAGGTTGTGTATTTCTTTCTAGTTGTACAATTAGATTATGCATTTCACTTATTCCTTTGTGCTACAATAGAAAGATAGAATGATGATATCATAGATTTAAACTTCATATGGTGTTCAATATAATATTACAAGCAAACAGTCATGCATATATCTCTTACAATTTCTTTGTATTATATGATATTTTTATGCACTAATGTACCTTAACTTCACATATTGTCTAAGTGTGATAGCTTATACATAGGTGTTGGAAATATGCCTCTGAGATAAGTACAACACTTGTCACCATGGTAATGGTTTTGTATATGAATATGATATCAAAAATGCAGCTAGAAATATAACTAAAATTTTACTCAAGGGATCTCCTATGAAAGCATCCATAAGGATTAGCATGGTTAAGATAAAGGGTTGGAGGAGAGGACATCCATGAAATAGAGAAAAAAAACATGGATCAGTAATATATAATAGTACTAAATAACTAAGTCATCTCATGGTTGTCCAATATATAACTCTTGTTGTCAAGTCTAGCGGTGGGTGATCAGGCATAATTAATAGCCCACTAAAATCCTTGCCATGGTAGGTTAGTGGTATGCTTGTCACTATGATCAATAGAGGTCAAAGTGCTAGCAAGAAGAGGATAGGTTGATGGAGGATATCCACAGCCTCGTCTAATGTCTAGTTGACACTCTGACACAGGGATGCTCTAGTAGTAGGACGATGGTTCCCCAAGTCTAATCCTAGGGTAGGGAGGGCCTTTCTTGGATTAGATTGTGTGGGCATAATTAAAGATCTTTGGTTTGGAGGTTAAGCCTATGTCAATGTTTCTCCTCTCTACCAGATGTCAAAGGTTTCTCAACATAGTAATTATTATCTACTTCATATCTTGTACTTGATTCTTTTTGTTTTTTTGTTTATCATTGACATGTTGTTATGTAATCATGAAACTCGGTTATGTTATTTCCTTATTCTATCATTTGAAATATTGTATTAGGAATGGAAATAAAATAGATATGGTAGTTATAAGTATATTTTATATGAACTTAGATAATTTCACTATTGTTTCTCCTTAAAAGTGAATTGTGATATCATAATAAGGTTGTTAAATTTCTCTTTCATATGAATTAACTTCTATAACTGTCACTTTGTCATTTTGTTATGGATATAGATGTATCTTGAGTTAATAGTTTAATTTTACTATGGGAAAATAGCATGTTATGATTACTCTTTCCATTCAAAGAAATAGATCATTTACCTTTCACCAAGCATGGAGTATTTTTGTCAAAACTCACAACATCACCATCAAATTATTCAAGCTTGATGAACTTGCTTCTATCTCTAGTCATGTGATGTGAACAACCACAATCAATAACCAAATCATGATTATGATCACTATGTGAAATAAGAGCTTTCTCACTGTGTGAAATAAGAGCTTTATCACCATCTGTTGTTTCCTCTTTGACTACAACAAAGAAAAATTCCTCTCCATTTGTACTGATTCATCATCATCAATATCTTCTTCATCAACTCTAACATAGCATTATTTCTTCCATTTGTCCTTGAATGAAGAGCATTAGGACATCTATCAAAAAAATGATTAATCTTCTTGCATGAGAAACAAACTAATGGTAATTTTCCTTTTTCCATTCTTCATCAATTAATGAATCAAGATTACTAAGATTAGAAATTTATTTCCCTTTATTCCCTAGATTCAATGATAAGGAGGTTTTCAAAGTGGCTTCAACCTTAAGAAAACTTTTTTCATAGTTGTTCATCTCAAAATCAGTAAGCTTGCCTATTATTCAACGATTGAAACTTTCTCAAAAGTTCTTACATTTAAGAAACACTAATTGCATAAACAGGCAATAACTTTCTCACCATTTTACTCACCAAAGCTTTATCTTACATTATTCCACCAGTATTTATTATTTCACCAACCACTTATTTTAACCTATGACCATATTGAGAAACATTCTCACCTTCTAGCATCTTTATGACATCATACTTTCCTTTTAATCTTCCAACCCTAAATTATCGAACATGAATATCTCCATTGTAGACTAACTTAAGTTGAGCTCAAACATCATGTGCATTATTAATCCCATGAATGTCAACAAAATTAGCATCAGATAAGGCACTTATAATTGCACTCATTGTATGTATACTTTATGTCTCTACCTTCAATTAATCAATACTGAGATTCCCATCATCTCAATATGTATACTTGTTCTCTACATGATGCAAAGTTCCATCTCATCTTACAAAAAAAAATTATCCTTGGAAAATTTAGGACCTTCCTTGTTCATCCTCTAGATTACCCACAAAGAAGACCAATGATGTGATATAAATTGTTTATATACTTAAAGGTCCTAGATTGTTGGATGGGTGGTGGTGGTTAATCACTAATCCACTAGATCCAAATTTTAACTAAGCTTCACAATGCTAATTACCCAATATCATAGCTAACACTTTTTCATTTCATTTTAACTTGTGAAACTATCAATAAGACAAGTAATAAAAGAATCTACACAAGTAACACCAATATTGTTTTCCTAGAAACCCTCAATTCGAGGGAAAAACCACACTAGGAATTAATAACTTTATGCTTCTAAAATGTTTCATGTTAAAGAATTGGCCCTATTAGGAGCTTACAATAATGGTCGATTAGGAGTAGACGCTATTAGGAGTCACTTGATTAATGGAACCTCTAGACGTGTTAGGGTCTTTACCCTATTAGGAGTAACTTTGCTAAAATATTTTCTAACTCAAAATAATGAGCCATCTTGTTAAAAGAATTAACTTCGGACCTATTAATATCAAGCTCGCCCTATTAAAAATGACCTTGTTAGAGGCCTCAACTTGAGAACCTATAGGATTCACCAAGAAGAGTGATCTAGAAATAGAACTTTTAGTATTGCTTTGTATAGATCCAATTTGATTCACTACATACATCTTCTTGCATACATTCAGCTACCAACTTGATCACATAACCCTTTGTAATCTCATTGTCCACTCTCACACTTACAAAAATATCATTCTTCCATATAAATATACATTTCAATATTACATCAATTCGTCACCTTAACCTAAATGTGTTACACCTAAAATCTATCTTGGCTTGACCAAGCCCTTAATCCATCATCAACTGGTACCACTCGATTATTCATTTGAATCGCACATTGATCCAACAAAGAACATCGGGCTCTTTCACCTTTTCAAATGAACATACACACTTCCAAGAAGTTCCATCACAACTACCAATGTATAATTGATCCATCATAAAACATTAGTTCTATGTTATTAACATGTCATGAACGTCCAACTTTACATTGTGAAAGATCCACCAAAAATTGCCTACAAGTTACCAGTTTAAGATCAAGCACAAATATTAACATGTTCTACACTTTCCTTCTTGAATGATTTTCATTTGATCCAAAACATGTCTTTTTGTAAACCAAATCATACACAATCATAACCATGATCAAAAAATTGAGTAAGATCATAAATCCTGAATTTCATCTCCTGAAACATCATATATTTGATAGACTAGTCAAATTGCTCATTGGCTATCATAGACTGATTAATCTGGTTGCATTGTCATACTTCAATCCATCTTAACCCTTTGAATACTTATGTGTCACACACAAGATTACCTACACAATTTAGAATTTAGCTTCCTAGAAAATATTTCATAGCTAACTATAAAGTTGACATCAATGGCAACACAATAACTAATCCAACAACCATCAAACATATGTTTTAACATCTCATCATTACAATCAACATTCAATTATGCCAATAGATTGAGGTCCTTTAAAACGCAGTTAATGAATGGTGTTCCTCATCCCACTTTGAGTTTTCTAGAGGTCAAAAAGAAGAAGCAACAATAGTTTCCCGCTCGATGGCCCTCGCTCCTCCTGTTCAAATTTTTGGATCTCCTGCACTTGTTTCTCTCGCTCCTTCAGGAAATGTTGCAGTCTCTACTACCGCCTGTCATCTGGGTGGAGGTGCTGATAATGGGGGTTGTGATGCAGGTGTGGGCAATGTGTTTGCCTCACATTTGGCTGCATCTGTGGGTGGGGGTAGGGCTTCGTCTGCCCCTCATGCGACCTCTGTGTCTCCTGCTCCTCGTCCTAGGTCTCCTGGTTCTAGATGTAGGTCTTTTGCAGACGTGGCTGCCTTTGAAGTTGGTTTGCATGATGCTTCCATTTCATCTGGTCCCTCTCACATTTTGCCTGTAAGTGCTTTAAAGCCTATTAGGGTTTCTTTAGACCCAGAATCAGTTGAAGACATTTTCCATATGGTAGAAGACCTTTCTTCTCTTGCTACCATTTTTCGCTTCTGCAGCTATTGGTCCTCTCTTGCGGATCTACATGGCTGGATCTCCAAGAACTGGATGCCACTTATAGATAATAAAGTCCACATCTTCCCGTGTTCTAAAGGTTTTTTTATAGTTAAGTTTCAAAGTACCAATGATAGAAAGATTATTTTGTGTCACAATAATTTTTCTTGGCAGGGCAGATTTCCACTCATGGCCAAACCGTGGCACATGGATTTTGATCCTCTCTTGAAATCCTTTAATAAGTTCCCTATCTGGGTCCGGCTCCCTAATCTTCAGTTACATCTTTGGCAAGATTCAGTTTTTGAAACTATTGGGAATGCTATTGGGGATTTCTTATATGTGGATGCTGACACTTCAGATATTCTCCACTCGACCTGTGCTCGCTTTCTCGTAGACTTGGATGTTTCTAAGGGCCTTCCTGAGGTGATTTTCTTGGATTCCATGAGGGGTTCTTGGACACAATTGTTGGATTACGAGGGCATCCCTTTTCGTTGCAGGAAATGTCACTTGACAGGCCAAATTGCTGCTCGTTGTGCTGCTGGGAAATCCAAATCTAGGCGACCACCTTCTTGGTGGTCAAAGGCCTCCTCTGAGCACTACATGATGAAACATTCCTTGGTTGCTCCTGAGGATTCTGAGGCTGAGGCTAGCTCCGAGCCAGTGGCTGAGGAGGATGCTCTGGTGGAACTTTCCTTGGATGCTTCTAAGGATTCTATGGCTGAGGTTTGCTTTCAATCCGAGCCGGTGGTGGAGGTGGATGCTTTGGTCTCTACCCCTAGTTCAGATGTCCCTCCTAGGGGTCAGACGTCGTCTAATTCTCTCACGGAGGTTGTTACAGCTTCTGCGTCCCCTAGGTTCCTCGAGTCTTTGTCTTCTGAGGCTTGGGTTGTTGAGGCTGCGAAGATTGAGGATGGTTGGATTGTGGTTAAATGGAAGAAGTCTAATTATTCGGCCCCCCCTTTAGATAGGGTCCTTCGATCGGGTAAGGGAAAATTCATATCTAAAGGAAAATCTTATGTTTCCTTATGATGACCAATTTTTTGTGTTGGTGAATTGGTTGCTTTACTGGTTCGTTGGATACTAGTTTGGGAGGTTTTTCAAGTTTTTGTTCCAGTTTGTTGACCTTCTAGGTTCCAATATTGTTTTGGTTGATTTTTTTGGTCACATCTGTTGGTCTCAAGTCCCTGTAAAACCTGATTTAGTTGTTTAGCTGGTTTCTGGTCTTTGTACCTAGTTGTGCTTAATGGTTTATCTTTCTCTTAGATGTAAAGGGTTTCGAGGCCCCTTCAAAACCTACTTTTACCTTAATCTAAAACAAATTATTTATTGACTTCACTTCGAATCAACCCTATTATTGAATGATTCTATGATTTTGTGAGTTATTTTGTAGGGTTTCATAGCTTTTTGCAATGATTTTTTTTATAGAATCTTCCATTTTTGTGGAATTTTATAATGATTTTAATGTGCTTTAAATGTAGAAAGGTCATTGAAAATTGTGTTAACATTTAGTCAATGATTCATGATTGAATCAAGATTTTTAGGGAAAGTATCAGTTGGCTCTAAGTTTCAAGATTAATTAGGTATAATCAAAATTTATTTGTAGATTTCATCCTTTATGGTCTTAAAAATCCATCATTTTGCGAAAAATGGAAATGAAAACTAGTTTTTTGGAATGGGCTCTACCAATGTGAAAGGGGTAGCATTATTTTCTTTTCTTGAGATTGAACTTCATCGGCAATTAAATTGTAGATTGAAATGTTACTTTGTGCATGCTAGTGTTATGTTTTGTTGCATTCTTCAAACTAAAGTGATAGTCATGGTAATGTGTGTGTTTGTATTTCTTATAGTGGTCAATGTTCATCCCCTCCTAACTATTCATCATCTTGGTTATGGTAAGGATAATTACTAACACCAAATTATCCAAAACATGTCCATAAAATTCCCATGAACATGTGTATAGCTATCTGGTGGCTCCATATTTGTCTAGAGGGATTAATGTTGGTGCCTAATATAAAACTATACACTAATGTCCCTTATCTCAAAGATCTATCATTGTTGAATTATTTCATGAACTATGTACATGTAATAACTCTAATGAAGAATCATTGCATGCAAATTAGTCATCTTAAAAGCCTTTCTAAAAGTATAAACTCTTGTGCATAATCTAAATTTTGGTTCCTTCATTTTCTAATATGTTGTGTGAAATTATTTATTACCAAATGATCGATGTGTAAACCTCTTAACCCTATGTGTTAAAGAGAACAAAACTATATTATATTTTCTAGAAAATGGTGAAGAGTTTGTACAAGTGCTTAAGAATATATCAAAAATATATAAAATATGGATAGTTGCAAAGGCTAATAATATTTCTAGAAAAATTATCTATTCATCAAGCATGCATTCATGCAGAAAAATTGGAGCTTTAAAAGAGAACTATGAAATTAAGAAATGAATCATTTTGGGAACATTTTATTTTTTAATATGAAGGGGATTCTTTTATTGTTGGAAAAATGGTTAGTGCTTCCCTCAAGATTTGTGACAAGGGATAAACCACATCTTGTGCATTCTATAAGCCTAGTGGTTCTATCGAGCATTAAAAAGTTAATCTTTTGGTGCAAAGACAACCATAGTTGTAACAAGTGGTATCAGAGTTTGGTCACAAATTTGAATCCCCTCGAGTAACACAAAGGGGGAGGTTGTTGGCATAAATGGTCAGCACTCCTCTCAAGATTCATGACAAGGGATTAACTATCTCTTGTAGATTATATAAGTCTAGTGGTTGTATCAATATTGGCAGGTCAATCTTTTGGTGCAACAACAACCAAACTTGTAACATTTATTTGAAATGTTCTCACATAAAACAAAATAGGGAAATATAAGGATTGTGGAAGAACAATGAGAGAACATTATCTTTCTCAATTAAAAAATAAGGAAATCCAATTAAAAAAATTCATTGAAACTAAAAATGTTTTCACAAGGGTTATTTCAAGTGAAATGCACTAAGAGGCCACCATTTTATTAAAGCAAAAATAGCATGTAGCAATTGGGTAACTAATTTTCCACAAATGTAAAATTATTTTCATAAGAGTAATGAAGAGAATAGAAGGAAATGTCGTTACAAAGTGTATTCTTATTCATAATGTATACCATGACATTTTTTATTATGAAAATTTTTAATGAGGAAGGGCCAAACTATATGATTGCAAGAAGAATTAAAGAAAATATAGATCCAATAAAATTTGTATGTGTGAAATTAATCAAAAAATTAAAAACAATGGTTTGTGGTATGTTGATATTTCATCATCATGAAAAAACTATTTATGAAACAATGAGGTAACATTAAAAGAAAATTATTTGCATGGTAAAGGGGAAAATAAATAAAAATTTTACTTAAATGAGATATTATGAAAGGAAAATATTTTATCGATACCCAATTATATGAAATTCTATTTTTGTGGGAATGGTCAAAATGGAGAAAAATAGAATGCATTACTTGTAGTTGTAAAGAAAAAAAATTATATTAAAGAGGGAGAATCAAAAAAGATAATGATTTTATGGTTGCAACTAAAAAGGCAGTGTCACACAAAGGGAGAGAAAATATTTTTAGTTTGAAGAAAGATGAGAGAAGAAGATATAGATTTCAATTGAATATCATCACACTGAGATTCAACTTCAGTGTTTCTTCTTCAATTTATTCTTCTTGTTCTTATTTGTATAGGGTTCGAAGAAGATTTAGATTTCAATTGAACATTAGTTGAAGGAGAAAAAGGCAATTGTGATTCAACATTAGCACTCCTTGAATGGATCCTTCTTGTTCATATTTGTATACAGTTTTGATCTTTTAAATTTATGTTGCACAGACAGAAGTGATGTATAAAATAAGGTGAAGTATATAGTTGATAGTCATTAGTTTTCAGCACTTGTGTGATTTTAATTATACTTCATGAATGGATTTTTTTGGTGACTGACTCCATGACTGAGATGTAGTGCTTTTACAATTTTAAATAATCATTGGTTATTCATATTTTTCATGTGCATTTATTGCTTTGAATTGCATTTGTGATTTCTTACTATTTAACAAGCAATTTAAAATCTTTTATGAATGTAATGGAAGTGCTATATTTTTAGATGAATAATTAAGCACGGTTATTTAATATGTTGTAGTGGTTTTTATTATTATTATGCAATAGCATTTCATTGATCTTCAAAACATGTTCATAAAATGCTTGTTATGTAACTTTATTGCCCTTTTCTTTGTATTGGTCAATTTTATGCATTTTTTGTTTTAATTTGGTCTCAATTCTCAATATCAAGTTTATTTTCATGTTGTTTAGTGTGGAATTAGATTAGTTTCAATTCTCGATTTTAATTAAGCAATAAATAATTAAGGGTGCATCTAGCCTTGAAGTAAAATCATGAATATTATGGTTATAATTCGCTAGTATCATTAATTGTCTTAGATCTATGAATGTCATGAAGTTTACCTTCCTAGGTCTAGTAGAGCCTTAAGAGTAGAAGGAATTTTTTTTTTTCACTGGCCACTAATCCTAAAAACTATTAATAGAAATTAGTTAGCTCTTAAGTGATTTTAGGGTAACCAATTGGAGAATCCAAGAAATTGGCAACTTTACTAGAGCAAGAGATTTGAATTCTATGTTAATTTTGTCCTAGAATCTCTACTATTACTTTTTCAATCATAACTAGTTGTGTTGGCCCATTCAATTTGCCAATAGATTAGCAACCCTACTTGGGATTCAATGTCGAATCCATTTGATAAAATGGCGAAAAATGTTCATTTGAAAAAATAGATATTAAAATTTTTAGACCTGAAAAAGTTTTACTAGAACAAAGTTAAAGAATATTATGTGACTCTAGTGTTGGAGGAAATCCAAATTAGGGCATGTTTCAAATGGCTTGCAACTGTTTGAAATGCATTCCTTTGCAAGAGAGGTGTTAACACTATGCATAAAAAAATTGAGATGTGAAGAAAGCTTTTCATCAACAAAAGTTTTAGTCAATAAAGAATTGAACAATAGTTGTTGTTCTTCCAAGCATTCATCATTTGTGTATAAAAAATAAATTTCCCTATTAAGTGATAAATAGAACTGCAAAGGAAAAAGAGTTGCAATGGCTTTTATGTTCTTCTCAATTGTTGGTTGTATTTTTTTGTGTTGAGAGAAGTATATGTATGTTTCATAAATTGTATTGTTTGAAATAGGATCTTATGATTTTGTGGAAGTAATTCATGTATTATGTAATTATAAGATCTCTTGTTGTACGAAAGAGTTTATAAGAGCACAAGAGTCTAGATGCATTAATATAATGAAACCATGATGTATAATCAGCCCCAATGATGTATTCACAAAAGTAATGTCAACTCTATAAGGTATAATAGGGTTGTAACCTTCGTTGGTATTTGTGGTTTCCTAAATGACATACCATCAAAAGTTTGAAATGAGATCCCAAATTTTAGTGTTTCAAAATCTAAATCACCATCTAAGCATCTTCAACAATTCAATGATTTAAAGGATGACTATGAAGTTGACTATGAAGTTGTAATTGTGAGACTCTTTGTGCAATCTGTAAATCATTTTGCAAGAGAGGGTTTTTCATATGTGTTACCATGTTAATGAGTTTAAATCTGTCTTCAATGAGAAGTTTGGTTAAAGAATTTGTGAGTTTTCAATGCTTAATGATTTCGTGGACTTTCGTGTTGAGGAATGGGTATTGGTTCCAACATTCAACCCCATATTTGTGAACGATTTAAAGAGAATTCCTAAAAATCAAACCTCTTGATGCAATTGTCATAGTCATTTATTTGCTTGCTTTTGGTTAAAAATGAGTTAACCAATTGAGAGACAAAGAGACCCAAAATTCGCATTGGGGCTTTCAAATGGCAATGGACACTGAAAGGATTTATAAATATGGAATGATGAGAAATCAAGTCACGTATTGTGGGTTCTCATAGAGCCTTATGTGCAATTGCACATTAAAAACCAGAGGTTATGAGTATTCCCAGAATGGCTAGATATGTATTTTCTAATGTAATGTTTAAGTCACATAATGATGTAATATCTATAAATGGCATAAAAAGGTTTTAAACTACAATGATACCTCATTTACCTATCAAAAATTATACACATGAGTTGTCATCTAATGAGTGTAGGCTCGTCCCTCATCAAGAAACTTCGAACAATGAAGATCAGATAAACCTTATGATTAGAAATATACAGATATTGTTGATTAAATAGCATATATCCAAACCTTGATTGAAAATCACACAAGGATATGAAGATATTGCATCAGTGAAGATTTTATGGAGGTGCTTAGAATATATGGAAAAATTACAAACTAAGGATGCTTGCAAAGACCAATACTATTGCTAGAAGAGGTATCTCTCCATCGCGCATATGTTCATAAAACATATTTGAAGCTTACAGAGAATTATTTGAAAGTGAGAGATGAATCATTTTGGGAACATTTTATCATTGAGTATGAAGGAAGATTTTATTTTTAATGTGAAATTTACTCAAAGGATTGTGTAAGAGATTGGAGAAAATTATTTTTTGCTGAATGAAACTAGTGAGGAAATATAGTAAAGTGTTTTCACTAGAAAGTGAAAACATTTTTGCAAAAATTATTTCAAGTGATTGATTACTCCAGATAACATGTAGATGAAAGACATGTGGAGATATAATTAACAAGAAGCAAAATAATTATTTCAATGTGCAACATTTTATCAAGTGAAATACATTTTTTACATGAAGGCAAAATGGATTTTGGGTTGAAATGCAAGATAGTGAAAAGGCCAAAGTATAAATGTTACAAGATACTTCAATGATGAAAATTTAATACACAACAAATATTTATCACTATAAGGAGAATATTTCATGTGAGCACTAAGAAGTCAACATTTTAGTAATGTGAAGGTAACATGCGATAATCAGATGACTGATTTTCTTCACAAAGGTGAAATTATTTTCATGAGAGAAATAAAGAGAAAAAGTTAATGGAATGTTGTTATGAAGTGTATTTTGATTCATGATGTGTACCATGATATCTTTCACCATTAAAATAATCTACAAGGAAAGGGCCAAGGCATAATACATAAAAAGACAAAATCAGTTGCAAGTAGGATGAAAAGAAATGCAGTTTCTGAAAAAGTACATGAATGAAATCAGTCAACAAAGGAACATAATGGTTTGTAACATGTTAATGTTTTTTCATCGTGAGAATATTGTTTACGTGAGTTCAAAGAGGTGAAAACAAAACAAAAAAAGAAGAATTATTTGCATCTACAAAGTAAAGAACCAAATAAAACAAATTACAAATAAATGGGATACTGTGAAAGGAAAGTATTTTAATAGTGGTGCATAATGTACAACAATCATAATGTCAACTTTAGTGAGATTTTCTTTTCACAAAAAATGGTCAAAGTGGATGAAAATAGAACACATTATTTCTAGCTACAAAGGAAATATAATTCAAATTAATGGATAGAGGGAAAATCAAATAAGATAATATTTTTGAATTATTGAAGATATAGAATGCGAATCAAAAAAAAACTATTATCAGTTTGAAGAAAGATGAGAGAAAAAGGTTCAGATTCTAATTGAACATCAGTCAAAGAAGAAAAGGTAAGTATCATATTAAGATTAAACTTCAAGCTCCTACTTTAGTCTTGTTCTTCCCATTTGTACAAGGTTCCAATCTTCTCAAGAAAAAATTGTTGGGAAAATAGAAGTGTTGTATAAATTATAAATTATTTTCATTAGGTTAAACTATATAATTATTTGTCACTAATTTACAATATTTTTATGTTTTGAATTGTACTTCATGAATGAATTTATGAGGTGAATATCTTCCTGGATGAGAAGTAACATTTTTTCAAATATAAATAATCAAGAAGTCTTCAAAATTTTGAATCGCATTTGCTTCTTTGAACTGTATTTGTGATTGCTTACTGTTATATTTTCAGATAGAATTAAGAATAGTTGTCTAGTATGTTGTGGGCATTTGGTACACAATGGAAGCATTATATTTTCATTTGGTTAAAAAGTTTCCTAGTGTGTTGTAGTGGTCTTTTTTTATTATTAAAGAAGCCAAAACAAGGGGGTTGTCTCTTACATAAACAAGGTCTATCAATAGAAAAACAAGCTATAAACAACACAATAGGTGTTGGCTAGAAAGACAACCTTGCACTAAGGCTTCAGCTAGAATCCCTTAGAGGAAGGGTTGGACTCACATTGATGAGTGATAGTTTGAAGAATAGTTCTTCCTACATCATCGAACAACTATCCAAGTGATGTTATCCTTAGGTTCACTAACAAAGGAGACTCCACTAGGGCACCCATTAGCATAGGGGTCAAAGTGCTAAAGAGGTAGAGCATTATTCGCACAACCTTGAAGCAAAAGGATCTGAACATGCCCCTTGGCTGGAGGGGATGCATCAAAAGTAGTAGGGATAACATCTAGGACTTCAGTAGAAGCAGGAGTTGGACGAGCAGTAGAGTCTAGTTGAAATCGACAACATGAGAAACATCCAAATCTTTAGCAAGAGTTTCTCCTTCATTAGCAAACTGAGAGTCTTCAAAGGAAGAATGAGAGGAATAATCTGAAGCATAGACAACCAGATAACCAACAGTAGTATCTCTCCACCAAGTAGTAGAACCTTTTGTATGCAGAAGAGCACAGTCAATAGCCAAATGTCCTTTAGATAAGAACCATTGGCAATGGAAGGGAAGGCCTTCATAATCCAATACTTAAGTCCATGGCCTCTCACTGACCATAAGCAATACCTCCCCTAGAAGTGGAGGGGGAATATTCATATCAACTAGGAGATGAGTCAAAGTGGAATTGCCTAATGTAGTAGTAGCTTCATCCACCATAAAACAGCCAAGAGAAATTCCAATGGCCTTGAAGCAAGAAATATTTCAAAAGTGAAGTGGGAGATTAGGAAGGAAAACCCATACTAAACACACAATAAGTGGCTCACTATGAGGATTGAAAGAAATCCCACAACTTGTTCAAGATTAAATCATAGTCTACAAAAGAGGAAAGAAAAGCAATTAAAAAAACCTTGCACAAGGATAAAGCTCAACGTCATGTGAAGTTAGGGGTCCCCAAGAACCAGTAACCCAACAGTGTTAATCTGGAAGAGAGGTCTAGAGACCCATGAACTCGTAGATAAAACCATGACACTAGTAAAAATCCACATTCTCCATCACCTCATAGCCACCAACCAAGAGAGGCCTTGGCATAGAGGATAAGGTGACTTTTCTCCTTAAAAGATATGTTAGCAATAGACTTAGCAACCCTAGCATAGCTCCTGCCACCAAAATCTATAGATTTCGGAGGGAGAGCATCCTCCATAGAAGTCACATTACCAACAATACTAGCAAGGGGAGCAGGCATCCCAACACCAAAGGTTTTTAGCACACTAGGAAAACTCACAATGAAAAATTGTGTACCCACAATGGGTTTGAGTGAGTCATTCGATGAGTCAAGGCCACATAAATATTCAACAACTAAACATCAATTAGAAGAGGCACCAAATTAAGGCACACAAGCATCCACCATTTGGAGACCCAGAGACAAGTCAATGGAAACAAAGGACCCCCCAATCAGTAGCATGCAATGAGGAGGCCCCAAACACGGTTGCAGGTGCAAGGGAGTTTGAATAATACGAGTGGGAAAGATTATCGTTAGCGTCCATACCTAGAGGAGTTGTTGACTAGAGCTTGTGAGCTTGAAATGTTCCTTATCAGAATTCCTAGTGGTTTTGATATTAGTAGGTGATACCATTCAAGCAATATTCAAACATGTTTTAGTATTGTAACATTAAATGTCTATTGTACGACACTATTGCTTTCTTCTTGGCACAAGTTGTTAGAACATGTGTGTTGCATTAGGCATTTCTTGGCACTAGGTGTTAGGACATGTGTGTTGCATTTGACATACTTGCATATGTTGTATAAGTTAGTTGTACACATGTTCAAGAATATTCTCATGTATATTATTACATATGATTGAATATATGGTTGCAAATTCATGCTCTAGCTAATTTTATTTAGTTAAACTCAAATTTAGGTTAATTTCGTCTAGTTAGGTTTTAGTTTAAGCATTATTCATATCATGTAATTTTAGTTTGCATATCTCTAGTCTACTATTTTTAATTTGTCTTTGTTTTTAATATTTTTAGAACTATTGGTTTCTATAAAAGTAATTGATCTTGCCATTGTAATTCACCCTCCAATGCAATCCTACAATCTTGTAGTTTTGTATATTGTATTCTTTTTGTACATTAGGAATATGGTAATTCTTTCTTCCCACCCTTGCTTATAGTAGGTGTTTTTATTTTTGTTTCACCCTTAGGAACCTGTATTGCAAACTTTAACATGGTATTAAAATATATGGATTCAGCAAACCCCTTCTCAAAAAAATTTAGTTTCTTTTCTCAAGAGCATTGTGGGCTCTCAAAGTTTTCCTTTTGGTGTGAATTTGGAGTTGGTTATTTTTTGTCTTAGTTTTGGATATTCATGGACCTCATGATTGTGTTTGCAATGTCTCAAACTCCTAATGTAGTAGTTTTTCATCAAACTTTGAGCAATTGAGAATTTGGGTAGTCTTTTGTGGGCATAAATTTCAAAGCAAGCACATATTTCTAGTCTTCTTGGTTTGAAAATAGACATCACAATTATGTTCACAACATGCCAAAACTCTAAGACTAATAATGATTTTGTCAAAATCTTAGCAGTTGAAATTTTGGGCCTTTTATGTTGAAGGCACAAAAAACAAGGTAGAATCTATAGGTTGGCAAAAAATCTAGACATTATGAGACAAAACAAAGGTCACCATCATGGTCAAAAGGCCAAAAGCTTACAAATCAACATTAAATTTGTTAGATCAAATTTTGAAATTCAAGGTTCATTTTTTTAAAGCAACGCATAATCTAAGAAAGTATGCAATTGACATCAACAATGCATCAATATGCACAAACTACGACACAACGGAAAAGAAAATATGCATAAACTTCTTTTTTTAAATAAAGGCCATGGAAGTGTTTTTAAAGTTTTTTTTAAAAAAATCTTTGGTAAATCTGTAAAAGCAGAGTATTATTGTATGTTTGTACACCTACATACAAGCCCCACAAGCATGCGTCAATCCTTCCAAATTTGGCACAATCTCATAATTATTTTGTCATTGTTATTTTTAGAGAGAGAGTCATTTTAAGCAATAGAATCTTAGAGATTCTTAAACCATATTTTGAGGGGTCAAAGAATATTCCAACCAAGAGAATCCTTTCCTAGTGAAGGTATTTTTCCATTAGCTAACAAAATATTTTGTGACAGATAAACAGTCATAAAATAAATTCTTGGAGTCTATAGTTAAGCATACAATATCAAAATCACCCAAATGAGATGTTGGAAAATTGATTCATGTGCTAATCTTTTCAATGTAGTACATTTTTTAAATTCTTCACCAAATTTTTATACCATGCCTCCAAATTTGTGCTTCATTTTTACATTTTTCTCGCCATAACGTGAGCAGATGAACTCCATTTTTTCACTTCCACACATTGCTTAAAATCTCTCGACATCCTTCATTAAGATCTCAGATCCTTTTCTACATTTTTTTAATGTACACATTTATCTCAAACTTTTTCACTATGAGATTTCATGACTATCCAACTACAAGAGGGTTTTTTTTCTTCTTATTATGGGGAGTTCTCTTGGAGTTATCTAGTATGGGAGCTTCCACTTTATCTTGTTCTCCTTACTCTAGTGAATCTCCCGCCAAGACCAAGAAGTCGTCAAGTGAGCCTTATAGTTTTTGTAGCAAGGTGGGTTTTGTAGTAACTAGGTGTTGGCAAAGATTAAAGGCTTTAGAGGATGCATTGCAACTTTAGTGCATTTTTTCTCCTTGGTTTTCTTCTTCACAAATAGGTGAAAGTCATACTCTCTCTGCATAAGCCTTGCCTTCATCTTCTTCTTAGTGACACATAGGTTCAGTAGACCAATGGTGTATCTCCTTTGTTAGAATTAATGGGGGGGGGGGGGGGTCTACCATCTTTGCTAATGCTTCCTTGGTTTTGTAGTTGATCATCTCTTTAGACTATTAGCGCATGTATTTTTTACTAGCAATTTGTTCTTGCATTATTGAGTTGTGTTGTTGGGGTAGGACATTCATATTACATCTGCACCTATGACTCACGGATATTGTAACTTTGTAATTTATTCATTTTTCAAGTAGTGTCATTGGGGGCAATAATGCATATTTGTTTACAAATACATCTTCGTGTAACATGTTTTCCTTGCCTTTGTGATCTACTCATTCTTCAAGTAGTGTCATCGAGGGAACTCATATAGATTGATCATGCTCATCATCTTGGTTTTTGAGGAGATTTTTCATTCAACAACATGGCAATTCTCATTCAATAGTTTATTCAAGGTGAGTAAGTTAACAAAGATTTAGGATTGTTGATAGTCACAATTTATTGTGGTTTATGTGGTTGATAAGTTTGTGTTATTGGTGTCCCAAGAGATGTTGTGGAATCTTCAAGGTCATTAAAATGTTTACAAGAGGAAATGGAACTTTATGACTATCATGAAGGTGAATGTGATCAATTTTGGTGCTTCTTCTCCAAGATCAGAACCTTTCATATGAGATTCAGTTGAGGT
Organism: Cupressus sempervirens; assembly: GCA_028749045.1. NCBI lineage: Eukaryota > Viridiplantae > Streptophyta > Pinopsida > Cupressales > Cupressaceae > Cupressus > Cupressus sempervirens. Next base: position 562,967,220 of record CM053785.1, on the reverse strand, counting down.
GATTAGTGTTTGTAATCCTATGCAAGTTGGGTGTAAAAATGATTTTTGAGAAGAGCAAGGGTTATAAGGTATTGGAGGCCTAATGTATCTTGCCCTAGCCCTAAGGGTAACTTGAAGAGAGGAAGGTGTGATGACAAAGTTGGTGATCGATCAAGAGTTTGTTTAGGCTGAACCTATTGTTGAGAGCATTGTGATATTGTGAAAGTAAAGTCAACGGTGAGGAGTTGATTGTTTTTGGAGGATTAAAGTAAGAATATAGTCCTTGGAGAACATTAATAGATGGGTATTGTTACAAATAAACAAGCAAACTGAAGAGTTTCCTTGCAAGTAGGGGGTCCATGATGGTTTGCATCACACTATTAAAACCTTTTGTTGCCATGGCTCATTCATGCATAAGTTTTCTTTCCCCCTAAGTTTCACTTACCTGGGGATTTTAGAGCATGCATTTTATTGCATAAATCAATTGTACACATGTTCAAGCATATTCTCATGCATATAATTATGCATAATTGAGTGCATGTTTGTGTGTTTGTAATCTAGCTTAAGTTCACTTAGTTGAGCCTAACTTTAGGTCAATTCAACCTAGTTGGACTCTAGTTTGCACGTTGTCCAAATCATACACTTCTAGTTTGCACATCTAGCTCTAATTCACTATTTTTAGTCTAAGTTAACTTTTGTTATTTTTAGAACTATTGTTTTCCATAAAAGCAATTCATCTCTTTATTGTAATCCATCCATTGATGCAATCTTACAATCATATAATCTTCATATTGTATTTGTTTTGTACTTTAGGAATATAACAATTCTTTCTTGCTACTCTTACTTGTGAGAAATGTTCTTGTTTGTTGTTTGATCCTTTAGTGCTTGTGCTACAAACTTCAACATTGACCAATGTTGTGCATATTTTATTTCAAAGTCTCAATTCTCAAAATCAAGTTTCCTTTCATGTCCTTTAGGGTTTAGACTAATTTTAGTTCTCAATTATAATTCAATGATAAACAACCAAGGAGTCAATCAATCTTAATGTGTAAAATCATAAATAATATATTAAGATAATATCTTATACTTTCTATAATAGTCAACTACTTGTCTATAGTCCATCTTTCAGTCTAGATAGGAATGTTTCCTATCCTGTCTCTTTTGTCTTCAGTGCAGATAGGAATGTTTCCTATCTTGTCTCTAGTTTTGTTTCTAATTCCGTCTTCAGTCTACGTTGTTTCTTTTAGAAACAACATCCTTGTAATTCTTTATAAGGAACACATTTGTTCCTCTGTTTATCAATCAATCATCCAGAAATCCGTTAATCTGCCAATTCTTGAATCTTGTAACATGGTATCAGAGCCTAGTTCTTGAACTTTTTAAAAAAATTATAATTTCATTCGAAATTATTTGCTCAAAATTTTTGAAATCTAGCTAGGTCTCTTTTTTTAAAATCGTGGGAAAAAAAAAAATAGTTTTTGCAAGGTCTGCAAATTGAGGGAAATCGTGAACGATTTCATCTGCAACTCGCAATTTTCTTTTTCCTACTCGTGTTTTCTAAACTCGAGTTTGCGGCTGAGGAACTCACATTTTTTTGTGCTAAAAAACCACAAGTTTTCTTATTTCGGCTCAATTAGAGACAACTTGTGTGTTCAAGTCCGCGGTTTTTTAAGGGCAAAAGCAAAACCAAGACCATCCGCCAGTCAAAGACATGAGCAGTAATAAAAAAAACATATAGTTTTTTGCAGACAGTTTTTTTCATTCGGCTCTGCAAACTCACGTCATTTTTTGGTGTTTGTTCAGCACACTCTAGCCCCATTCGTCCATGCACATCGATCCTTGAAGAAAATTTGAAGTTTATCAAGCTTTTTTCAGCCAGGGCCATTTTTTTCCGAAACCCTAATTTTTGGGGTCGGAAAATTTTTTTGTTTGCAGATTCTTGGTGGGTTTTTTGAGACCTCATCTAGGTCTTCGTCAGAATTTTCTGAGTACCTCATTTTCTGTGCCTCAATTTTCGAGCCAGTGGATTTACATTGCGATTGCAGATTCCTTCTGGATTTCCTTTCTACTCTTCTAGGCACTTGTCTTTTTTTTTGGGGTCAGCCTCAACATTGCCTCGAATTTCGTGCAAATGGCATCTTTGACTAATCTGATGTTGGAGGGCAATCTACGATTCAATGGCCACAATTATAATCATTGGAAGCAACGCATGTTGACAATCTTTGAATATTGTCGTTTGGATGAGCTTGTTCTGGGCACAAAGACTCGTCCGATCTCCGACCAAGTAGAACAGGACAAGTTTGATGATCGCAATCGAGAGGCTGTTATGCTTCTTAAGCTCTCTGTTATCGATGATCAGCTACCGCAAATTCCTTCCGGCAAGTCAACTGCAGAAATCTGGAAATATCTGAAGGAGCTACATGAAACATCTAACAAAAGTCGGGCATTCTTTTTAAAGAATCAGTTGTTCTCCATTATTATGGATGAACGTATGTCCTTACAAAAGCATCTGACAAAGATTAAGGACATCCGCGATCAGCTCGAAGCTATTGGTCGAAAAATGGAGGAAGAGGATATGGTAGTCATCACTTTGAAAAGTCTACCAGCATCCTATGAGCACTTCATAGAAACACTCAACATTACGTCAACTAATGTTGATCTGAAGTTTCCAGAATTATGCACCAAACTTCTGTAGCAAGATCATTGGAAACAACAATTTGGCAACAGTGCTTCTATAGCCTCCTCAAAGCAGGCATTTGCTACAAAATCCTTTCAACAGAACATTGGCAACCATCAGTCTTCTCAACCTTCCCAGAATCAACCTTCTGCTCAATCCTTGGATGGCTCTACGAAGCAAAATGTACAGTGTAATTACTGTCACAAGTTCAGCCAAATAAAATTTGAGTGCCAGAAACATTTGGCTGCCCAAGCAAGGCAAAATGCTTCCCAGCCAACAGCACAAGTTGTCGAGCTTCCTAATCAAGGCGAAGCTGCATTTTTCGCCTTCTGAATTTGTTTCTATTTTTCTAGGTTTGTTGATTTTCTCCTCAAAAATCATTTCAAGTTGTCTGTAATACGCAAGGTTGCATGAGATTCTGGGTTTTACCATTTTTTCCACAAAAATGAAGTTTTGTAATTGCAACTTATTTTGAGTCATAGCACTCTTCTGGCAAAACTTCTTGGTTTCAACATTCTGTAAATCTAGGGAGGGTCTCAGTTATCACAGAATGTTCCGACATCCGTACATTGACCATTAAGGGAGGGTATTAAGATAATATCTTATACTTTCTATAATAGTCAACTACTTGTCTGTAGTCCGTCTTTCAATCTAGATAGGAATGTTTCCTATCCTGTCTCTTTTGTCTTCAATCCAGATAGGAATGTTTCCTATCCTGTCTCTAGTTTTGTTTCTAATTCCGTCTTCAATCTACATTGTTTCTTTTAGAAACAATGTCCTTGTAATTCTTTATGAGGAACACATTTGTTCCTCTATTTATCAATCAATCATCCGAAAATCCGTTAATCTGCCAATTCTTGAATCTTGTAACATAATACTCCGTCGAGAATATTTTCCATATACAACATTTGAATGTTATGAAATTTATCCACCTATGTTTGATAGAGCCTAAAGAGCATAAGGCTTCCATAGCCATGATAGTTGGCCACTAATACCAAAACCTATTGCTAGAACTTAGAAAACTCTTAAGCAATTTTGGGCAATTACTAGGAGCATCTGACATTTTGGAGCATTGAATTAACTCGTATGACATAGAAAGTTGTAAAATAATTCAAAAATGATGCCAACATTCAATATGTACTATAGGCCCTCTAGATTAAGGTAAGTTTGGATATTACGTTGTGCATTTTGGCAGCATTTGTGCATAAATCTTCATTGGGTCTAGTGGTTTAGGAACATAGTCTAATTTACTAAATTTGAAACTATTATCCTCTACTTAGGTGTTATATAGAGAACACAAAACATGTGAAGATTAAGATGATCATCTAGAATAGGTGGTGGTGACAACCATATTTTGGAGGCTGAAATATCTTTCAACAACTTTGAGGATATAACAAGCTCCTTGTGGCAAATAATTCCATCTACGAGGGTGGAGGGTTGAGATGTGGACTTTCAAAATAGATGTATGCAAAATAAAGCATTCAATATAACTTATGTATTTATTATAATTGAAAAAGTGTAAGTTGTGTTTATATAGTTAGCAAACCTTGATTGTATATGTTGCAAATTATATTGCCCATATTGTAGAATATTGAAAAGAAATGAAATTCTTAAATAAGACCAATTAATTAAGTACAATGTATCAAGTACTATAACATTGATCACTATATTACTTATTTGGTATTATAATTTCTAATATAATTATAATGATTTTGGCACATTATATTTTTTAATTGATTATAAATGTTGTACCATAAGTGCTTTCATATAGAAATTGAAAAATAAATTAAATTCTTAAATGATGTGAATTAACCGAGTGTGATATTAAGTTAAATGTATTAGTTAATAGAGTAATTGTTTTTGTTGAAATTTACAATACAAAATAACTTTAAGAAGAAATCTTAATACAAATTAGTTAAAAAAGAAGTATTCCACAACAATTTACATGGTCTATTGTCTTTAACCAAGTCATCTTCTCCTTGACTTTATCTCTTTTGTCATAGCTTCCAAAGCTTTTGCTGTGGAGTCGAGGAGATCACTCAATACATCTTCAATTCGATTCCTACACAAACAGTTTTCATTTCATTTAGAACCAAAAACCATAAGCAAATAAATGAATAAGTGAAAGATTTTTAATGACACCCAACAGGCCATAAGCCTAAGGAACCCACATAAAACTCCTAGTCAGTCTGATGTGATTTCTCCAAACTATGGAATATACTTTGACTTTGACATCTTACCCATAAGAAACAATTCCCTCCTTTCCAAAAGGATTTGGAAGCTTGTCATTTTTGTCATAAGCCCAACCCGTCCCTATTCCATAACCGAAACCAAGTCCCACACCACATCCAGCACCAACACCAAATCCAAGATGCAGCCCTGGCACTCCCGCACCCAGCCCCGCGCCTGTCACATCAAACGAAACGTGTTAATGACTCGCATGACAATATAGGGAAACTGCATGATCATAGTGAACAAGAGCTCTTTGAGAGCTGGAGTCCCTGCCTCTAGGGAAACAAATTGGACATAATATATGTTAAAATTATGGTTTTGAAAAGAGAAGTTATAAATTTTAGCAAACTTACTTTAGATTTTTAGTTAATATTTTAAATTTTAATTTTATAGAATAATGTGGCGATTACCCATTGTCTAAAAATATACAACATAATGTAATCTATTGTAAAATCGCAAGATTTGAATGAATAGAGTTTTAACTAAGAATTTTAAGAATTTTAAAATTTTATTACATAAGTTAAATTTTGGGATTAATTGTTTTTAATTTTTTAAATTGATATATAGTAAAGTTTATATATATAAAGCAATACAATTCTTAATAGCAATAATATATTTTAATAGAAAATCAAATTTAGTAATTATTGATTTATATAAAACCAATTTTTAAAATAATATAAAATATATTAACATTTTTAAATACTATATTCAAAACTAAAAATTGTGATATTAATATTGATAAGACATTAATTTTGTTGTGAAAGATAAAAACATGATTTTTTATTAATAAATCTAATCAACTTGTGACAAATATGTAAAAGATAAAGTTTTAATTATTTTATGACTCTAATGAACTTGTGACAAATATACAAAAGATAAAGTTGTAATTAATAATGAAGTTGTCACAAATATGTAAAAGATAGAGTGCAATTAATGAATTCATTAATGCATGTTGGAAAATATTGTATTTTTTGAAATGGAAAAATAAAATAAACCCCACCAAAAATGTAATGGACCAATTAGAAAAAGGTAATAAATCAACATAAATTAATTTTAAAATAGAAAGTTTGTTGAACTTTAAGAATAACTTTAAAAATAGAGTAATTGTTGTCAAAAATTAATATGCAGGGGGTAAAAAAAACCATTAGTACCCTGCCTATAAATAGGCAGGGCCTAATAATCACGCTTTTGATACTCTACTATAATTAAGAGCATGCGTATTTTGATTAGCCATGTGTTGTGTTTCTTGAACACGTGACAGAAACATTAATTGAGGCACCGCAGCTGCAACGTTTGATGTGTTATTGCAACACTTGCTATTCTTATGATATTCGTATGTGTCGACGTTTTAGTATTCATTCACGATGCATGTATACAGGATCGCGTTAGCCTAAATTAGAATCTCTACCATGTCTCATTTTAACATACCATCGTGGTGGACACTCAGCAGTAACAAAACACCATTTTGATATTAAAAAGCTAAGTAATTTATTGCTCTTAGGTTCTCTGCTGATCCACTATAACGTGATTGTGTCGTTTTGAGTTGAAAATGTATGGGATTTATCATTTTCGTCCTACACAATTATATGTTACCAACTAGGTGTCCGCCTTTACTTTGTATTCCAGTCATCAACTTTATTGTTATGATTTATGAAGCAAGTGGTTTTTTAACGTGCAGCCAAGATATGAGGGACATGGCCAATCCAAGAGATTAAGGATGGTCGTTTTATCACATGGACAAGTACCTATTTAACCACTTTGTATCATCTGTGCAGCTAGAACCTAATAGTCTTCAGTTCAGATAATTAAACTAATATTATTTATACTCAATCTAATCAGAGTGTTTTGTTGATTTTTCCCTTGAAGTCCAAGTTTGCTCCAGCACTGTATCGTGACCATAAATTGAACATTAGACTATCACAATGAGCACTTAATTGCACGAAATTCGCATACGGTCATATAGAAGGATGTGAAATGTAAACAAGCGCAGTGTTATCACCCAAGTGCGCTGTATGAGAACCGCACTGTAATAATGGTCATATGTTTCACTCGAGGCTCTTTACAGCCTTAAAGGATCTCAATGATTGAGAGCAATCAGTCACTGCTATATTTAATTATTGTGGCATGAATGCACAAGGATCACTAGAGATCGTGAGAGACAGATTCTCATGGATGGGTCACTACTCAAACTCTTGTTCCAAAAGATTGACTACAAACATTCAGTTTGATTCCCAAGAAAAGATAAATATATCATGTAACAATATCCCTAATTTATTATAATGTCCTTCACATTTGATAGATACATAACATCAAAACTTGATTTTATCAAAATAACATCTATAGGCAATTATCAGACTTCATTTATTTACGAGCTTCGATAATAAAACATCATCATATCAAAATCAGGATGAAATCTTCCCTCCTCTAGAAGCCTGAGAATTGCAACTTAGTTATGGATCTTGCCTTCTCTCGTTCATTTACCTTTGGTAATGATTCGGTGATTGTATCTCTTATGGTAATTCTTCTACCAATAAATTCTTGTACGACTTTTTTATCTTTTGTAATATTCTCTTGCCTGGTAGAATGCTCTCCATCCTCATAAATATGTCCTACAAGATGTCGCAATTATCAATGGACATCTTAACTGTTTTTATACAGAAGGCCTTCACTGCAACAAGAAGGCCAATTTGAATCATTTCTAAGTATTAGAAGTAAATGTCAGACCAAATGAACAACACAGGGTTTGAACGAAAACAATAAGGGCCTAATGCAGATCATCAACCGTGAACTGTCCCCATCATTAACATTATTTGAAATGTAAGACCAAAATGACATCTTTTCTAGTTACAGGATTTTGGACTTCTAATATAATCAAATCCTAATCGGCTCTCTTGGATGACTTTCTATCCAATACGCCATTAATCATGACCACATTGCTGATGCTATTAATGTTGTATCAATCTCACTAAGTCAATAAGTAGTAATAAGCCCCACGTAAATGCGAGAACCAGTTAGACCTCTCCTTCAATTCACTTCAGGCAGAAAAGGTAAGATAATACCATGATATCAGCCTAGCACATAGTAACATCAAACAACACAGGGCAAGTAAATACCTTGACCTTTTGATCATGTTGGACTGAATCTGCTCTTGCATTGAACAACTCTTTGGATTGAATTTCCAAGCTGCTTCATGGATAAAATTGATCACTGAGACTGATGAATTTTTGGATTTAAAAGGTTCATCATACTTGTTTAACCCGTTGAAGGCTTAGTTGATTCACTTGTGTTGAAATTGAAGTCTTTCAAGTTCATTGGGTGCTTAAGGCCCAATTGAGGTCAATGACTGCTTACTGTCTTGGTCAAGGTTGCTCATATGCTGCCACTGATTGCTTTAAAGATCATGCACCAGTGGTCGATTGCTTACTTCGTGGCTCAGTTGAGTTTGCTCATGTACCAACAGAGTTAATTGCTCAAGTCTCAATTGAGACTGACCATGGCCCAATGGCTCCTCAACTGCTCAACACTAGATTAATGTTTCTAATCATCAAATGATTGGTCAAACACTCATTTGAGGTTATAATAAAAATTATTTGCTCCCGCCAAAAGGCAGGTTACTCGTGCATCCATTGCATGCAAACAATTTCTGCTCTGTGAAGGAATCAAATCCAAGAATTATTATGTTGCTGAAGTTACACGAGTTTTATATCATTTGAACATATTGCTTTGTTAGAACTGTTTTCTGATTGGTTGTTATGGTAATTTCCCAGGCTGCGATAGTGTTTTTCTCTGTTGCAGTTTAAAATATACATGTATAAAAAAAGATTCAACGCGTCATTCATTTCCATCTTATCTGGATGCTGTTGGAAGATGAATTTCAAATGTGCTGCTTGTATTGTGATCAATAAAAGTTAAAGGACATTAATTATTTATCAACTACAATGTTTTGTGCTCCAAAGAAAATAGCCACAGGTGCACATGAAGTAACTCAGCCATGCCAAGGATGTCATGTTGCATCTATCACTTTTTTGTTCGGTGTTTCATGTGCTCCGCCTCCATTATTGAAGACAACACAGAGGTTATCCATTAAGGTCAGATGTGGATGTTGTCATTATGTTTGATTAAACATTAGAAAACACATCCATCATCTGGTGTGCCTGCCATGCATCACAGACAATACACATAACTTGTACATGTCATGTAAGCTTCACATCACATACACCTAGTAGCAGGTCAACATGACCATGTCACCGTCAAATCTTAGCTTATACTTGTGCTAGTGGCTGAAAGACGGGGGCAACCACACCCTAGACTGTAGATGAGAAACATGCAACTTTTATCATGTGTATTATGGACCCTCACTGTCGTGCTGTAATTGACTAGTAGACTACATTGCAACCATTGCCTACAACTTAATGAATTTTCCCTCTCCATGCCTCTATATATTTTATTTTCTTGTTTTTAGACAGAAACGCCTCTTCCCCTCTCCCTCCTTTTTTTTGCAATGTATTTTTAAATAATGATATGGTTATAAGCATAAGTCAAACTCATTGATCCATGATCAATAATAAGATTATTTGTAAAACCATGTTAAGATCATTTGGAATAAGAAAAAAAATCTACCCGACCATACTCACTTCAGTTGAACTGGTGTATTCCAGCTGGTTAATTGGGAGCATTGTATGCAATGCTACATGGGTTCCAGAGGCAAGATGATTGGTAATTTGGTATGCATAAATGATAAAAGCATGACCCAGGTTTGAGTTATAAGTCACTTACTGAGTAAATGCAAAAGCAACATTCCCCATTTCATGATTTTAGGAGAGACTACTCTTTATGCTTGGCTTATGTGTTTGTGATTATTCCTCTAACAAAAGAAAGCTCACATCTTTTCTCCTCATGATGCCACTAAAGTGGTCCAAAACATTGATTTTGCAAAGTACAGTGCTTACTTTTCTAACACTAGACACTGATAAAGCATAGAAATTCTATAACTTTTGTATTGTTCATAATTTGCACCCTTGGGATTTGGCCACATGACCACCATCACAAGAAAATGAATCTGTACCAACCTACCTACAGCCGAAGATAAGTGGGGTTACAATAAAAATTTAAACCACAATTTTTTTCAAAATATGGAAAGAAGTTTGCATGTGAATTGAAAGCTTTTAAATTATTGAAATCGTTTTCCTTCTGTAAGTGCCACAAGCTCTCCTAAGCACTCGCATGCTTCTAATGTCTACTTAATAAATATTTCTTATAACATGGATATATGCCACATACTTGCAACAAGCATGCAGTCAACCATGCAGTTATTCAGAAGACGCAATGTGAAATTTAGTTTGTGGTTATGCAAGGAAAGTTTCAGGGTCCGTGGAAAATTGGATGCATTCAGGGAGTTCACTGCTGCTATTTGTCTCGTCATTTCAAAGTTTGTAACAAAAAATACGCTGCATAAATAATTAAATCAACAACTCAAACATCATCAACCACTCTATAGTAGGAACCCATTGCTATGTGACACCTGTTTCAGTTAAGTCCTGTGTGAAGTTCCATAGCGAGGCAACATTCCTTTCGTATTAGTTTAAGGACCAGCACAAGAATGGCGGCCCTCAAACCAGGGATACATGGTGACATATCCCCTACCTTGAAGGCAGGCATCCCTGTCCCTTAGCTGTCTTGCCAACGGCAGGACGTCAAGATGATGCCCCCACTGCCTATGAATTGGCAGGAAATGGCCGAAATGTTCGCTAGCATTTTGGGGATCCCCTGTCGTCCCCATCGCAGCTTAGGACACTTAGGCCAAAATAAAGAAACAAAATAAAGCTTTTGTTTTTTGTTTGAACTTTTTTGTTTTCTGTTTATTTGCTAGTCCATAGGTGCTCAGAATTTGCACAAAGGTTGGAAACTGAGAAAGGCTCTGCAATCGCATTAACTTCTTCATCATCAAATCCAATGAAATGGTTGGTTTCTGTGTCTGTCTGGTGCACTTTATCAACTATTCTGTATTGATATTCTATTAATCTTTAATAATCAGCCTGTTTTTTTTGTTTTTTTTAGTATTTCACATTTTTGTCTAAATAAGAACATGCATATGAAATTATTCTGCTTTCATAATGTTTCTTGCTAATTCATTGTTCAACAAATAATGCTGCAAATTGCATGTTCAATGCATTCCTCTTTACTAAAAGAGATTCGATGCATATCATGCAAAAGTTCAATGAACAGTAACAATGGGCAGACTTGCAAGGGGAACCTACTACAGCCTGCTACAACCATAGGAGATTGTATTTAGCTTCATGTAAATCTGTGGAAAACACCTACAAAGACTCCCAACACACGTGCACTTACAGCTAGCGAAGAACCTCTGGAAAAATGGGTTGAATATGGTCAAATGACAGATATGAAACTTGCATTATCAGTGTTGAAACCGCTTGAAATAATACTCTAACGCTTTAGGAAATTGGCTTACTGATGTCCAGCTCTCTTTCCCTCACTCTCTATTTTACATATATATATATAGCCCCTTGAAATGATACTCCAGTGCTTTAGGAAACTGGCTTACTGCTGTCCATCTCCATCTCTCTCTCTCTCTCTCTCTCTCTCTCTCTCTCTCTCTCTCTCTCTATGTATATATATATATAGATATGCACGCACACACATGAAGCAATTTGTATTTTACCATCCCCTAAAAATGGCCCTCAAGGAGATGTCCCAGATATGCTTCCCCTCCCATCCCCTGTCCTTGTCACAAAACACCATGGAACATAGCTTCAAGGAAAATGCAAAACTCAAAGTAAACTAAACCATCAAAATTTAGATTAGTAAGAACACAGCAGACAAATGATTACTCCACAATAACATTTTATGATTTTATGCACATTTAGGCGATGGTTAAAACTAAGATTAAGAGGCAACGTAAGGGATCACAATTAGCCTATGCATAGCATGAAGTAAATCAAATATGCCACCTCAACTTCTCAAATAGCACCAAGCAGTTGCATTGAATGATCCAACAATACTCGAAGAGGCCATGTCATTAACCTTATGATGGAAAAGTCTAAAAAAATTGAATAGTGTATAGAGCACAACCAGCAGAGGAGAAAACGTCCGTGTGCATAAAGGCTTAAACTGAAAGGATTTAAATGCCATAATATTATGTCTTTTATATGCCACTATCTTGGGGCTTGTTTGAGGCGATACAAGCTTCGATAAAATCTGCAATAAAGGTGCTCTTGTCCCTCTGCTCCATATATAACTCTTCATCTACATCACCATGTAGGAATGCGGTCTTCACATCAAGTTGTTCCAACTCAAGATCCCACGCTGCTGCTAATCCCAAAACAGTTCGAATGGTTGTCATTTTAACAACCGGTGAGAAGATTTCATTGAAATCTATCCCCTTTTCTTTTGATCAAACCCCTTTACCACCAATCTTGCTTTGAAGCGTTTTTTGCCTTCCGCTTCCTCTTTCAGTCGGTCTACCCACTTGTTTCTAAGTGGTTTTTGATTTGGTGGAAGGGAGACTAAATCCCAAGTCCGATTCTTGATTAAAGAATCCATTTCATCATCCATTGCCAATTGCCATTTATCACTGTTTACATCTTTGAGTGCAGATTTATATGTTGTTGGTTCTGCAAATTCAGAAACTAGTAAAGAAGGCTCTGCCTCTTCAGCGAACAATAACTCATAATTGGAGTATTTAGCTGGCATTCTCCTTTCTCTAGTGGACCTTCTCATTGGGGGCTCCGTGTTCTCTGTTTGAACTAATTCAAATGGTGAACCAGTTACTCTAGTTCGTTGATTCAAATTTTGAATACCCCCTCTACTGCTGGAGAACAAATTGGTATAAGACTTGTGCATGGGACTTTGGCCATTGATAGCAGTTGGATTGGTGGGCTCTGTATTTCGGTTTCCCCTTACATCCAAGGAGCATGGATTGTAATGCAATGAATTACAGTTCCTTTTGACAGAGTTTCATTTGGAAACGAGGAGCCTTGGCTGGTGGTCATGATATTTCTGTTTGCGTCTGTGTCTCTCATGTTGGACGTCCCAAACTCATGAGGGAGCTAGCGGTTGAGTCTTTCAATGTCATCGAATTCCATTCAATTTGTGTTTGACTGCTCACCGATGAAGTCCCTTGGACAGGAGAATTTCTGCAAGGGGAATGTATTACATAGATCCTGTGAAAACTCCTGTTGAGATCGATTGACATCTGTGCCCAATGTTCCATATTGTGCAGAGTTATTTGGATTCTGACCGTGTGAAACAGAGCACGGGCCCTGGATATTGTCGCAGGGGAGATTGGAGATATTGTTAGGAGAGGGAGTGCTCCATAACCTGCCAAGTCCCAAGCCATATTGCTGAGGATCTTTTATTACCATTCCTTCAACACTACGGTCTGAGCAATCAATAGGTGTATAAGTGCCCTGCAGTCTGTGAGTTCTTTGATCAAGAAAACTATGATTTGCACATTCACCGTGGGAAAATAGATTATTTCTTCCAATAGAATCAGCAAAACAACTGTTTGGATTTTTGTCCATGTTAATCATATCATTGTTATTCATAGTGCCATCATTTTCTTGTGTATGCGCTGACTGGTTTGCTTCATTGTTGCTGCCAGTGTTATCAGACTCAACAGATTGAGTCAGAGACGGAATTGGAGCTAAAACAGAGATGGGATTGTATGAGATTGTATTAGGAGCTGGTTGTAGGCTTGTTCCAATATTATTTTGTGCAGAGATTGGCACAAATTTCTTTTCTGATATGTCTTGTGTATGCAACGCAGGGAATGTTTTCTCATTGAAAACAATGTCTTTACTTCAAACAACCTTCTTCTCCACTAAATCCCAAATTCTGAATCCAAATTGGTCCTCTCCATAACCAATGAAGATGCCCTTTTGTGATTTAAAATCCAGCTTAGTCCTTTTTTCTTTGGGCACATGTACATAGGCTTCACACCCAAAGACCCGAAGATGAGAGTATGAAACTCGTCTTCCTTGCCAATCCTCTTCCGGAATTCCGAAGTTCAACCTTGAAGAAGGACTCCGATTAATCAGATATACGGCTGTATTAGATGCCTCAGCCAAGAATTCTTTTCCCAAACCTGCATTTGAAAGCATACACCAAGCTTTCTCCAATATAGTCTTGTTGAGTCTTTCCACTGCCCCATTTTCTTGAGGAATGTAGGGGACAATTTTCACCCTACGAATACCATTATCTTCACAATAATTGTCAAACTCCAGCAAACAAAACTCACTTCCATTATCCGTTTTCAAGCATTTAATCTTGTGACCTCTTTGGTTTTCAAAAAGAGCTTTGAAAACTTTGAACTCAGAAAATACTTCAGATTTATTGGCCATAATATATATCCATACTTTCCTAGTACAATCATCAAGGAAAGTAACAAAAAACTTTGCACCTCCTAGAGAACTTACCTCGATAGGACCAAAGACATCCGAGTGTACAAGTTCCAATGGTTTTGCCTTCATGTCATGTCCATCTTTCAAGAAGCTAACCTGCTTTTGCTTTCCGTAAAGGCAATGTTCACAAAACTCCAAGTTCGCTGATTGGAGACCCGGTAGTTGATCCCTTTTGAGCATACCTCAAGGCCCTTTTTGCTCCTGTGGCGTAGTCTTTAATGCCAAAGTGCCGCATCGCTGCCCACGACTGTCATAACAGGCCCTACTTCGGTAGGCTTTTCACAAAGATAAAGATTATCAACTTTATTTCCCTTGGCAATGATCCTCGAACCCTTTGTGACTTTCCAAGTATCTGGATGTAAGGATGGATGATATCCTTGTGCAAAAAGCTGACTAACAGAAATCAGATTTCGCCTTAACTTGGGAACATGGCAAACATCTTTTAACAACCATTGTCCTTCGTCTTCCAGCTGTAACAAAATGTCACTTTTGCCAGCTATTTCGAAAGATTTGTTGTCTCCAAGAAATACCTCTCCAAATTGTGCTTCATGGTAATTTGTGAAACAATCCATACATGAAGTGGCATGGAAGGAGGCTCCAGAATCTATCACCCAAGAATCTGATTTTGAGTCACTTGTAGAAAGAATTAAAACAGTTTCATCTTGCTCATAGGCTGTATTTTCTTCAATATTTCTCACTTTTTCTTGTGCTTTCTTGTAAGTCCGACAATTTCTCTTTGTGTGGCCAAGCTTACCACAAAACCAGCACTCTCCATTCCTACCTCTTGACCTTGATCGATTGGGTGATCTAGATTTCCTTTGATTGTAATGGTTATTACCTCATGATGGCTTCTTCCCCTTCGCTCGATCCTGACCATGGTGAGAGCATCACCAAATAAGGAGCCTTTGTTACCTCTTCTCATGTCTTCACTTAGTAAGGTGGAAACTACTTCATCGTAGGCCAGCTTTGTCTTTGTGGAGTTTGAAGTGCTTACTGCTGTAACTACTGGATCTCAACTATCAGGGAAGGAACATAACAAGATGATGGCTTTGGCATCATCATATGAGTCATACCAACCGAGGTTGCTTGACATAGTTGAGTGTTCAAATGATTTATATGATTTGACATCTATTAGCCTTATTTTGAGTCACCTTTTATTTTGACTTTTCTCTATTCTACCTCGGAATTTGCAAGTTATTTGTTGAAACAAGTCTTCCTCAGTCTCCCATGCCTTAGATACCATCAAACCTCGCATATGAGAATTTGCCTTGTGTTATCCGTCGCAATCTCTCACGTCTTTAAACTTCTTTGAACCCCTTTGAACCTCTGTTCGAAGCAATTCAAAGTAGTTCAATCAAAGGATTTTATACCAGACCGTTTTCTTGTAGGTGGGACCCGCTAAGTATTGTAAAGCTCTTCTTTCAAACCACTTCAAACCCCTTTGAAGCCTAGTTCAAAGCAGTTCGAAATGGTTCTATCATTGAAGATTTTTAGGCAAAGAGTGGTTATGTTTTCCTGAAGGTTCACAGTTCTCAAGGCATTAATTAATATGTTAGAAGGTAATAATTTGGGGTCGTGCTTTAATCTCAAACATGAGGGAAATTGTAATCATGACTTAGAAAGAGAAATCTTTCACCCAAAAAATAGATCGTGTGTAAGATGATGGTAATCATTGCAAGGATGGCCGCAAAGGAAAGTGATTAAATGAAGGGGTCTTGCCATGGGTTTTCCAACATGCGAATCTGGCCGCAACTAATTTGCCATGAATGCCTCATTATGAGGCCGTACTTCTACCTATATGTTCTCCCTTCCTTTTAAAAGAACATAAATTATTTATTTTTGTTTGTCATGTGAAAGAATGAATTGAGGAAGGAGAGGCAGAAAAAGAAGGAAAAGGGTCTGATTTTTCTCAGTGAACTACAAGGGAGAGTAAAGAAAACCCCTCCCTTTGTTCTATCCTCTTGTGTGCATTTCAAAGAAAGAATCCATATTGGACTTTATTGATCTTGTTTGAAATGAAGTCAGTTTTGCATTTCTTCGGGAATGTTTCAAGTTTAGAATTTAAAAACCTGTCATTTGTGATACTAATTTGGAGGGTGTCAAGGTCGAAAAGTTGTAAGCTAATTTTCTTAAGCAGGCCAATGACACAAATGGTTGTTTAGAAATCCTAACCAGCGGTCTAACTGAAGCTGCGGCTTTTCCCTCTGCTCTGTTGAGTCCTGAATTACTTCAATTTTGTATTGATCACTATGGCGTAAGGACTAAAAGCATTCTGAACAAGGATGGAGAACCTGTGTTAGCTATTTCAAGAGAAACCATTTCCTCAGTCTTGCGTTAACCTAAATGTACCTTTGCTGCATTTACCCCTACCCAGTCTGTGGTCGAATATCAGGAGAACCCAAGTAAATACTGTAGCATCCTAGCTAGGAAGTGGATAGAAACCAATTGCGAAGGTGGTTCAAGACTACCCAAAATAGTCACTAAAGACCATATGAAACCCCATATTCATGACCTCATGGTTCTATTACATCGAGTTAAAGGTTCAGTTGATGTTTTTCTTTTTGAAGAATGGATGTATCGCTATATAGAAATTATTCCAAGAGGACAACAGTTGTTAGATTGGGCTGAGGTAATTGCTACTTCATTAAGGAGTCAGCTCAAGCATGCTAAATAATCTAGAGAGAATTTCTACACGGCTTCTTATCTGACTTATTGCATCACTTGTGTCAGTAATATTACCTCCCTCCTACATGAAACCTAGAGTGAAGATATAACCGTTTGCCAATATTGCCCTCTACTTCAAAGGGACAAGGTGTTAGAAGATTTTAGGAAAGTGCATGATGTGCTAATAGAAAGTGTGCATGTGAGCTTAAAGAAGGCACCAATGCCAAGGTTATCCTTGGAAGCCCAAAGGTTAATTCAAACCTACGGGAGCTATTTTATCTAGTTTCCTAAATTCACCTATTTGAGGGTAGGCGAGTTTGAAGAAGAACCGGCAAAACTGCCTCGCTACGCACTTGATCGTTTTGTCCTAGCCGAGGTTTGCAGGCAATTGTTCTTAGTGATTAAAGATAACCTATCTTAAGAGAACTAGGAACCAGTTTTCCCTATCAAACTTGGCCATTTAACCTGCAATAGCATGATTAACGCCTCCGTCATTGGAAGCAATTTGCTTGGTTTTAATTTTGGATCCTATCAGGGAAGGAGGGATTTCAATAGCAAGGGATTTGCAGCTCAAGTTCTTGGTTTAAAAGGGCAACCATCCACAATTCCATATCTGGAGGATTTGTGGCAGGATTGCAAAAATGAAGAGGAAGTGTTGAGAAGAGACCATTTGAAATTAACACTTCAACAAATCAGTTCCCTCAAACTGAAGTTTCAATTGGAAGGAGTGGTCGAAGATGGTTCAGACATTGTCGAACCAAGATGGGAAGAAGCAAGTCAAAACAATTAGAAGTGGATTGCAACCTAGAAGAAGAGCATATAAATTTGAGAACCAGGTCCATCCTCACTCACACAGACAACTGGCTAAGAAGAAGCACGAGGACAGTCAATGAACAACCAACTAGAAAATCCCCAAAAAAGATTTCTTTTTCTGAACCACTAACTTCTGACATTCTAGTTTCGTCTCCTGTTGCAGGTGGTTCATCGACTCCTAACCGGCAGAAAAGAACGCCATCTCTTGCATGAAACACGGCTCCTAGAACTAGGTCTAAAACCAAGTCCGAGGCACTTATGCAGTAGGAGATTCTAAAAGAAAAGACAATGGCTCAAGAACAAAGTCTAGGTGATGGACTTAGTTTTTCAGATAACCTCGATGGTGATGTGTAGCTAATTGAAGCTCCTAGGTCAGACCAGCCCAAGTTCATGACTCCTACCAAAGAAGCCTAGGAAATCTCCGCTACTCCTGTTATCCCATCCTGGTTGTCCAATTCAGTCAGCAAGAAGAGGAACCTACAACCTATGTCCACACCAGTAAAGGACATTGTCACCAAATATGCAGCCCACGGCTCTAAGATCAAGAAATTAAAAAGTGATGCTCATCTGATCAAGGACTCCATAACCGAGAAAATAACAGTGGAAGTAGCCACATATAAACAGAAGAATGAATCCGAGGAGATCGATACTGAAGGCCTTAAAGTCACCACTGTGGAATTAGGAACCATTAACAGGGACACAGGTAACCGCTTTTTCAACTTCTCCGCGGATCATATGCTGACCCAATCGGAAAAGGATGGTAAAGAAAAGAGAGAACTCAAGGCATTGGTGATTACCATGGCCGCCTATATAGATTCATTAATGAATCTCGGTGCTCTTCCAGTGGTTCAGACCCCACGATCCTTTGATCCTAATTCCGCAAATAGCCAGCAACTAGTTATACAAATACAGAAAGGAAAACTACTCTCAAATGCAGTGCAAGACTGGGTAGCTTCCATAATCAAAGAAGGCAGTAAATTTATTTTGGATTTCACTACTACATGCACTGAGGGAGAAACACTATTGGATGAAATTCAAACCCTCGTACCAGGATGGGCACCGATTGAAATCAATGTCAAGCTGTCGTGTTCTAGGTTAATGAAGTTGAGAAATATGGAGTGCTAAAATTTCTTGGTGAAAATCCTTTGAAGACTGTGGATTCATGCATGATATTCATCCTAAAAAGCAATATGGGCTGGAAGGAGTCTATCTACAAAGAAGCCATTGAAGAAATGCAATCAATCAAAACTGGAATTGCCAAGATGCATAAAGAACTCCTGAAGGATATGAATGTTGTAAACCCCATGGGATCCCACAATTCGAGGATGGTAATATGGACTCGGAGGTGTTGACAAAAAGCTTCAATGATGCAATAATGAAAATCAAAGACAACGACACACCTACAGCTAGTGATTTCACTACGCTGGCAAATATCGAGTCTATGCTATATTTAAACAGGAATCTCATGCCGTGGCAAAGTCAAAGGATTAAGGAGTTCAAATGGCAAAAAGATGCTTACAAATCCAAGTTGTTGAGTTTGAAGAACCCTTACTCCCATGCAATGCAAGAATTCATGAACGCCTTCAGGAGCTAGAAGCTAGTGAAACAAACCATGGCTGACGAAGAGAAAACTGGCAATGAAAGTTAATCAAATCAGTTACTTTCTTTTTGTCTTTGCAACTATTTCAAAAAAAACTGTCTTTACTGTTTGTAATTGTTTTAACTGAAAGGCTGGGCTTTAATGGAGGCCTTTTCAGATATGTAAAAACTATAAATGTTGGAGCATTTTAACTAGTTAAGGGTTAGAGATTAGAAAGCTAGAATATACTTTGATAAAGTGAATTTTGTATGAAGTTAATTAGAATGAAATAACGATAGACAGACAGAATATATATGTCAATGTTTTTCAAAAGACTTGGTGCTGAAGAAAGTTTTTGAATGTATATGTGTGTGTGTGTGTGTGTGTGTGTGTGTGTGTCACCTTCTACTGTGCTTTGAAACTTGGTGTCTGAAGCAAATTTGATCATTGTTACTTTGTGAACTTTGATAATCAGGTGTATGCAATATCTGCTGCTATTTCCCTCGTAGTTTATGCTCTTTATTTTCTTGCACAGTTAGTTTGAACTATAACGGTATTTAGTTTGCAGTTAGATTGTTGCTGATGAAGAGACTTTGGGCTTTTCATATCATTTCTGTAAACAAACATGTGGATTTTTACCTCAGTACCTAAGAGTACGTGAGAGTTCCTTATGCGCTTTCTGGTAAAAAGTGTGCATTTCATTATTGTTAATTTCTTTGAGTCCATTGACAAATTTTACAAAAGGGAGCTGTACCTATAAATGCAGAGGGAAAACAAATAATATGAGGTTTTCCCAACTGTTGTGAATATTTTTGGATTTTCCATTCCCTGGGTATAGATTAAATTATTGTTTGATCGGAAAAGACAATCTGTTCACTAACATCGCAGTCCCTTCCTTCATTTTCAGTTTGTAGAGCTTCTTCATGATGAAGATTTTATTTGCAGCTGACACCATTTGGTACATACTTTGAAGTTTGTCCCAAAAGAACAAACTTCTTTCATTGTCTTTTCGTTTGAGACATTGAACAAGACATTTTGCGATAGCGAGAGAAAAGTTGATGCCATCGCCTTCTCATTAGTCTTTTCCCAATCTTCATTTGACATTGCAGCTGGTTTCTTAGACTTTCCTTCGATTGCGACTGATAAGTCTTGCTTAACCAGCAAAGAGTGCATCCACACTTTCCACAGGCTGAAGTTCTTGCCTGTGAATTTCTCCACTTTCGCATCCTCCATCTTTCTGGAAATTCAACACTGATTTCCAGTCACTCTGATACCAATTGAAAGGATTTAAATGCAAAGGAATAATAGCAGATGCAAAACAAATAAACAAAAAATACTCAACACCAGATTTATCCTAGTTCACCACAATAGTGGCTACGTCCAGACTGCAGAGTATTAGATTAATGTATTAAAAGTTGTTTACAAATGAGCAGGAGCAGCAAATATATAGGCTCCAATATTATAACATAATGAAGGGTCTTTGAAAACGAAAAGTCACAATTGGAGGGAAGAAATATTATGTTTGTTGGCCTTCACTTCTCAACATAAACAGTATGTTCTGAGCTTAGTCGTAGCCAAGACTACTGTTATTTATTATGCAATTAGTTACTGTTTATAGAGACTTATATTCATCTACTTCTGAAATGATCCTTCTTCATTCGACTTCAAAGACTCTATCTGAACTAGAAATATTTCTACAATAACCTTCTTCAAAAATGACAGATGAAAAGCTGGATGTGTAGGTGCAGATGCAGTTGTTGAAACACTTTCTGAAGGGCAATATATTCGGGGCAAACTTCTTGTCGTTTTGATATTGAAAGACAAATGGCTTGTATGGCTGAAAATTCAGAATTGCCAAATCACCTTTGCCAAATTGTCAAATTGCTACACACCAAGGTCAAAATTAACTGTGTAGTTCAAAATTTCAGCAGACCCAAATTTGACTCACTAACTCAGCAAAAACTCTGCAGACTCAAATACGATTCAGACTCTAACATAGAAAAAATTAACATACAAAAACACACATTTACAAAACACTTCTGAAGCCTGTGGAGAATGTGAATTTAGAGAACCGATAAATAGATTTTCAGTCGTTCACCAATCAAAAAATTGAATACACATCATTGTTTCATATCAACATTTTACAAATTTCTTATATTACTAAAATATCTAAGCAGCTATGTGGCTACCCTCGAAGTGAAAGATATCGTGATATCCCCGTCAAAATAAGAATCATATAATTAAAATATGGTTAAATAATAAATCAATAAAATAATAATGATATATATAATGAGATAGTTATCATTTATTACAATCATCCTATAATATTGCATAATATATTACTATTAAAATATTAAAATTAAATATTTTATATTTAGATTAATAATATATAGAGAAAATGTATTATGCAATAGTATTAAAAATAATATTATTAATATTAATAAGAAATATAATTTATATTATTATTAATATAATATATGTAATTAATGTAATATATATAATTAATATAATTAAGTTATTAATATAATATAATTACTATTAATGAAAGGACATGACTCTAAGAATCAAAAAAAATATAGAGAGAAAATTAACATTGAAAATTTATCATTTAGATATGGAGAAATATGGAAAAAAAAATATGCAACTAGTCTGCAATTGAGATATAAATAAATTATTAAAGATCACAATAAGGGACATTACAATTGGTATCAGAGTGGTGTACACTGCCAGCCTGTGAGGTTTTGTAAAAAAATAATGCAGCGCAGCTCCATTCTCTGGTTGGATTTATATTCTACTACAAAAGAGATTTAATTTCAGGTTGATCTCAAATTTTTCGAATGTGGCAAATTACTGTGGAAATATAACAACTGCCAAGTTGAGCAGTAAAAAATTTCAATCTAATTCTACTGTGGAAATATCAATAATTGTGGAGACATTAATGTGAGCTAGCATCATTTTTGTTATAATTTAATTCCTTGGTCGACGAATTTGATATTTGTGGCATATTTTGATTTGAAACATTCGATAATAACATGTTTTGTGTGGAATGAATTCCGTATGAAGACTCCTCGTATATTAAGTAGGCATGTTATATTGTGGAAAATTATATAGGCTTGACTATTATTGGAGGCATTATTAGATATCAGACATATTTGTTGAGACTATAGTTGGGGGAAGTTGTTTCTTTAATATTTGGGTTTCGCAAGATCTATCAAACTGTTGGACTAATGTTTGAACATTTAAAAAAGGCAACCAAATGATTTCTTGTTCTAGACTATATTGCAAACTTTGCCATAAAACATTAATCTGAACCGAGCTTTTTCCAAGGAACATATATAGCAGGGGACAAATATTTGTTGGGTAAAAAGAGTGGCATGATAGTGAGAAAGCTCATTCTAGGCGGAATCGGTATCTTTCAGAGCTGCGAGCATTTGTCATTATTAAAGTTTAAGAAGGAAACCAGGGGAAATTGAAAGATGGTGGAATTTATTCCTATTGTGCTAGAAAGAAAATGTCCAATCCTTTCGTGCATACATTGGTCTGAAATTGTTAACACTGAGGAATTTCAACTAGAGCTGCCAGGAATTTCAACTACAGCTGCCAAGGATTGTGGAATACGTATCTTTTCAGTCTATGATATTTCCATGAGTTCATTAACCAGATGTCAAGCTTCAGATAAAGTTTTAGGAAAAATCTTCAAACAAACAAGTCTGTGGGTTGAATGTCATTCTTGACATCCCAACACAAAAAAGGAAGAATGAGCATATTGGAGTCGCTTGGGGCATTTTTTATGGAGCCATCATGTGTTTTCTTGTTACTCAGCACAGAGTCATTCTGAAACAACACGTGGGTTTTTTGGACTAGACATTTCCATGAATGCTGCAGTATTGAGATATGCACATCGGTAAGCCTTCACTGTGAGGTGTTTAAAGGTTGTAAACAGAAGGTGGTGTCAACTGAAGAGCTGCCTTGAGCATTATTTAAATAAAATAAATATTTTCAAACCATACAAGAACAGTGGAATGAATGTAGAGCTGCATATTGCATTATGTAATAGCCGGGTGCTTTCTTTCTGCCAAAGCCAAGGATGTACTATTATTCAAGCTATTAAAGTCTGAGACTTATCATGGCTTTTTAGAGGGGCTGTGATTGCCCAAGTTAATAAACCTGACGTTTGGGTCTGAACCAGTGTTTTAAGAAATTTATGTACCCATCAGATTACTGTAGCTGTGTCATACTTGGAAGATTGCAGATTTGACTAAGACCATTTAGTTGAATATAGAGAGCACTTTGAATCATATTTGAGAAGTTATTGCAGAACAAAGGCTTAAAACAGGCTGTTGCAGCAGATAACTGGTAAACAGCATATAAGCCGTTAAGAGATTAAACACTGACTCTTACATCTGGCACAATCACATCTACAACAGCAAGGTGAATCTTCCTATTAAGAAATTGGACTTAAAGTTCACTAAGGTAAGTACTCTCCCTAACTACTATCATCTATGTTATGTCACTGGCACCATGCTCATTATGATATTGAACTAGAAAGTATGAATTGAAATTCAGTACGAGCCTGTTTAACCCAGCCAACTAGTTATTCCAAGATGGGTAAGGATCAGCATCCCTGCAAGATGCCTTGAGGACTTGTCCAAGATGGGGATAAAGTTGTCTTAAGGACTTATTCAAGATGGGATTAAGGGCTTGGATCCACAGAAACCTTGAGGAAGGCTGTTGATGCTTGGTTATAAGCACCCTACTGCATCTCAACATGCTTCCAAATTTAGTATTATAATCACAATAGCATGACTTTTTCAATTCGTGTATAGTTTATCACTTACCTATAAGGGTAGCCTGAAGAGAGAGAACAAAGGTGTATTCAAGGAGTGGCTAGTGTAAATCCAACCAATTGGTTATTCTGAGATGGGTAAGGATCAGTGTCCCTGTAAGAAGCCTTGAGGGCTTGTCGAAGATGGGATTTAAGAAGCCTTGAGGACTTGCCCAAGATGGGATTAAGGGTTTGGATTCCTAGAAACCTTGAGGAAGACCATTCAGTTTGGTGCCTAAACAATCTATTTACATCCTAAGTATTCTTCTTGACTAAGAATGATAATAAGAGCAAAACAAAACAAGCATCCTCGTGTGGATACGTAAACACCGCCACCAAGGCCAAGGGGGCCAAAGTTCCACTCTTGGACTTAGTATGGGATTGGCTCATCATGACACATTTTCTTTGAATCTTGTATATACACGTCTTGTTTATTACTTGCAGTTGTAGGGTTCTATCAAAGAAGTAAATTTTGTAAATCATCTTCTTGACTCTAGTGAACTATAAAGCATTAATCAAGACTCATTTTTTGCTTATGGAGACTCTTGACTTATGTGTCTACATATTTTTTGCTTCGTGTTTTCATGCATTCATATGTTTCCTTCGTGTTTTCATGTGTATGCTTTGTGTTTTCATAACGTATACTCCCTAAATCCCTTACATCTTCTTGCATCCAACTATATGCTTTTTATGATGGTTCTACAAGAAAACTTATGTATAAATGATTTTTTTGCTTGAAAGCAAGCAAAATCTGAGAGGGGAGGACTGTGATATCCCCATCAAAATAAGAATCATATAATTAAAATATCGTTAAATAATAAATCAATAAACTAATAATATTAATAACAATATAGTTATGATTTATTATAATCATACTAAAATATTGCATCATATATTACTATTTAAATATGAAAATTAAATATTATTATATTTAGATTAATAAAATATAAAGTAAATATATTACGGAATACTATTAAAAATAATATTATTAATATTAATACGAGATATAATTTATATTATTATTAGAATAATATATACATCGATCAAAAATATTAATATAATATATACAGTTAATGTAATTATATTATTAATACAATATAATTATTATTGATGAAAAGACATGACTCTTAAGAATGAAAAACTACATATAGAGAAAACTAACATTGAGAAATTATCATTCAGACATGAAGAAATATGGAAAAAGATATATGCAACTAGTCTGCAATCGGAGAAAAAAAAAATTATGAAAGGTCCCAATAAGGGACATTACAGATATTGATTTCACTCAAGAATCCCTTCATCAGGCATCCACAGACAGCCACATCTTACGAAGCCCCAACTGATGCCTCTGCGTCACCTTCTGCCTCCTAGTGTTGCTATATCTGCATCCATTTTTCTGCTTGTCTCAAGATCAACAACCTCATCAACACAAAAGATGGTTACAAATCATGAACAATCCAATTTGAATGGCTTTCATGTGACCCCCTCCCCTCCACCTCTTTGGTATGTAGGTAAGACTGCACCACACAGAAACAAGGTTAACTGAGGAACTTTTTTGTGCTTCTTAGTGTGAATGGCCTCAACTATGCTTCAATTGCACTCAGCCCTAAAGTGTTTCAAGGCCACGACCAAGTTTGGATGGCAAGCTTTTAAATATTAGGTATTTTTGCCCCATAGATTCCCACCACAATCTACAAGGCTAAAATTTATCGCACAGTACACTGAAAGATAGACTAAGAATTAAAACTTATTAAAGACCTAGTTAACAAATGAACATTGAATGTGTGTGTGTATTATCTGGTTGCAAAATCATTCTAGAAGTGACGAAAACCACCTCCCATCTGTGGCTTTGTAACCTTGCAACTCGTCCAAATTTGTGTCTCTAAGGGCATCATCAGGGACCATTTTGACTTAATGAATGTGTTGAGAGTATCCATAACCTTCTCATCAGCCCAAAGTTGTTAGAGAAGAATATCTTTAAGTTCACACAATAACACAAGTATTAGAACCACAACACAAGAAAAGAACCCTTAACAGCTCCCATCAATGCAGCATTCTTTTATATTTTATTTTCCTCTCCTATGAAGAAAGGAACATCAGCCTCTCATGTAACAATGAGCTCCATATTATCACAAAGTGAAACATTTCTTCCAGGAATCAACACAAGATGAGATTTAAGGCAGTTAATGCCTTGTGCCTATTCATCCCACAATAATTACACACTAATCTTGTTGTCCCCCTAAGGTTCCGCGCTTCCACGAGAGGTCCCTAGTCTTGCCAACTCTTTTGCTTCCTGATTCCAAATGTCAAACAAAAGCTGAATTTTAAACCCGCACTAAAAAAATGAAGATTATTGAATGTAAACCCTAGAAGCTAGCTTAACAAAAAAATAAAAAAATAAAAACAAAATAATAAAACCCTAGAATAAGAATGAAAATAAAAACAAGCTGGGGTATTGTTACACACTTATCAAATTCTGCCTAAAACATTTAAGTTGCTGAATTGGAAATGCAACCTGCTCAAACCAGTACAAAACATCCCAGAATTGGAATCTACAAGGAGACATCTATGCAATCATCTATCAGTAATTTTCCTGTCAAACCAATTCCACCAAACACCTCCTCAACATCCTTGATTTTACCCATAATGCAGCATTTCCAAAACAATTCCAAATCAAACCCCAGCATCAATTGATTTTTAAGCGACTGTTCAACTATAAAAACCTTAAACAAACAAAAGTTCATTTGAAGGTTTTCTCATTTTTTTGCTGGAAAGTGAACAAGGATCAAACAGGTATTCTCTACCATAGCCCAATAGTCCTAATGGGCCAACATAGCAGCAATGCAAGTTTTTTTTGCTCAATAAATTTAGCCTAAACATTCTTAAGTATTTATTATTCTCAAAAGAATGAAAAGAACACTTCAAAATCTTTATTGATCTACATCACTTTGAACTCTAAAATTAGTATGTATTGAGGGAGAAAAAACATTAAAAATATTGTCCTTACAGGCAAAGAACACTAAAGTATCTTTAAGATTTATTCACTCTACTAACAATGGGTACCAACCAAGGGTAAAACTTTTTATTTATTTTTTCTTATATGGAATGGAGACAAGTTTTCTACTCAAGAAGCACATAGCACATGGATCAAAAGGAACTATTCAATCTCTTCTTGGATATTTTAAATAGGACATTTGAGACGTGGTCTAGAAACTCTCTTACGAATCCTATGAGGCTCTTGCAAGTGCCTTGACAATCAATCAAGCCACAATTGACAAGGAATGGAGAGCATATGATGCCAATGGAAGATTGGTCGCTCAAAACCAAAATAATAATAGCAATAGCCCTTTTGTACATAAAATCTTGAAGAATAATTGAAGCATTACAATCAATAGGATCACAAATACTCTACGAACCAAGAATGGCAATAATGACCAAGAATACAATGCTAACAAAGCTTTAATGAATGAGGTTTTCATAGACAAATCCTTTTCCTATAATTTTTTTCGAGATTCAATAGGAAAATTCAAAGAGTTGCTCAAATCCCGATCCCCTTGTGCATTATAACCAAAATTACAATAGTAACAAATTATAAATTGAATGAGGTTTTCATAGACAAATCCTTTCCTATTATTTTTGTTCAGACTCAATAGGAAAATTGAAAGTGTTGCTTGAATCCCAATTCCCTTGAGCATTAAGCTTCATTCTTCTGATTTATATGGGGGTCCCTAGGTCAATTTTTTTTATATATGTTTCTCGTTATCAGCCTTTTTACTAACAAATGTTGATAGTTATAAAAATTCAAAATTAATTTTGATCACTGTTTGTAGTATTTTTTGAGTTTTACAGTTTCAATTGACTACCAGACATCACCTATTCATCAATACAATGACTAGACTTTTGGTCCCAAATAGAAATTCATTCATTCCTTTTATTTCCTTCATTTGATGAGTTTGCCAGTTTTCAATCATCATTTAAACCTCTTGCCTGTCCTCAATTCCTGACCTTCTACCCTTATTCCACATCCCCACATACATCACCTATTCATCAGTATCATGACTAGACTTCTGGTCCCAAATAGAAATTCATTCATTCCTTCTATTTTCTTCATTTGATGAGTTTGCAAGTTTTCAATCATCATTTAAACCTCTTGCCTACCCTCAATTTCTGACCTTCTACCCTATTCCACATCCCCACATCCTTTTATTCTACTTCTTTTCTATTTTCCCTTTTAAGAGATTCTGGAGTTTATCCAAACATCCTTTGTTCCCTTTCCATGGCCCAACCTCACTTCCTCTAATGCATGTTAAATTTTTTAACAAGAAAACAAAGATCCAATTACAGAAACTAAAAAACACACAAGATGAAAGCAACACAGAATTTTACCCTGGGAAAACCCTCCAGCCTGAGGGGAAAAACTCAGTCACGCTCAAAGTAGTTACTTTATTGAATAATCAAAGTGTTTGATCCATTTCTTCCAAGCTGAGTCAGATCAATGACTTTTCCACGAGGTTGTTATCACAAAATAGAGAACAGTTATGCAGATTCTTCAAACGCTACAACACATACACTAATACATAAATGAGTTCACACTTGCAATAGATAAATATCACTGTATCTGCTCATGAAATCTTCTCATAGAAAGTCTTCAGAGCTTATCAGAAACGTATCTCCAGTCTCAATGCAGATAATCCAAACAGAGATCCCCTCTCAATCTGCTTTCAGTAGTGCACTAAGATATCCTCTCAAAATTCACTCTAAACACCTCTTTTCTTTAATACACACCACACATCCTTTCTCATAGCACATAACATACACTGTTAAGCATCCTCACAGACTTAAGTCAATCTCTGTGTATCTATTATCAGACCATCTCCAGCCAGCTCGCAAGACCATATAGGCCCCATTTTTTGAAGCTACGTTGCATCCAGCCACAACACCCTTATTTTGTTAACTTCCCTTCGCTGTCAACCGTTTTCCGTTACACATTTTTAACCTCACAGCACGCACTCATACACATGCTTGTCTCTCTGTTTATCAAAGTCCTATTTTTGTTTTTTTAACCTCATCACAATCATATCGAATGAAATATCTTCTTTTAAAAAGAAGTTCAATCTCTAACTGTTATCACACGCCTTCATATTTGTTTCAAATGTTTTACATACAGTTTCTGCACTATCCTTCTCAAAAAACGTCACATTATTTTTCTTGTCTTTTCATTAAGAAAGAATTCTTCCACACCCAATAAGCATTCACTCCACACTTATTTGAAATGGCACAGCCCTGTCTTCAAATTTTTTTATGAGTCCACACTCATAATTGCACAGCTCGCTATCATTAAATGGGTGTCCATAGGTCAAGTTCTTTTAAATTATGTTTCTTGTTGTCAGCCATTTTACTAAAAAATGTTGACAGTTATAAAATTCCAAAAACGATCCAAGTCTAAGAAGGTTTTGGTCATTATTTGTATTATTTTTTGAGTTCTACAGTTTCAATTGACTACCAGACATCACCCACTCATCAGTTACAAGTCTAGATTTTTTGTCCCAGATAGAAGTTCACCAAGTTCTATCAAAAGCCCATTCATTCCTTCTATTTCCTTTGTTCAAAGAGTTTGCAAGTTTTCAATGATCATTTAAACTTCTAGCCTGTCCTTAATTCCTAACCATCTACCCTATTCCACATCCCCACATCCTACTATTCTACTACCTTCCCTTTCAAGGGATCCTGGAGTTTATCCAAAAATCATTTGTTCCCTTTCCGTGTCCCAACCTCACTTCCTCTAATGCATGTTAAATTTTTGAACCAAAAAACGAAGATCCAATTACAGAAGCTTTAAAACACACAAGATGAAAGCAATACAGAGTTTTACCCTGGGAACACCCACCAGCCTGAGGGGAAAAACTTGGTCGCACTCAAAGTAGTTTCTTTATTGAATAATCAAAGCATTTGATCCATTGATCCCAAGTTGAGTCAGATCAATGACCCTTTCCACGAGGTTGTTATCACATAATAGACACTTAAAAAATATGAGCTTCTTTACAGACAAACCACACAATGATTAGACAGAGAGATATGAATAGCTGAACCAAACAGTCAAGCCTATAACAATACAATCAACGCACGGTGATCATACAACTGATCATCAATCAGAATGTCTGAAGCAAAAGCAATTTGCAAATGTAGTGAAGTCTATAGAAAAACATGGTGATTGTAATTCCAGATATGATAAATTCTCCAGACATGGAGATCATTGTTTTTCACATGTCATGTAATCTCTCTCAGACTTGACTCGACACATCCAAAATACCTATCTCCAAAAAGCAGACCAAAAGCCAGCACTTAATGCACGATAAAGAAAACAACGACAGTTACACAACACCATTTCATATTTCCACCATCACGAATAACCATGTGATCGCAATATCATCGTAGAAGCCATTCAGAAACTGAAAACGATATGAATGAAGGAAACGACAGCACACTCAACTCATCTCCTGCATGATGGTGATACCTCATACCATTGAGTGACGTTACCTAGGGACGCGTTTCTAGCAAAAATTGACCACGTCCCCACATCCCCCCGTACTGGAAACTCGGAAACTTCCAAAAACCTTTCCCTTGGCTGTCCCATAAAATTAATGTTTCAGTTTTGATAATTTGTTTGATTTCCACTTTCATGTGAACTCTAAAATTAAATTATTTAACACAAACATTATATGTTAAGGTTCTATAATTTATATAAGCATGCGTTATCCATGTTTTTATATGAATATTTAAAATTTCCCTGTATATTTTAAATTTTCCCTACTTTTTATATAGCTGTTCCCACTGCCGTCCACTGCTCCGAGGAAAAAAAAATCCGTCCTGGAAACCCATTTCCCCGTCCCCACGTCCCCCCATCTCGGAAACCTGGGGTAACATAGCTCAACAGCAACATTCAAGAATGACACCATACTATATTTTGAATTCCATCAAAGACGCACAGGAATACTGAAAATGCTATCAGAAATGAAGTTGACTCCTCTTTCATCATAGTAAGTATGAACCGTCGGTCAATTACTCTCCAATCAACAAAATACATGAACCAATGGTAGTAACAACAAACTATCCTTACTAAGTTTTACGACACCACATGTCTTTCATCACCGTTATCAATGACAGGTTCCAACACATTGAGAAAGGTTCCATACAACAGCCATGATCATCATAAACAAAGTACAAAATGAATGGAAAATAGTCATGTGAAATATAACTTAGTTCATAAACACAAACACCGTACCACAGTGAATTATGACAATTATGAAAGGAACCAAGACTAGAAACAAACACTCTTTTGTGCCTTCAAAGAACAATACACGAGACGGGATACAAATTTGAGAGAATCTACCAGCATACAAACTTTCTACAATCACAAACTTATTAACAAGTTCAACATCAACAATTGTTGTTCAGCACAACTATTGTAGATAAGAATGACAGCTCCTAGAGCTACTAAAAGTCTAACACTCCCTCTTAGAAAAGGAGATACCATTTACAGATTTCCGTGTCATGAAATCTCTCGACATGACAAACACGAAGGCTACAATTATTTGTGTTAAAAGCGAAACTTTATCACAGATTTTGTCAACGTGATAGCATCGTGGAGTCACTCAACATGATGTTCACCATGGCTACTCCCATGTGTGAAATAAACACAAGCTCACATCACAGAATTGCATAATGTGTTGTCATTGGTCTCTCAACATGACATCCACTATAGCTACTCTAATGATTGGAATAAACACAAGCTCACATCACATAGTCACATAACATGATGTTGTCATGGCGTCTCTCAACGTGACATCCTACTCCCATGAGTGGAAAGAGAAACAAGGGCTTTCACCTCAAATTTCTTTGTCTTGGATAAAAATGCATTACAAGGGCTTTCATCTCAAATTTCTCCATCTTAGAGAAAATTTCTAGAAGAGCTTTCACCTCAAATTTCTCCATCTAACAAAAAAATGCATTATTGCACATAACAAGAGGAACTCGTGATGATACTCCCTCTCGGCAGAGACTCTCTCTCATCAAGGGCAGCATAGTCATAGCTTAGATTATCACAGTAAATTACAATTGATTCCGATGTTTGATCAAACAAGGAGCTTTTAAAGCCACACTGGTTCTCAAACATTTTGATCTTCTGCAAAGCACTTGGCACTCTCCATCTGCCACTCAAGCTTTCTCTGAATCTTCAAGCACTTGCATCAACCTCCTAATCTCCTCATTAAAATTTGCCTGCAATGACATTTTTGACATCTTAGAGTCCAGGACTATCCTCCTTGACCTCATCCCAGATAACCCTAATATGAATAAGTTTGCAGAGCTACTGATATCAAATCCAGATTGACTGTGCAATTTTGTTATCTGCAGCTAAAGTGCTTTTCCCAGAACTTTAGCACTTGGCCTTGCAACATTGCAACCCACTTAGCTGACATTTTCACTTCTTCATAGAACTCCCTCTTGATCTTAGAACCTTAATGCTCTTTCAATCTCAGTTTGGCAGCCAAATAAGCTCAGTGCACCCTTGCTGCAGGCTCAATAATGATGAATAACCTTAGTAGCGATGATTTTATCCTCTTATGGTTGGAAGCAATCCTCCAACCATGATGGCTACAAAAACATCTCTGAAAATGACCTTTGACATCACTCAGATCAAGTAATTTGGTTTCTGTAACTAATAATTAGTCACATAATATTTGAAACATCATTAGTATGTCGCTGTAGCAATCTGTGCAACCCAAAAAGAACAACCGGGTTACTAAAATTCACATAACACCTTCAATACTCACCCAAAATGGTCTCAATTAAATCTGCCACCCTGAGGAAGCAAAATATAACACCTAACTTCATATTTACAGGAGTTCAAAACAGTAACTTCATATTTCTCATACATAGCAGCTATAGCAGTAGGATTGATGCACCAATATGATACCTCCACCCATAGCAATAAGAAGCAAGCAGCAAAATTGATCCTTTAAAAACAAAACAGGACCACACTAAAACACCTCCCAACAACTTTTTAAATGATATTTTGCCACTTTGATATTGTTCAGTGGTTCCATTAATGATATGACCAAGTAACTTTGCTTTTTGTATTTTTTGTTTTGTTTTTCAATTCCAAATATTTGTCTTCTTCTCACTTGTCTTGCTGGTGCAATCTCTCCATCCAAGGCTGACCAAAACCTTTATGGGTCATCAATTTAGACTTAAGTCTTCATCTATGCTCATTTCTCCAGCTGTCATAACTTCCTTACTGGATGTCTTAAGTTTTTCCTCCTTTGAATTCCTCCTTTTGCTCCTTGATTCATCCTCCTTTGCAGAGAGATTAATAACAGTTCATAGGATCAAACTAACTTGAAGAGAAATATACACATCAATGCCAAAAGCATACATGATTCGCTATTCCCAATCTTATTGGAGGAATTATTTATGAACATTATTCAAAGGTACAAACATAAAATACTTATTTCTTTATTATCTAAATTCCCTCACAATCACAATTGTTCTTTCACCATCACAGAGATATTGTACAGGCAGAGAATGTAACATTCAAGGACCAGCGCAGCTGCTATCCTTGTAGGATACTAAATGTGTAAGCATAGATGAGCATGAGAGCATCCTCCCATTGGTGTCAAAATGGAAGCTTTTGACAAGGCTGCATAAGATGCCTTAGTAGCTGACATTGTAACACCCGCAGCAAACACTTAACTACAGATAGTAGCAAACAAATACCCTTCCAGGTAAGAAGCTTCTTCTGAGATTCTCCTCTCCAAGGCTTTTAGGAGGATTTTAGTTGCACCTACTCATATGAATCCCTCATTTCTTCCGTTGTTCCCATTTTGCATCATAATCTCATAAATTCCTGTGGCTCAAAACACCAACATGTGGTTAGCAAGAACTACTAGCAATCAAATACTTTGAAACTTGAGGAAAGTGGAATTATGTCTCAAGAAAGTTCAACAGCGCCCATCAAGACTTATGCAAATTAAACTTTGAATGTCTTCTCAGCTAATCATCTGTCTTCAATCTCAGTAGCAACACAGTCCTGTGAATACATGCCAACAATATTGACACTTCAAACATTTCATAGCTTGGCTGAGCTGTGAAGAGGACCGTCCAAAAAAGATTAGTTAGGTTCACCATAGTATTGCTATGCTGACTAGTCTTAGAGAATACACTCACTGCCGCTGTGTCATTTGTTGTTGTTCACATATATCTGAAGATATCCATCCTTGTGAATATTGGCATATCATTAAAGGCGAGACTTCCATGCTTCCCAAATACAAGATATCCCTCCAATCGATTCACAGAATTCACCAACATTACTTTATGCTTTGTTATTAAAGATAAGTATTGACACCAATAATTCATATCTGCAATCAACTTCAAGAAATGCTTCCTGGCCAATGATAATCTTGCAGATAAATATTGTTTAACGTAAATCTCCACACCTTTGTGACCCAGATGGAACCTATGACAGAGAGCCCAACTTACTTCACTTGCAAGACTTGGACCTACAAAGACTTTAATTTTTTGACAAATTCATTCTAGTATCCAATCATCCTATTCTGGTACTTGATCTTTACCTAGACCTGCTTTGATACCATGTTAAATTTTCGAACCAGAAAACGAAGATGCAATTTACAGAAACTATAACACACAAGATCCAGCCACACCTGATCATCAATCAGAATGCCTGAAGCAAAAGCATCAATTTGCAGATACAGTGAAGTATGTAGAAAAACATGGTGATTGTAGTCATGGTTATTCACATGTCATGTAATCTCTCTCAGACTTGAGTGGACACCATTTCGTATTTCCACCATCATCAATAACCACATGCTCACAATATCATCATAGCAGCCACCCAAAAACTAAAAACTAAATGAATGAAGGAACTAACAGCACACTCAACTCAATTCCTGCATGATGGTGACACCTCATACCATTGAGTGACTCAACAACCACATTCAAAAACAACACCATACTATTTTCTGAATTCCACCAAAGACACACAAGAATACTAAAAAGGCTATCAGAAATGAAGTCGATTCCTCTTCCATCACAGTAAGTATGCACCGTTGGTCAATTACTCTACAATCGATGTAAAACATGAATCGATGGTAGTAACAACAAACTATCGTTACAAAGTCTTATGACACGACGTCTTTCATCACCTCATCAATGGTGGGAACCAAAAAACAGAGAGAAGTTATGAAATTACATGGACAATGAATTACAATAGTTATGAAAGGAATCGAAACCTAGAAACAAACACTCTTGTGCCTTCAAAGAACAATACACAAGACAGGATACAAAGATGAAAGAATCAACCAGCATAGAAAGCTTTTGCAATCACAAACATATTAACAAATGCAACTTCCACAATTTCTGATAAGCACAACTATTGCTGATAAGAATGATAGTTTCTGCACCTACCAAAACTCCAACAATGCATTCCTGCATTCTTTTCTTCTCTACTTCTAGTCAAGTTTCATAATGCTTTGCAAATTTGTGAGGTTTGTAAGGATTTCTTACCATTCCTTTCCTCCTAACCATCTCCAATCCTCTTCTTCTCCCAATTCCTATACCATTAGTTCCTCCCCTATGTCCCTCTTGCAGAAATACAAAGGTATTCAAAACATCTTCTAATGTGTGTCCATCCCCAAATCTCCCAACCCATAGTCAAGTCTAGGTTTTCATCCTTGTGCTCTGTTCCCCTTAGTGGACTAACAATTTTTTTAGGAACGCCTTCATCCTTTTTTGCCTCCAAGCATCTCAACCTCCAATTGTTTCCCCTTTAGTCACATTTCAACACTTAACCGACTTGCAGGTATTTAACAGACTTCTTCAATTTCACCTCCAGCTCCAAACCTTCCAACCTCTGGTTTCCCAACCATTTTCCCCATTCCTTCTAGTTTCCCCTTTCTTGTGGAATAGTATTGCACTTGCAGACATCCCCCAATTCTAACTCCACCTTCCTTCATCAGTTCCACATGTTTTTCTTGCATCCATTGTGTTGGTTCCCAAAACCACAG
Organism: Cupressus sempervirens; assembly: GCA_028749045.1. Taxonomy (NCBI): domain Eukaryota; kingdom Viridiplantae; phylum Streptophyta; class Pinopsida; order Cupressales; family Cupressaceae; genus Cupressus; species Cupressus sempervirens. Next base: position 562,930,952 of record CM053785.1, on the reverse strand, counting down.
ATTGGAAATCCAAGAGCTTTGCCAATTCTCTAGTAGGATTACCCAATCAATTCTGGCCAACGAACATGAAAATACATTATGTAAACGCTATTCTTTAAAAATAGCTCATAGACCAATAAGACTTCTTGAAACCGATCCCAATCACTAGCATGGTCACCTAGCCATCATCCAAGTTCCCAACATCATTAGACACTGTCTGCACAAAAGGTGTCTCATCACCCTCATACAGGTGTAATGTTAAACACCTAGATTTCAAATCACTCTCTAAAATATGGGACACCAATTCTCACGTGTATGTCTCATAAACTCAATGAGGTATTGTTTCTCTGAACTGTGAGGCATCTTTGACAATTGAGCATCTATCTAGCCTCTATTGCATCATTCCTATCTGCAAAGCATTGACCTCTCCAAAATAGAACATGTTCTCCATCTTCAATGATGTCGTCATCACTAACATCTCATGATTCCCCAACAGCAGCTATATTTACTAATTCTTTAACTTTACCTTTGAGAAGGTCATTTGCACGAGTCTTATAATTAATAGCAATATAACCTAATTTCTTGCGATAGTAACATTCAATCTCATTCTGCCTAACATTGTCTTTTTCATCCTTTTCTTTGAGTATAATGCAAACTCAAGCAAGTATCTTCTCATGAATCCCTTATAATTTGCTCTCTTTTCTTCAACTAAGATGACTCAAATCATATCTTCTAGAGTCTATGAAGACATTTTGAAGGTAAACTATTCTTCCAAATAGCTTTAGCATCTTCTTTATCAACTACAACACCAACTTTTGCACATAATTTTTTCTGTCAATGGCTTTAGAATAAGACATTTGACTGAGAGTAGACATTTGACTAAAGCTCTAGGATAAGACATTTGAGTGAGAGTAAATAGCTTTAGAAGGTAAACTATTCAACCAAATAGCTTTAGCATCTTCTTTATCAACTACAACACCAACTTTTGCTAGTTATTAAATGAGAGATCTCATATTGCTTATGTAGTTAGACATGGTTATTTTATTAAAAATCTTGAATCTCAATAATTGCAGCTGTAAAACAAATTGTATATTTGTTGTTTTTTCTCCAATCAACTTATCTAGTTCATCTCATATTCCTTTAGATGATTTTTCTAAACCAACATGATGTAATTCTAAATCTGAAAGAGCAGGACCTGTGATATATTTGGCTTTTAAATCTCTAACTTCCCATTAAACCTTCCTTTTAGCATTTGTAAGTACTACTTCAATTCCATTAACTATACCCGCTAAACTTGTGTTCATGAATTTCATTTGCATTTTCAAAATTCATGAGTGAAAATTATGATAATTATATTTTTCCTGATGTGTTTCCATTTTTGAGAAAATTATGTGACAAAAAATCTCTAGGATTTTTGCGATCTCCTGAGAATAGCAGTTCCTAACAAGATTCATGCTTAGAAGTAGACTAACAGGAGAAAATAATTCTGACTGTATCAAATCTTATTGTAGCAACTCCAACATGAGATTGATCTCCAATCAAACTGATAAACGGATAGATTCTGATGCATTTACTTTCCTCTGACCTCCTTTGCATATTCTGCAAGGAACAGCTTTCCAATAGATTCCTCGCCATCCAGAACAAAACTCTGATAATCCCATGAAGATTCTTGGCCAAGTTCTCTACTGCAAAGGAGGGCTAACATCCACCAAAAACAGCACACAGGAAAGAGTATATAGCAAAGCAAAAATAAAACAGCAACAACCGCCTATAATTGCTCTGATACCAAATTAAAACCAGAGAAGATAACAGGAAAGAAACAACTGAATCACTCCTTATTCATGAAAAGACTTAACTAATTTATAGAAGCAGACGATTAGAAGTTCTTCCCACAAAATACCAAGTTTAACTGGCAACGAATTGGAACTATTGCCAAGTAACTATTATTGAATGACACTTGACTAAAGTTGGTTGACACCTAACAAACACTGCTTACAAGTTTTTTTTGAGTGTATATTGAATATTCTAACAGTTGAAACTTAGTTTACAGCTAGGCTACTATACTTGGGAAGCAACTAGATGAATTCTCACTGATCTGAGAACTATTTTCAAAGGATAGCTTATACATAATGTAATATTTTGTTTTATGTCGTTAGTTGGATTTTAGTAATTACTATGTAAAGATAACTTAGGAACCATCTAAATTCAATCATTCATTATGGGGGAGTGTTGAATAAGTAATAATTAATAAATGAATTTCATTCATGATGAACGTGAAAATAAAGAACTGTACATGTGTCCAGGTGTTGACATTTAAGTCTAGTTTGTTGTCAATAGTCTTAGTTTGTTGTCAGACATTTAGTTTGCTGATAAATTCCTTAATTTATAGCATGACTCTAGAGGTTACTGTATCTATTTATATGTATCATCAACAGAATAAAAGTATGCAGCGAGTCATTCAACTATTTCTTCCATTCTCCTCTCTGCCTCAAGTTTCTCGTGATAATGGACAACTTCCAACATGCAAAGACAAAGAAGAATTGAAAAATTGAGTAACAATCAGCATTCGTCCACTCCACCAGGGGATTGCATTCAAGCAGGTAACTTATCTTCACAAGACATGAGAAGAAAAAAATTGGGCTAATAGAATATTTTTTCTTAGATAATGGTTCCACAGGATGCAATTGTCTCTACATTGGTAAGTTGACAACTTGTCGGAGAAGACTGATCTCTATGCTTTTCTGAACAGCCAATATCATTACCACCTCTCTCCATAAGCACTTTCTTTGCACACCATCTCTCACCTTCCCCACCCTGAGGAAGACATTGACGAAGCACATTCTTCAAATTATTAACAATCTTATTGGTTTCCCTACATGTCTTTAGCTTCAATGGTTATATGGGAATGAATTTCCTATTTATCAACTTATATTATGACCATTTGAGAATAGACATTGATGATCAATTTATTATCAAATCAATGACAATGTATAGAAGTTTGGCTCTCTTCCTCGTAGAAGCAATTATCTTCAACTGTTGCTTGCTGTGGAGCTCTCCTTCAACAACTTTCTAACTTCACTCTTCTTGCACACTACTATGACCATTTAAAGTGTATTTTGTGACCATTATCGTCCTAGTGGCATCTCTATGTCAATAGAATAATAAAAGGAGCATAAATTTTAAATCTGGTACATAGGGGAGGTTATTAATAGGCATCAAGTCAGTCAGATGTATAAGTAAAAACTATTCAGAATTTGGAGCCATCACTGATCGCAAGCTAGCATATTCATTCTTATCTATATTTGATTTCGATTGGGAAAAGCATTTTGGACAAGCTCAAACTTCTCCCCAAAATAAGTGAATGTGCAAAGCCACATATTTGACATGCCTCTTTCCACCATGCTAGAGGCAACTGCTGAACCAAAATGCATCAAGTAAACCATCTACATCACTCGTTATAAAGATGTGCAAGTCTTTGTGTTAGATAGGAACGATGCCCTGATGGGATGTGATTAAACCTTCAATAGTGAAACAGACTCAACAAACCTCTCACCTCTTGTTCGCCTCACTTTGAATGTCAATTCTACATTTTATTGATGGGTAGTAACTACTCTTTTCAAGAATTCTTGGTGTGTGATCCTAATTTTAGTTGTGGGCACACTCCATTCTTAACGAATTTTCGCAAAGCAACTAGGACTCCAACATAAAACCATCTGTGATCTGAGATCCACTATGATTAAGCTACAAGACCTATAGCAAAAACTTTTCGTGCTTCTCAGTTCTCACTATGGTTTGAGTGTGACTACTTTTCTCCACAACCCTGTTTTCAGACACATTTTCGTGTTCAAGGCTCTCAGCCTGACTAAAATACCATATTATTATTTTTAGGGAAGAACTAGGATTTGAACATCTGATCTCCCAAAGACTTATTATGTGCGCTAACCAACTATGCTACATGCTTTTTGTAGCCAAACGTTTTTTGCGGGTTCCTTATTGCAATCATATCTGGCCCAGTTTCCCCAAAACTATTAGTCTGTATTTTGGAATATCTAAACATGCTAATGTGATTATATTTTATTTTACATTCAAATATAAATACTTATCTAAAAGGCACCACCAGATCATTTCTATATGGGTGCTTCTACTGGAATTGCACCATAAGCACCTTCTAATTTATGTTTTTTTGCACCTTTTAGGTAGATAGAAAGAGAAAGAAATTTACTAATTCCATTTTAATCTTTTCCTGCCATTGTTGTCCCTTGTTAACAATATTGACAATGGTGAAGCCTGGAGACAAGCAAAGACCAAAACCAAATTTAAAATGCCTTTCTTTATGGTAGATTGTTTTACGAGGATACGGGCCAGGGTATATTCTTGTAGAATGGAAAGGCAAGGTGATAGATAACAACGTTGGAGTAATAAATAGGAGAATAAAAAAAGGCAGCAGCATTAATAGGAAGGAAATTTTGCAAAAATAACGAACCCCCGATGAGACCGAATCCAACTCCCACACCACAGCCGATGCCGATGGCCATCGCGGGTCCGATCTTCCCTGCATTTCCGTTTTTCCTTTTCGTCTTCCCCATTATTCGCCTCTCTTCTTTGCCTTGATTCTACCGCCCTCCCCACTTCGGACAATTTCGTTGCCCAGATGCGTACGCACGGAAAGGCGGGTCTGTTACCTGTTCGACGTTTACAGCAGATTTTTTTAATTTAATTTTGTTTTCCCTTGCAATGAAGTTTATGGGCGTGGAGAAAGTTGAACCTTTCTTTTCTTTTTTAACTATTTTCTATGTCTTTTAAACAATTATTTTAATTTTAAAGAAGTGTTTTGTAAGTATAAGCTAGTAATTATATTTTGTGTGCAATCAATATGTAGAATAAATCAGTCTATTTTTATTCATATTTTGTATAATAGAGTAGAGGTCATTTGGGTGCTTTAGAAAGTGATATTGTTCGTACAAAAAAAAAATTGAAAGAACAATGATAGCTTCAAATCAATTATGCATCCACTTACAAGGATCCAACCACAACTTAAATGAAAATACAACTTCATCTCTTATTACCTCAAATTATCTATTTTTCTAATGGGGAGATTCATTAAAAACTATTATAGACAATTGTATGCTCACAAGTTATCCATGGTCATCTATTTGATAGGATCCCTAGTAATCTAATGAAGTGTTCAACATTTGCTTTAAAATAATATTATATGATCATCATTACTAGCAAATATTTTTCCACTTTTAGGTATCTAATTGAATATTTCTAATACTATTATCATTTATACTTTGGTTTACAAAATCTTACCTCTCTAAATGGGATTTAAGGAGGTTGACATCATCATTCATGTTATTGGCATATTTTAATATATATTTATACATGTTAATTAGAAGATATAATTTTAACAACTAAGGAATGTTCCCTCTTTGGTTCATCGATGCCTAAAATATATTCATGATCACAAGAATTTTCTAACTAAACAAAGATGTATATATTCCTATTTCTTACTTCGTCTTCTTCTCCTTCTTCTTCTTCTTGTTATTGTTGATTCTAATTTGGATGTTAAGATCTTAATTAGGTGTCTTTAATTTCGCAATGGAATTCATTGAATCACACCGGTTTGTTATTTTACATGTGATTACATTACTTTTTAATTACATTTATCAAAATCATGCATTAGATAATGGCTTCTTTCATTGTATGTTACATTCATTCCTTCATAGTGCTTTTACAAATGGCATTATTAGGCTCTCAAACATCTCTCTCTCTCTCTCTCTCTCTCTCTCTCTCTCTCTCTCTCTCTCTCTCTCAAATTATTTCTCAAGGCTTCTGTCCATGTTACATGTGGTTTTATAATAATATTTTTAATGGAATGCATGGAATGTGTAACTTTCATAAGAGTCTTTGTCAAAAATAATAATCCTAAAGATGGTATTCATATACACAACATTAGTACCTCTCCCAGGTTGTTTTTTGTTAATGGAGATCAAGTCCATACTCCTAACAGTACCATGTTAGAAAGTAGTTGGTTCTCTCTTCCCAGGGATACCTTCATGCAAGAGAGCAAGCATGTTCATTTAAATTCCTCGTTGGGGCCTCTTTGCTACCCTAAATATTATCTTCAATGTCAAAACATTTTCATTAAATATGATGTTATGTATTTTCTTCATAATTTATCTCCAAACATAACATTGAGCAAAGATGGAGATCTGGACAAGCTTTCCTCTTCCCAAACTAAAGAGGATGTGACTAGCCATAGTACGATTTTGAAACCCCCTAAAGAGATCAATCGTCTAAACCATCCCCACACAACTCACTTTCATAAACCTCAAGATAAAAGTTTCTCATCTTCAACTAAAGGCTTGTTGCAATATAGGATATGACATCACTACTTGTTGTTTTGCATTTTGTCACCACAAAATGTAGGTAACAATAAGAAACTCTTTCAAGTTAGTTTTACATTTCTCTTAGATTGTTCATTATTTATTTGATTGACATTGATCAATCAATCGACCCCAATTTGTACAATGAATCATTTTACTGAAGACTTTGATCAAGTCTTTTTCATTTTTCATTTTATTAGGCTTATGCTTGATTTTTGAAGCCTTCAACATCCTTTTTCACATTTTCGAGTGTGTGTTTATTTGTTTTTAGTCTTTTGGTTTAGTTCAACCCTGCTTTCAATTTTCCCTTTGATTCAGTATATCTCAAGGCTTAATTTGACTTGGTAGTCAAAAGATATGATCATTTAAGTGCCCAAAAGGTGGACACTCCAGATGCAATCACACATTTAAAATATCATGTTATATTTTAATGTTGACATTCATTTTTTCAAAAAATATAACATAAAATGACTTTATGTTATGTTTTTAAGTTACTTTATCATATAAGTGACTATATTAACTATATAGTTTACTTTATCACTTAAGTGACTATATTAACTATATAGTATTACTTTATGTTTTATTTCAAAACATCTAAGTAAAATATTACTTTTTGAATAATATTTGCACATGATATATAAACTATATGGTGTAAATATTATTTTGACATGATTAAGTAATATTGACTCAAAAATCTATTAAACTTGTGCTTAATTAGTATTTTAAGTTCTGCAAACTCAACTTACATGTATTTTACATATTTTTAAGCAAATGTATTCCTAGAGTGTGATTTGCACTAGAAATGCATGTAATGGGCTTGCTAGAGTCCACTTTGCATGAAAAACCCCCTTTACATGAAAGTCACTTTACATGTAATTGCCTCTTGAGAGTGTGATTTGCACTAAAAAGGTAATTTATGGACTTAGGCAAATAAAAAGTAAGTTTTAAAACATACAATGGACTTCCCAAAGTCTGATTTGTATAAAAATAGAAGCCAAAACATGTTACATGTAATGCCCCATGGAGAGTGTAATTTTTCACTAATAGCATATGCAATGGGCAATCTAGAATCCAATTTGCATGTAAATGGCTTTCCCAAGCCAATATGTAATGTGCAATGCCTCTTCTAGAGTGTGATTTGTATTTAGAAGAAAAACTAACATATGCAATAACACTTGGAGAGTGTGGTTTTGCATTGGGAGAATATGTTCGACTAAACATGAAAATGCAAGAGGAAATAACATATGTAAATTTATGCTTAGAGTCTGATCATGCACCTACAACCAAATGTTACTTTTCAAAGAGGAAATGAAACATGCAAATACATGTTTAGAGTCTAACCAAGTATTCAAACATATGCAAATACCTTTGGAGAACCCATTTTGAACATTCCCTTCCAAAAACACCTCAAGAACATGCATTTAGAGGACACATTTTGATTTTAAAAAACACCCAAATTTTGTTTTGAAGGTCACATTTTTGCTTTAACAGTCACATTTTGGTGTTTGGAGGCCACGTCTTGCATTTGGGGTTCATATTTTTTGCTTTCTAAGACAAAACGACCCGTGTCTTTACACAAGAAGGGCACTTTTTTGCAAAAATTCCCAAAAATCAACATTTCTAGCTCATGAATGTGTACTAGAAGAAGACATTTTTGCATTTGGATGCTTGTTGTGGTACATGAAGTTCATATTTTTTTCCCTTTTCCATCAAAAATGACCCATGTTTTGACATGAGAAGGGAACGTTTTTTTTTATATTAAAAACGCCTTAAGAACACATTCCACATTCCATGCAAAAATGTTTTGCATTTTGAAGAGTTTGTGACTTGTATTTATCATATGCAAAAATGATCAAGTGTTCTAATTATGCAATTGCTACTTACTTTGCTATTTTGTTGCATATTTTGGCTCATCTTTGTTCATTTGTTCAAATCCATGCCATATATTTTGCAAATCTTCTTTTAATAAGATGATATCTTCTATTTTCAAATGATTGAAACTTGCCCAACTCCAAAAAAAAAATTATATGTAGGAGAGGATCTTGGTATTTGTCATGTCCAAGTCAATAGCCAAAGGTATGTTTTTTATTTTGTACATAGGTTCGCTTGTTGTTTGCTTGTTTGTTTGGTTTTCTTTTTTGGAAAAAAAAAATGAAGAATTTTTTCCAAGAATGCAAGTGCATCCATATCCTTTCATATTTCATCTTTTCATTCACGTGCATATTACATCCATTTCCTATATATTCAATCACATCCACTTTCTCATTTAGATGTAATTAAATCCTCCAAACCAAATTACATGTAGATCACTTCACATGTAATTACATCAAAAGAGCCTAATTCTAGTAAAAGGTCACTCTTTATAATACCGAATTCATCATTTGTATGCATCCATATGCATTTAGCTTGCATTCTTAGTCATTTACATGAGAATGCATCCTCCTAACTCCCATTTTCTACATATATTTTCCATTGCATATGTTCCATGAGTATCTAATCAATACTCTTAATGTATGGTTCTTCATAGATCCACCTTTTCTAATCAAAGATCAATATCTTCATGGAGTCAATACCTTCCAATGATGTATTCATCCTTTGTATTTTTCATGTTACAACACAAGACATTCCTACATCTATGAAGTCCAAAGGAAAGATGAAGTACCAATATGATAAGGAGTTAGCTCATGCATCTGCATCTCTCATCTCATCTCCTCTAGATCAAGTATACGACATAGAGATTGGATAAGTTGACATGGCTAATTTCTTATGAAGGGTTGAAGCTCCATCTAGCAAAGAGATGAGAGGCAACAAGAGATGTAACATTCATCCAATATCTACTTTTTCTTTACCTATCTTAAGAACCAAGATTCATCTTAGGACCAAAATAATCAAGAATGCATATGGTAAGGTTATCATCATCCTTGACCCAGAGGTTATTGAACATATCTTCAGAGTACATAGTGTGTAAACCTATCAAAAGAGACGTCTTTAGAGATATGGAATGAGGAAAAGTTAAAGTATCAAAGGTATATGAATGCATATTGGTTGGATATCAAAAGAAGTATTTTTTGCAGATGGCCCAAGATAATATAGAAATTTGACTTTAAGCTAGAATGAAAAGATTTGATTACTCTCCTTAGTGGCCTCAAGGAATCTAGTATGCGACCTTAAGGAATCTAGTGACTTTGAACCATGGATGTACAAGTTTATCTTTTAGATCATTGATAACAAAGAACCCATCTTCTAGGGATAGCTTATCATTAAAATATTATGTGAACAATTACTTAATGTGGAAACATCAATGTCATTTCACATGACTTCATACTTGGTCTACATTGCTACATCCATGAGATCCTTCTCTAGGCTTTCCACAAAAGGGGATCGACTTCAAGTACTTGATTGAAACTATCATGATCAAATCACATTGACATTGAGCATATTTCACTATAAGAGATTCCAAGATGCATTTTTTGGATGTTTCAAGCGTTAGTTTGATAAAGAGATTGTAAGTAGGAGATAATTTCCACAGCAAGTCAAATTGTGATATTGCTATCAGGATTTAACTGTGTGATTTTTGAGTCAAACTCATTGACCCATGTTTCATGAGTAGTGATTCAACATGAATCCATCTCTCATGAGAATAAATGGAACACTTAGCACTCATTAGATCTAGGTGATGCTCACAGGGGTGAAGCACCAGGACTTCTCGGGAGGTCACCCATCCCAGTACTACTCCAGCCTGAGCCCGCTTAACTACGAAATTTCCTCCATGGTTAAACCCAAAGCTTGCAACCCCATTTGCAAAACCGTCACCAAGTGTTGTGAAGGTTTGCAAGCTTTGGGTTTAACCATGGAGGAAACTCCCTAGTTAAGCACGCTCAGGCTAGAGTAGTACTAGGATGGGTGACCTCCCAGGAAGTCCTGGTGCTTCACCCTTGTGAGCATCACCTAGATCCAATGAGTGCTAATTGTTCCATTTATTCTCATGAGAGATGGACTCATGTTGAATCACTACTCATGAAACATGGGTCAATGAGTTTGACTCAAAAATCACATAATTAAATCATAATAACAATATCACAATTTGACTTGCTGTGGAAATTATCTCCTACTTATCAATTGATGAGCTTAAGGGGCTTTCTAATGAATGGTTCATAAGGCACAACACTTGGTGAAGGTTTTGCAGATGGGGTTGCAAGCTTTGGGTTTAACCATGGAGGAAACTTTGTAATTAAGCGCGCTCAGGCTAGAGTAGTACTGGGATGGGTGACCTCTCGGGAAGTCCCAGTGCTTCACCCCTGTGAGCATCACCTAGATCCAATGAGTGCTAAGTGTTCCATTTATTCTCATGAGAGATGGATTCATGTTGAATCACTACTCATGAAACATGGGTCAATGAGTTTGACTCAAAAATCACACAGTTAAATCCTAATAGCAATATCATAATTTGGCTTGCTGTGGAAATTATCTCCTACTTATCAATTGATGAGCTTAAGGGGCTTTCTAATGAATGGTTCATAATGCACAACACTTGATGAAGGTTTTGCAAATGGGGTTGCAAGCTTTGGGTTTAACCATGTAGGAAACTTCGTAGTTAAGCGCGCTCAAGCTAGAGTAGTACTAGGATGGGTGACCTCCCAAGAAGTCCCGATGCTTCACCCCTGTGAGCATCACCTAGATCCAATAAGTGCTAAGTGTTCCATTTATTCTCATGAGAGATGGATTCATGTTGAATCACTACTCATGAAACATGGGTCAATGAGTTTGACTCAAAAATCACACAGTTAAATCCTGATAGCAATATCACAAAGAGATTGTAATCAAAAGAGTAGAAAATGAAGTTTGGAATCGGGTAAATAATTTTGGTTGCATATTTTTTAAGTTTCTAATTTTCACTTATTTGAGAGTTGGTTGTTTCAAAGGAGAGCTATATGTCTTGCCAATATATGCTACTGATAAGATCATTCTAATGGATTTGGAAAACTCATGGAGGTGCAATCATATCAAAAATACTCAACACACACCAGGATTCTCTATTACCATGGTCAAGCCCATGGTGATTGGTCAATATATGCTCAATTGAGTCTACGCGACAAAAGTTATGGAGGCAAAACTTCAGTTTATCACATTGACAAAATTCAAATCCAGTTTGATTTTGACTATCGAGGAGTCCTTTCAAAGATCAAAAGAGTATTCACCATTGTTCATCGAATAGACGACATATGGATTGACTAGCACATAGAGTTGGATATCATGAAGATCGGACTACTACAAGCTCAAATAGTAAAAAATCATTGGGCTCAATATGGTTGATATTCCACCCAATTTTAGATCAAGGATGATGGTGTCATTCTAGATCAAAAATATTATCAAGTTATAATTGTCATTTTCCCATTCATTGACAATAGAAAGAAGGTGTTTCTATCTTTGATAGATTCTAGTCCATCTTGGAAAAATACTAACAAGTGGTTGAAGATCCATCATGTTAAGAGAGTACATCCTAAGCTTTAGGTAGATTATAATCATTTTGCACTAGTTGGAAGGACATCTTGGGTGGAGATTACAAGCAAATACGGAGCATCTTCCTCAATTCCATCTCTTCAATTTAAGCTCAAAGATAGAAAGGGATCAAAATAACTTCAACAATCCTCTCAAGTGCATGTACAAACTTAAGAATCTGTGGAAGAGTTTGAGGAAGAGTCTAGTGAAGAAGATGAAGAGGAAGAAGGCGAGATCATGATCATATCTCCTACATAGCCAATAATACTCAAGGTCCATCTACTCAAGAAATACCTTTATTTGATGATATAGACAATGATGTGGATTCATTCTCCACCATTTTTACATCTATCATCCCTCCTTGAGAGGTGAACATGTCGGCACTGCCCATCTCTTTGAAAAATCCTCCTATTCTCATAGTTGAGTAATGTGAGAGTTTAGGAAATGTCTTTGAATATTTCCCAACTCTCATGGAAGGTTAAATCTCCAACTCGATGCCTCAATTGCTAGTTTTGAAATGTTCATGACAAAATCTTCTCATCAAGCACCCATAAATTTAGTTGTGCAAACTAAACCATGCGCAGTCACAACAAAAATATAATTAGGATCAATGTTTATGGTAGCCACTATTTTTGTTTCAATAGATTAGGGTTTTTTTTTTCCCGCATGGTTGTGGAAAATTACTCTGAAGAGAAGAAAGGATGTAGCACACCTCCAAAAAATCTTCTTATTAAGAAAACTAAGGCCTTATCTTTGAAGGAAAATATTGTTTCAAGGATTGTTGTGGATTTTGAAAAGACTAAGTTTACAGAAATTGTAGAACCTTTTGTAGATAAAGTAGGTGAGGAGCTTAATTGTTTAGATTACAAGTTCCCACTTGGTAAACAATCATAGTTGGGTTGTTTGCAGGATGCCCAAGATGCACTTTCCATATTGTCTAAAATAAATCATGATCTTTCAGAGAAGATGAATTAACTTAAGTAGGAGGTTACTCATCTAAATGAAGTTATCCATTAGTAGTCTTCATAGCACAGAGTCACCACCTCTTAGACACCTCAAGAAAAATGGACAATTGAAGCAACACAGACTTGGTTTGGAGAAGTTTTCTTTGAAGGAGTTCAGGCCATCAAAAATGTGGTCAAAGTTCTTGAACATATCAAAGGTGTCGAAGAGATGTTATATGACTTGATTGCTTCTTTGAATCAAGAAGCCAATACCTTGAAAAAGATTTTGTATGATTGGGATTGAATGGATAATGTTGATCTAGATGACATGATTGTATGTATCATTCCATCTTAAGAAATTTTTTAGAAATGTCAAGGACTCATGGGTCATAAAGAAGAGACATTGGGAAAACTTCTAACAAAGTTGTAGGCAACCTTAGGAGACTATCAATCAATTAAAAGAAAGATTATGTGCAATTTGGAATAGATGATAGGCAATGTCCTTGTTGAAAAATGACAACTTGGTCATAGAAGAGGAAATGACCTCAAAGTATACAGATATAGTCAATGTTGATCTTGATTACAAAGAGTTTGGATTGCACAAGATGAATAGGTTTACTGCATACAAATCAATAGAAAAGCACTTATGAGATTCTCTTTCAAATAATTACAAGGTTATAAAATCAACATATCTTGATGCAGTTAGAATTGAAGCTATATCAAAGACAATGGAGATCTTAGATCTTCCTACAATACATGATTGCATTGTCAAGTATAAGTCCTTAAGAACAATCCTTAGGATTGTTTCAACCTTTTTCATTGTCATCTTTCTTTATTTTTCATGTTTATAGTTAGAGAAGATAAATTGCAGCATGATACAAAATTACATGTAATTTGATTTGTATGTCCTTCACACATGTAATCCAATAAGTCTTCTCACTTAGTTTTATTACGTCAAAGTTAGTTGAGTTGCTCCAAAAATTTCCTCCTTCTTTTTCTCACTTATTTTTCCTATACAAGGAGCGCCCCCTCATTGTAAAAATCATATTTTATTGTATGCAATAAAGCTCTCAAGAAATTATGCAAGGGATAACTTTGATTGTGTAGTACTATTTTAAGAAAATGTGAATACAAAGAAGCAATGTGAGCTAAACTTTAGATTAAGTGCAATTGTGATATGTGTGAATTGGAAGCTTTAATGATAATTTGTATCTATCTTCTTTGAGCTTTAATGATAATTTGTATCTATCCTCTTTGATTCATGTTATTGTTTTATTATTTAAATAATTAAGCATAAAGAGTTAAGAAACAATTGGAGCTGCAGCTTTAATTGGGAGCGATTGTGGTGATATATAGACTAGGAGCTTTGATGGTAGCTTGTATTGCCTTCTCTATTCACAAAAGTAGTATGAATTCCCTACTTCTGGGAGTCTTTGTGCCCCAATAATAGAGGTCGTTCTTATAGAATAGGGTTAAACATGACTTATAGGCAAACTAGTATGCTTTTTAATCAGCCTTGATGTTGGTGTAAGTTTATCAATATCACCATTTCTAGCTATTAGATAGAAGTGTAGTTAGAGATTTTATCTTTCCCATTACTCACTCCGCGGGTAAGTGGATTCTTTCTTCAAAGTTAAGAGGAAATAATATTGGTAATACCCTTTCAAAATCTCTCAAGTTCTTTCTTACCTTGAGTAATCCAAGGAATGGTGAGAAGGGAGGGCCTTCCCTTAAACATGGGAGATACTTTATCTCATACATTATGGCTGATCTACTTATTTTGCAATCGAATTTTAATAAACCTTCATTTGCAAAATGTCCACCCAAAATTTTTGTTCGACTTTGTTGGGGATATGAACACATCCAGAAGCCTCTTGCTTTCATTTTAAGTTTTATATAATTTTTTTAATTGGTGTTTAAAAAATTATTGGTTATCACACTGGCAAGATTTGAGCATGTGTATTTGAGGAGAAAGGTCGAAAGTTCATCAAGTTCTACTAGATCATTTTGGGCTCAACAAGCTCATTTTGATTTACTTACTAAAATCCCTTCTCTTTCTTGAACTACAAGCTACCCACCTTCCAAAAAGAAGACTACTATACCTAGTGAAGATTCTCAATTTTTCATTAAACCCCTTGTTCATACTACATAGTTAATTCTTGCAACTTATACCTCCCATACTCATATTCCTAATATGGTTAGTGGTCTATGGGGAACAATTTTTGGTCCACTCAATCTTGCAGCACCATTACATGCACTACGCCAAGGTACCTATAAGAATTTTCCCAAATTCTATGAGGATAGATGATAACACCTAGATGAACACATTAAGGCTTTCTACATTGTTGTAGGAGATTTTGGTGTGAAACATAAAGATATATCTGTTAGACTCTTCATTTTGACTTTACAAAGTATAACAGTTGATTGATTCTACAACTTAGAACCTGATTCCATCATAGATTGGGTCTCTTTGTAAACTAAGTTCCTTGATAGATTCAAGCCAGCAATAGAAGAGAGTTCTCTCCTAGCACAACTCACAAAAATGAACAAAGATGCACAATATGGAATGCAGGAGTTTATTGTTAAATTCAATAAACTGGCCAACTTGATTCTCACTACTTCTCAACCCACTATTGTGAATTTGAATCATTTCTTCATTAACATTCAACTTCCAGAAGTTAGTTTCTTGCTGAGAAGAGTTGTCCCTGCAACTTTGCTCTTGTACAAACTCTAGCAACAAAGATTGAAGATGACCTGATACTTGCAGGAAAATTTGTAAGGATTCTAACCAATTCAAGCAAAATTCCTATATGAAATCTTCTTCATCGAGTACAACTAATCCACTAGTTTAAAAACTAGAAAATGAACTTCTCTCCTTCAAGAAGAAGATATCTCAAGGGTCATTTGTTGCTCCATACAAGGATATACCAATGCAACCATATCTTAATGTTGCAAATAACTATGTAGCTAAGAATCTGAACAAGCTTCCTCCTCCTTCGGATTGACTTGCACTTGAAGCACTACCAAGTAATTCAACCACTAGTTACTAGTTGATCCTACTAGTGATAATCAAGAACAATATCCTTCTAAGGATATTACTACTCAATATCATGAAGATCATCAAGCAGTTAGTGACTATACTATCAAGTATGTCCAATATAATGATGAGGATTATGAGATTGATTTCGTACAAGCTTACACAACAATGACGTGTTCACAAATAGAGTTGGCTCAACAATAAGAAGAGGATGAAACATAAATTGGATGCTCCTAAAATGCTTGTCACCATTGGAAAAAGGGGAACAACTCTGCCAAGTCTACCTAATGACCCAGATAAAAACCAAGTAAGTGTTAATCAACCTACTCTCTCATCTAGTGTTTGAAATTCCAATATGCCTAATGCTAATACTAAGTCCCGAGATGAAAATTTCAATTCTTCTCTAGCAAGTTATTTTCAAGTTCTTGATATTAGAGAAAAAAATCCAGATGTTTAAGGTAGAATACCTACAAGCATATCCAGAGCAGTTGGATAGGCTCATGAAATTCGTCAAGGAATCCCAACCTACTCAACCTCATTTGGTTACCCCTAAATTAGTAAGCATGTTCAATAACCTAGTTACTATTCCATCGTCAGTTCTAGGAAAGATTGAACCTTTCTACCTTTCCTCAATGTCAAAGGGTTTCAAGCTAAGAAATCACATCATAGATTCTGGTGCTTCTAACAATGTTATACCAACTAAGGTTGTAGATTCTCTGAGGTTAACCTTACCTAGGTCCTTTGGCTATTTCTATTTCATGGAGAATAAGAAAGTGCCCCTAAAAGGACAAATCAAAGATTCCCAATTTGCCTTTGTGTCCTTCCTGCACAAAAAGATCAAGATGACTATCTTGGTTGCATATGTGTCTACTTCTTACAACATATTACTTGGTTGCAATTTCTATAAGGATGTGGCCAGGGAACTCAATATGGACATGATTGAAGTCATAAGACCTATTAAAGGTGTTGTTATGTAGAAGTTACATCTTGATAGAGGAAAAAAGTATGTGGTGGTAAAATCTAATGATCCATATGCTCATATTCTTTTTGAATCACCTGGAAAGGGTAATTATTACCTACATGTTGATGAAGCATCAGAATTTGCAAAGGACTAGACAAGCTCTGAAAGTTCTTCCTTGCTTTTAGACATTGAAAGATTGTTGATGTTGCTGAAGATCTATAAGAGGTTGTCAATCCAAATCAACCGCCAATCACGATTGAAGAACAAATTGTTCCAACAAATGATCCTATGGATATTTGTAAAGAAGAAGAAAATGTTTCTAAAGGGGATTCTATTAATTCCCTTGAAGGAAAATTTATTTTCATAGACTATAAAGCAAGCACAAATAGTTGTAATGATGTTTGGACCATGGAGTTTGATGGAAGTTGTGCTTTTATGGGATTTGGTGAAGGAATTGTGTTGATTTCACTTGAAGGGGAGTTTCTCCCTAATTCTTATAAGCTATAGTTTCCTAATACCAATAACATGATTGAATATGAGGCTTTAATATTGGGATTAAACATGGCACAAATGAAAGGAATTCAAAATCTACATGTCAAAGGGGATGTTAAGCTAGTGGTATGTCAAGTCAAAGGTAAATATCAAGCTAGAAATGACTGACTTAGACATTACCATGATTTAGTATGGGACTTCATCAAGACATTTGATGCTTTAAATACTTTAGTTATTCCTTCATAACTAAATGATAGGGTTGATTCACTTGTTGTTTGAACCACTCTTTTCATTCCTCACCAAGACTTTGAAGATGGCATTTATGAGACAATTGGTTTAAAAAATGAGTATCTTAGATAATTGTGAGTATTAAAAAGTATTCAATGATGATACTCAAATCATCAATTTCCTTGAATCTAAGGAAGGTTTTGATGATATGTACTTTAAAGGAAGCGAAAATGTGCCCAATGATAATATCTCTTCTAAACACTGTGACACTAATCAAGAATTTATTCAATTGAAATGAGATAAGATCCAAAAGGCTCTTGGAAAAGTTGTTTGAAAAGCATGATAGGTATGTCAAAAGATGAGGACAAGTTCCTTAGGATAGTATGATATATACAAAATTGGAATCAAAGATGATCCAAAATCAATTAACATTGGCAACTAGAGTACATACAAAGAGAAGGAAAAGTTGATCACATTACTTCATGTATACAAGGATGTATTGGCTTACTCCTACGAAGATCTGAAGTCTTTTCATCCTAAGGAAGTCCATCATGGTATTCGCCTTAACTTTGGCATAGTTCCTTCTCACCATAAATAGAGGCAATACAATCTTAAGATTTTGGGTACCATAGTAACCAAAATTTAAAATATTCTAAAAGCAAGTATTATTTTTCCTATTCATCATTCATCATGGGTAACTAACATAGTTCTTATATGAAAGAAGAATGGATAAATTTACATATGTGTGGATTTCCATAATCTTAATCAATTATCTCAAAGATAACTATCTATTGTCAATCATGGACCAAGTTTTACAAGTTGTTAATGGTTTAGAGATGTTATCTATGATGGATGGATTTTTTGGCTATAATCAAATTGAAGTCCATGAAGATGACCAGTATGAGATGAGGCTCACTACCCCATGGGGAACATTTGCATATCGACAAATGCCTTTTGGTTTCATCAATGTTGGGGTGGCTTTTCAGTGAGCAACAGAGCTTGCTTTCGATGGTCTCATCAATGAAAGCATCATCATATACTTGGATGACTTGACTGTTTTCTCCAAATCACATCAAGATCATTTCTCTCATCTTTGACAAGTCTTGGAGAGATGTAGGCAACATGGTGTATCACTGAATACCAAGAAATCATTTTTGGTTTGATGGAGGGAAAACTATTGGGACATATTGTGTACAAGGAAGCTATTAAAATTGATCTAGAAAGGGTGCAAGCAATTCAAAGTTTATCTTTACCATCAAAAAAGAAAATAGTTTATTCTTTCTTTGGGAAGGTGAATTTCTTGATAAGGTTTGTACCAAACTTTGCTGAAAAGACTCATCACATTGTGATGTGATGAAAGTGAAAGATGTGTTCCGCTAGAATCATGATGAGAGGACAACATTTACAGAAATAAAAGATGTATTAGCACACACACCCTTGCTAGTATGTCCTAATTAAATGAAAAACTTCATTATGTATAATTCTTATGAGCACACTTTGTCTGCTATCTTGATGCAAAAAAATGATGAAGGCATTAGATCACCTATTTCATTCATGAGTTGAAATAGAACCAGATGGAGAAGCATGCTTATGTTTTTGTCAAAGCAGTGATGCATTTCAGTTTTTACATATTGAACTCTCATATCATTGCTCTAGTTCTAGATACTACAATCAAGACCATCTTGATGCAAAAAGGGTTTGGTACAAAAAGAGGAAACTAGATTGCCAGGATCTAGGAATATAGTATGGAGATACGACCAACCAAGTTAGTTCATGGCAAAGGATTATGTTAGTATATGGCTAAAAATATAATTTTGCAAGTAGATGAGAATTCTTCTTCTCTTCCTACAATTTTTTTCATTGACACTATAGACGCCTAGTACTCTTATATGGCATATTATCTAAGTTATGGAGAATGCCCTTGCATTTGACATATAAGGAATGGAGGACTCTCAAGTTGAAAGCTTCTAGCTTCATCCTATGGGAGAATGGTATATACAAGTGTGCAATGGATGGAAATTTTCTCTGATGTGTGGAAAAAAGCCAATAAGTGCAGATTCTAGATTCTTTCCATAATCAAGCATGTGGTGGACATTTCTCAAAACCTATCACTGCACATAAAATTTTGAGAACACAATACTATTGGCCTACACACTTTCAAGATGCTTATCAGTGGGTAAGAAAATGTGAATTGTGTTAACAATTCATTAGTAAACAAAAGCTTGTTGCTCTCCCATTGAAGCTAATAGTGATTGAAAAATCATTTCAACAATAGGGAATCAATTTCATTGGTACCATCAATCCACCTTCAAGCAAGGGTCATACTCACATCCTAGAAGCAATGGACCACTTTACCATATGGTTAGAGGCAATTCCTATAAAGGGATTTACGTTAGAAAAAAATTGTGACTTCTTGAAACATAATGTAATTTCACAATTTGGTGTTCCGAACATAGTTTTCATAGATAATGTGGTTGCTTTCTCTTCCAAGGAATTAACCAAGATTTTCTTCAATCACGTGACAACTCTGGTTGATGCATCAGACTATCTACAAGGTAATGGTCAAGTAAAATCAAGCAACAAGAATATAGTGACTATCATAAGGAAGTTGTTTGAATCAAACCAAAGAACCACACACAAGGCATTGTTCGATACTTTGTGGAGTGACAAGATTACTCCAAAGTGGGCAATTGGAATGCCACCTTTTAGTTGCTATATGGGATCAATGTTGGGATTCCAATAACTTTAGAGCTTCAATCTCTTAAGTTGATTTGAGCCATCATAAATGAAACTTATTCAGATTCCATTGATAAAAGGATTATGTTTCTTCAATAATTGGAGGAGTAAAGAAAATGAGGAGTTGATAAACTTATTTCTCATCAGCAAAAAGTCAAAGTTCTTTTTAACAAAAAGACAAAATATAGAGAATTCCAAATTGGTGATCTTGTCCTACTCTGGGACAAAAGGTGAGAACTAAAAGAGATGTGTGACAAGTTTGATGCTCTTTGGTTAGGACCTTTCATAATTCACCACATTGTAGGTGAAAACAGTTTTTGGCTTGCATTTCATGATGGAACTCCAATGCCATTGCCTTACACTGTACAACATATGAAACATTACTTCTAGTAATTATTAGATAAGTACCTCTTGTACATAGTTTTCTATTTTATGAGTCTTAGGGTCCTTGTTTTTAGCTTTGTTTTGTTAGTCTCCTAACTCTATAGCCCAATGAAATGAATGAAGGCACTTAAAGAATCAAATTCTACGCCACTCTTTGTTTTCAAGAACAAGTAAGTAACATTCCCCAAATAGAGCCAACTATTTTTTTGCATTTTGTCACCACAAAATGTAGGTGTATATGTGAAATGCAGGCCTTAGATCCTCACACACACTTCAACACAATCATTATCTGAAAGATCATCCTGGAATGAATATGAGATCATCCATTCGAGTGATCCAACAGTTTGACCTGTTGCCTTCTAACTACAAAGATTTTGCCTTTGCTCTCAAAACGAGAAGTGGGCAATCGAACCTCTAGAATGAAGGATTTTCAGCTATATGAGATATGCAAGATTAATCTAAATTTATGTAAGATTATTCTAAGAATAAGAAAGAACAATTAATCTAAATGGATACATTATTAAACTATATGAGATTAATATGCAAGAATATAAAGCTAAGAATGCAAGAGAAAATGACTAGATATTCCAACATAAGTTCGATTAACTTCCAATCAAATGAGGAATCAAAGGCTTCTTAAATAGAACCCCATAATCGATCAACAGTCACGATTGAAGATGAGACTCAGTCATAATGGAAGATTCCTTATGAAAAGGAAGTTAACTGGTTGCTTTTGAGTGAAAAAAGGAGTTAACTGATTTGATTTTGAGTTGAAAAAGGAGTTATCTAATTTAATTCCTTTTCTGATTTTAGTCCACCTAGAGTTTCCATTTCTGAACTGAAGAGAAGATTTGGAGAGAATATTTAATTTAATAAAATAGAATATGACCTCACAAATGGATAAAATTTAATTAATTGAATAATTAAATTCAATAATTAAAAAGAGGAGATATTTTATTAAATCAAATGTATTTAATTCCTTTGTACATCAGCTAAAGGGGTGATTTAATTTAATTAAAGTATGAACACTTATAATTAAATTAAATTAAATCAATAGGTTTATTATAGCTAATTTGAATCGATATTTAGGAACTAAATAAATAATGTGATTAATGCAGATTAGGGTTTTCTAC
The DNA here is from genome assembly GCA_028749045.1 of Cupressus sempervirens. NCBI lineage: Eukaryota > Viridiplantae > Streptophyta > Pinopsida > Cupressales > Cupressaceae > Cupressus > Cupressus sempervirens. The sequence goes on along the minus strand of CM053785.1, from coordinate 562,909,173 downwards.
ATTTGACACCTAGGTCAAGTAGCGATTATCAAAATTCGAATTGCCTAGTAAAATAGGACTTGGGAATGATTGAATAGACCAGAATTGGTTAATATGGCAATGTGCCAATTTTGGGGTATTACATTTTGCCCCTCTTTGAATAAATGTGTGAGCAACATGTTTAATTCAAAGAAATCAGAAGTATGAAGCATAGATCAAGAAACGAGATTGGTTCTGAAATTGATGACACAAACCAATTGATAAGATTTTAAAGGTTATCTCCAAAGTGAAGCTTAACCTTAGGGGATCCAAATAGAACACCTAGATATCGAAGTTGATAAGCTTTTAAAGAGTATCTCCAAAATGGAGCTTAACCTCAAGGGTCCAGATAGAACACCTAGATACCGAGATGATACAAGAGATAACAAGACCTATCATGAGCTATAGAATCATCCCCAGAATGAGGCTTGATCCTCAGGAGTTGGGGTTTAGACTGTCCTGATACCTGTCCATTGAACTCTGACAAGAACTATTATAAGATTGATCAGTTGATCAAAAGATAAGATAGATGAAAAATGATGCTAGATAGAGGGGACAAGATGCCTTGAGTGATGAGGACATAAGATTTAGATTGAGTTGAAATTTAGATTTAATGATGTAATCATCCTACCCCCTCGAGAGTGAAATCAAAAGATGACACACCAAAAATATGATATAAAGTAGTATATCAAGAGATATAGAAGAAATATGAGATTTCAAAGAGTATAGAAGGGATCAAAACGATTAGAAGAAATTTGGAGTCAATTCAAAGTGATTGTGAGGTTCAAAAGGCCAAGTTTGACCAAAGTTGACTTTTTCTAGAAATATTAGAAATTTTGAAGAAAAATGTGATTTGAAAAGATTCCAAGATTCACAAAGTATCAACAAAATTGGACTACACAAGTGTTCGATCATGTCAATCCCAAAAATTTAAAGTGTGAATTTAAGTTGTTTAAGTGTGTCAAATTTTTTATTCGATCCTGAAAATGAGTTCAAAGCAACCAAACTAGCCAAGAGGGTGATTAATCAATCATTTGTGTAGTCATGAAGAAACATGATACTTTGAAGAAGCCAACAATCCCTCATCATGAAGGATGCAAGTAAATCAGTGATTGAACCATGTGCTTATGCAAATGTAGCCCTACATGAGATGCAACCCTAAGTCTAGTTACCAAGCTTTGACAATTATCATCACTGAGCATGTAGTGAATCCTAGACATCATAAAATCCCCACAGGCATTACAATCATAAGAATATGAATAGGACATCTATTCTAGTTTTGTCAGGATTAAATGTAAGTATTTGAGGCACAATAAGCCAAAATGACCAGAATATTTGTCCCTTTTAATGTAGCAAGTTAACATAAGCATCAAAGCATAAACACTAGGATGACCATAATGTTTCTTGTATGTAGACACACCAGACACATGAGAGATCCTTCTGATGCTAAGTAATCAGTAAGTTTTTTGTCTGCAACGACCCTTGTGTTCGTAACCTAAGATAGAAATGTGCTAGATATACTTGCAGTGACCCATACATTCACTTAGTAGGACGAGTATTAAGAGTTATTGTAGCATAGAGAATTCACTCAAACAAGTAAGGAAAAGAACTAACCACAATGAAGAATCCATATAAAAGGAGTTGAGGTACACACGACCATCCAATACAAGATGGAGGCTCTTAGTGGACACCCCATTTTATATTGATGCTTCATATTATTGGAACTAAACCACAAATAGGAAAAAAAAAGAAAAGGTCATGCCTCTAGTCCTAGCTTCCCTAGTCGAAATAGACATCACTGAGTCACTCGAAGAGACATGATAAAGTAAAAGCAAAACAAACAAAGAAAAACTCAACATATCCCAAACATATTCATCATTTTTGAGTTCATTTTCTGTGTTTAAAGATTGATGTCAAGTGTCAATGTTCAAAACATGTATGAAAGAAATTACTTTAGTAGGGTGACAACAGTAGACAGACATAGTTAGAACAACTAGTGCTTGAAGTCAAAGAGGAATTTTTAGTAAGAAGACCCTTGGTAGGAAACTAAGTGAAAATAGATAGACACAATTAGGACAAATTGATGAGTGACGTGAGAGAGATCTTCCAGGAGAGGAATCTCAAAAGTAACACAAGCAATAGTGGACAGATGCAGTTAGAACAACTAGTGATTGATACGAGAGAGATCTCCCATGAGAGGAATCTCAAAAGTGACACGAGCGATAGTAGGCAGATGTAGTTAGAATAACTAGTGATTGATATGAGTGAGATCTTTGATGAGAGGAATCTCAAAAGTGACACGAGTGACAATAGGAAGACACAGTTAGAACAACTAGTGACTGATGCGAGAGAGATTTTCCATGAGAGGAATCTCAAAAGTAACATGAGCGACATTAGGCAAACATAGTTAGAACAATTGGTGACTGATGCAAGAGATTCTATGAGAGGAATCTAAATAGTGACACAAGCGACAGTAGGCAGACGTAGTTAGAACAACTAGTGATTGACACGAGAGATTCCATGAGAGGAATCTCAATAATGACACAAGCGACAATAGGCAGACAAAGTTAGAACAACTAGTGACTGACGCGAGAGATTCCATGACACTATAGGGTGTTGCCCCCAAGTTATGACAAGATTCAATCCATGGATACATGAGTGAAAGCAGCAAACTAAAGTAGGAAAACAACTTTACATGAGCCAGAAGATGCGTTGCAAGATATAGCATTGGGAACAAGAGGCGCCTATTTACTAGGTTTTCACCTTCTTGGCAGGAATTCTTTTTGCTACCATGATGCCTATTTCCAAGTTTCCATCAATGGCATTTTTTTAATTTTTCAATTTTATTTTTTTCAATTTTTCAAATGTTTTTGGTATTACGAAGGTGCCTATTGCTAGGTTTTCACCAGGGTAATGATTTTTTTCAGACTTTTTGCAATTTTTAGGTTTTTTTCAGGACATTTACATATATATAGAGAACTCTAAAAACCAAATTAGTTATAGAACCGCTTCAGGTGAAGAGTGTTGATGTGCTCCTTGAATTGAAAACCTCTCCCTCAGCTATAGAAAGTTGGTAAGCACCAGATTCAAACATTGCAGTGACTATGTAGGGACCAAGCTAGTTGAGTTTGAACTTCCCCTTTTATACCCTTTGTTGCTAATTCTTAGAGTTTTCTCTGAGAACGAGATCACCTAGTTGGAAGTTGCATGGCTTAACTTTCTTATTGTAACTTCTAAACATACACTGTTGATAAGCTCGAAGATGATCACATGCCACTTGTCGATGTTCATCTAACAATACTAGCTCTTGAAGCTGAGATATTATGTAGTCATTATCAGTAATGAGGCCTTTCATGGAGATTCTCAAAGTAAGAATCTCAACCTTAATGGGAAGCACAACATCTCCTCCATAAACTAAAGCAAAGGGTGTTGTACCTGTTGGAGTTATGATACTCGTTCTGTATGGCCATAAAGCTGGATTAATCTAAAGATGCTAGTCCCTTCCATAACTATGTGATGCAAGATCTTAAGGATCACCTTGTTGGATGCTTCTGCTTGACCATTACCCTGAGGATAATAGATAGAAGACCAGTGTTGCATAATTCTAAACTTTTTGCATAACTCCTTAAGATCCTTATTTTTAAACCGTCCTCCATTGTCGATAATAATGGAGGAAGGTACACCATACCTGCATATGATGTAATTCATGATGAACATAGCTACAACTTTTCCATTTTCTATAGAGAGAGGTACTGCCTCTACCCACTTAGCGAAGTAGTCTGTAGTTGTAATAATGAACTTGTGTCCATTTGAAGAAGATGGGTGAATCTGACCCACAAGATCAAAGGCCCATTTTTGGAATGGCCACAATGTGATAGATGGAAGTAACTCCCTAGCTAGAGCATGAATCAGATTCCCATGGAGCTGGCATTGTTAGTAGGACTTGGCATATTTGATTGCCTCTTGCTCCATATTCAGCCAATAGTAACCAACTCTAATAATTTTATGAGCTAGTGTCAAGTCGTTAGAATGAGATTCGCAAATGCCCTCATGGATGTTGATTAATGGGCATTTGGACTCATCAGGTTCTAGACACCTAAGGAGTTTTCCATTGAGACCTCTCCTAAACAAGTCACTAGCAATAATGACATACTATGAAGCATCGCCGATAAGGTGACATTTTCATTCCGGAGTAGATTGTCTGGAATGCTTTGGTCACGTAGATATGAGTATATATGGTGGTAGCGGGATGAATCATGTCCTATAATAGAATAGATCATCTAAGATTTAGGGGTATCATAGGCAAGGTCGAGTAACATTTCCACCAAAAAATTGTGTCGAAGATCATTCTATGGCATTTCTAACAAGGAAGTAAGAGTAGCCATGGCATCAACTGCTTTGTTGTCTACCCGAGGAATTTGTTGAAAAGTGATATGAGCAAAGTATTTCTTCATGTCATCTACCATGTGTTTATATGGGATCAACTTCTCATCCTTTTTCTAATATATGTCATTGACTTGATTGATTATGAGTTGTGAATCACCAAAGATGTTCAATTAAACTACTCTCCATTCAATTTCCATCTTCATGCCATTAATGAGAGCTTCATATTCTATGATGTTGTTCGTACAAGGAAACAAAATCTTGTATGCTTTAGGCAATGAATAATTCTATGGTGTTATGAAGAGTAGCCCAACACCAGATCCCTATTGTGTGGAATAACCGACAAAGAACATCACCCAAGTTTGGTGTGTAAGCATTAGAATTGATTCATCAAGAAAGTCAATGTGTAGTGGAGGAAGAGTCTACATTGGTGCCTCTGGTAACTGATCAACAATTGCTTGTCCTTTGATAGCCTTCTATTCAATAGACTGAATATCAAATTTTCTTAAGATCATGACCCACTTAGCCAGCTTCCCTGTTAGAGTTGCCTTGCTGAGTAAATATTTCAGTGGATCAATTTTAGCAATTAGTCACATAGTATGAGCAAGCATGTAGTATCTCAACTTTTGGGAAGTGAAGATGACTACTAGGCAAGCCTTTTCTATAATATTGTAGTTCATTTCATAGGAGATTAGTGTGTGATTCAGATAGTAGATAGCTCTTTCCTGATTATCATTGTCTTCTTGAGCTAGCAAGATACCCAGAGATGTTGTTGTTGTGGAAATGTACAGAATAAGAGGCTTCCTGTGAATAAGAGGCATCAAGATCGGTGGATGAGAAAGGCACTTCTTTATCTATGTTAAACTCTGTTCACAATCTCGGCTTCAATTATATTTCACACCTTTATGTAGAGTTTTGGTAAAAGGTTGCGATCTATCTGCCAACTATGAGATGAATCTATGAATGGATTGAAGTCTTCCTTGTAAGCATCTCATCTTAATGATATTACAAGGTGGAGGCATATCAATGATCACTTGAACTTTCTCTAGATCAACCTTGATTCCTTTTGTAGACACAATGTAACCAAGAAATTTCCTAGATGCTACCCCAAATGCACATTTCTTAGGGTTATGCCTTAGATTGAATTTCTCCATGTGATTCAAGATAGGTCCCAAATCTTGAAGGTGAGATGGCACAACCTACATCTCATGTATCCATAGTCTTTTTAGTAGAATATTTTAAGCTAAGGGAATGTCAAGGACCTGACAAGTGACATTCCTTTTTACAGGACCAACGCGAAGAGGCAATACCACAAGACTTAAAGATTTTCACTCAACTTCATCATATGATTTAATAGTTATCTTATGACGGGGATCAATGGATTCTTCAGAATAGTCCAATTTCCTAAGCAAAGCAGTAGAGATAATGTTTAGACCAGCTCCATTATCAATAAGCACACAACATACACGTTTTTGGTGTATCATGACCTCAATGTGTAGAGGTTGATTATATAGATGATTCAGTGAGTTGTTGTCCTCCTTAGAGAAAGACATATAGTAAGATGAGGTCAGATGACCTACCATAGATTGAAATGTCTCAAGATCTAAATCTTGAGGTATGTTGCCTCAGCAAGAGCTTTGTCAAGAATCTACCTATGAGAAGGTGAGATTTTGAGTAGTTCAAAGATTGTAAACTGAGTATTTGTTTGTTGTAATTGATCAAGAATACTATAGCTAGTAGTCACAGAATTTGTTGCAAGTTTTGTTCCTTTTCCAAATGGATCGGCAAGAGGCTTGTCTTTGATTTATTCTATCTCAGGTGCAAAAGATGCAGGGCCTTTGAGAACTACTTAGTGCAAGAATGTATAACAATGTTGGCACAAGATTGTGATAGTTCATTGTCAAATATGTTGGAAGAAGGACCCCTTAAGACAAATGGTGTCTTAGGTTTAGTTTCATCTTGTTTTCCCTTAATGGTGATAACGTCATAGTACTCAACATCCACAAGTTCAACCATGTGGGCTATCTCATCATCATCATTAGAGTACATATAGTTGATCTTGTTTTGAGATTTTTGTTTTGAGTTTTCTCCTTTCTCATAAGATGGGAATGGCTCCTTGAAAGCCTTGTGATCTGCATTATTGTTATATCTATCCACAACAATGTCACCATCATCAATTAGGTCTTGGATTTTGTGATGCAAGTTGATGCAATTGCTGGTATTGTGACCTTTGTTTTGGTGATATTTGCAAAATGCAGTTTTATTCTACCATGATGGTCGTGGTTGTGGATCGTAAGGATGAGAGTTATCCAATGAAGAAACAAGCTTGTTTTGCAGCAAGGTCTTGTAGACCACATCCAAAGATTCACCAAGAGGTGTAAATTCTCGTTTTGGGTACATAACCCAAGATGAGTTCTTCGATTTTTTTCCAACCATCTAGTTGTCAAAAGGAGGTTTCACAACATTCTTGGATGTTTTGAGATTGTCTGTGAGATTGAAAGCTACCTTAGCAGGTTTAGGAGTAACGTTAACAACAACTCTGTTATGCACAACCTCTCAATTTTTGTTCGCATACTTGGATTTGTCCTTATTAGAGGTGGATCCTTATTTAGTGTCCTTTTGAAAGGTTAACTCACCCTTTTTGACCATGAATTCCTCTATCCAGACAACTTGTGTGACTATATCTTTGAAGGTACATGGACCTTGAAGTTGAACCTTATACCCAAAATTAGGTAAAAGATTATCCATAAAGATATCAATTTTTTTCCATTTCAGGGCTTTTACGTGAGTATTTGGTGTAAAGTTGTCTCCATCTATGAAGGAATGTGAGGAAAGGTTCCCCAACTCTCTATTTAAGGTTACATAAGTCTGGAATGTTAATCAAGTGTTCTATGTTGTAAGAGTATTGGTCGACAAATAAGTTCTCAATTCATTGAATGTTTTGATACTCATAGGCGAGTGTGAAAACCACTCCATAGCCTAACCACCTAGACTGCTTGGAGATAGGTGTATGAGATATGTCTGATTATGCATAAATTCCATAGATAAGGCATCAAATTCCCATAAATGATCTTGGGATCCATAGTTCCAAAGTATTTATCGTACTTAGGTAACTCAACTCCTCTTGGAAAAGGAGGCAATTCTATACTCTTGTCAAAAGAAATGGACAAAGAGCATTTAGAGTGCATGTTTTGGTAGGTTTATCTTTATCACACATCATTTGGGAAAGTTGGTCTTGCATGATCTTTAGCTATTTTTGCAACCTAGATGTTTCAGTTTCCTCTTAAAGTGTAATGATAGTTTCAACATTAAAGTGATGAGGTAGCTTGGCTCCCTCTTGAGCAAGTTTGAGAAAGTATTTCTCTTTCTCTTTGTTAAGCAAGATCTCCATGAATTTATGGAAGTTTTTGTCTTTATGACATTTTTTGATATGCTCAAGGAGTATTTCTACCTCTTCTTCATTCTCATTAGTAAAAGGTTCCCAATTTCTTTCAATCCTATGTTGATCTTGGTCTCTACTATGTTCTCCATGTTCTAGTTTTGGTTCAGCTATTTTAGGGATGTGATAAGCTTCAGTATATGTTATTTGAAAAGGTTGTTTGAATAAGAATTCAGTTGTGTTCTTTGGAGATGTATGACCTTTGCTAGTTTTGGGATCCTCTTGATACAAGGGGTTCCTAGTTTGTTGTAAGTTTATAGAAAATATTCTCTAAACACAAGGAGATCTGACAAGTGAAGGAGATTGTGAAAACTCCTCACTAGATGAATTGGACACAGAATGTGTATAAATTGAAGAGTAACCTTTGTCACGATTATTACCTCTAGCTCTACCTCATCTAAATCTGGAAGGATAAAATATGTTTCTGCTTCCTGTTGCCACAGTCAAAGACAAGGACAAAAAGTGAAAGCCTAAACAAGGACCACACTAGGACATAGTCTAAAAAATCAAGATAAGAGTGTTGTATACTAGGGTACAATTTGTCTAAGTAATGGTTAGAACGACCAAAGAATATGACTATCATGACACCAAGTATGACAAGCACGAGGGAACAGAGACAAGTTAATTGAGAGATGAGACTAGTTTGTGTGTAGGTCACAAGTGTTTAGATAAGCAAGATGTCACTGTTTGACACTGTTTGTAGATAGAAAAGAGGTGAACTATTGTAGCTAATAGACCAGACTTAGAGAATAGATAGCTTTGATAGAGCAGTTTGATAGTTTTAATGCAAGATCTTGTGCAAAGATTCTTAGGGAACCATGTGAAAAGGCACAAAGAACCAAGCAAAGATTCAAAACAACAAATTTTGACCAAGTTTCTCACATGATGACTTGTACAGAGTTGTGCGAGGAAGTGGTAAACTGATAAGAAAATAGGGTTTTGACACAACCAGATAGATTGTAAGATCTCGCATGGAGATTTTCATAGGACCGCGTGAGGATTGGATAGGGTTGCGCCAAGAAGTGCAAACTCAATAGGTTCTCACACAAAATTTCTCAAAACTGTGTATGAAAATAGGGACCAAACTAACAATTGAGATAGAGTTTTGAATGGATTTTCAATGTTTTTGATAGTTTCAGATAAATTATTGGTCGTTTGACAGATTTCAGGCAGATAGCAAGATGGTTTTCAAATTTTTGAACAACATTTTGGTTTCAAAAAGATAGTTTATTTTTAGATAACACTGGAAGCAAGCAGTAGTCACAAACAATCCAACCGAGGGCAAAGCAACTTAGAGGGACAAGGAAGTCTTGACTTTTTGTTTATTTGACAAGTTTGGACAAGTTTAAGACTTAATAACCAATACACTTTAATCCCTACAACTAAAAATCGTAGAGGAAGCAAAACCTTTGTCCCACAACTTATGTGCATGTGTTCACCTCACATAGTCATGTCACCCCACTAGAGGGTGCCCGTGTTTTTGGTGTATTCAAAGGGCTCAATAACATATACGTTGAAGGAACACCCTTGTGGCAGGGGTCAAGTGTGTATACCACCTTCCAACACCCAAGTACATGCGTATGGTGAGTTCTACAAGAGAGATTCTTCCCCCTCCTTGCTCAAGGATTATGCCCCCTTTTGGAGGTAAACCGGGTAACAACTATCTAAGAGGTTTTTACTTGGCTTCTATTCATATTAACCCCTAGTGGCTTTACAAGTGAAGTTGAGGCTAGCAGCTCACACCATCATCTGTAAGTGCATAGACTTAACTAGCAAGACTAGGGTCGGGGCCGACCAGTGCAGTTTATAGAGCCTCTTCTTGATATGTGATATCAAAATGAAGAAGAGGAAATTAATATGGCTTTGGAGTCTTTCGCTCTACAAAACTTCTTTATTATAGTGATTTGGAATCTTTGGTAAAAGGAGTGTGCTCACTTGGGTCGTTCCCGGAGGTTGGATCACTTTAGTAGGCCCTCTAAAGGTTGACTTAGACTGGTGGTTTAGATCTAAGGGTACAAGTTTTTGATTTCCCTCAAGGGGAAAGAGCATACTTCTCTACCTCGTCACCTTACCCAAACACGTAAGACATGTTAATCACCGAGTTAGCTTATCGATCCCACCTTTTCCTATTCCAAGACTTTGATTCCCTAAAAGGAAGTCATCATCTCTTCATTAAAGGCTTCGTTTGGGAGAACCATTAACTTGCTTGACTCCATTGGGTACCATCTTTAGAGGCTTCCAAGTTTCTGATTTACCCTTGGGCATCAACTTCCAAGTGGTAAAGAGCATACTCATCTATTCCCCTATCTTGCACCCTACGAAGTTCATAAGCCCTATTTATACTATGTGTGGAAAGTGATAAAGAAAACATGACATTTTAAGTGGGTTTAAAATAAGTCTTTGACATGTGTATCTTTGACAAAGCATCTTGCAATCACACAATTAGTACTTGTTTCAAGTGTTTTGATAAGTTGTCTTTGACCTGCGTTGCTTACAAGTTAGAGCAATGAAAGCATATAACAAACATGAGTTATGATGTCGATAAAAAAAATTCTAACAATCCCCAAATAGAAGCTTAACTATGGGAAAATAAAATTTAATTTTTTTTGTTCTTTTTATACCCATAAAATAGCTTAGAAAATGTCAAAACCTATGAAAACATCAAAAGTCAAAATTCGTTTTATACTCTTAAAAAAAAAAGTTCTGTAAACCACTATTAAGCTGTTGAAAACCAGAAATCTGAATGAAAATACTTCAAAAAACACTATTTTTCAGACACATAATGATAAATTTGAATTCTGAATATTTTATTTGCATAATTGCAAGATTTTGTGCGAGATCACGCATAGGCCCATGTGAGAAAATGATGTGCACCGTATGAGGGGCCACACATTTATGCACTTTTTGTGTGAGAAAGTGCAATGAAGGAGGCGAAATCCTTAGTTCTTCACGCAAAAATGAAATTTCTCACATGAAAATTTGGAAAATAGTACGGATGACCATGACTGAATCATAAAAAATGCAGAAAATAGAGTAAATGAGGCCAATTTTTTTTACTTCTTTACCCCACGATGGGCGCCAGAAATGTCATTATAGTCATTATTTGAAAGATCATCCCAGAATGAATATGAGATTATTCATCTGAGTAATCCAATAGTTTGACCTATTGCCTTCTAACTAGAAAGATTTTGCCTTTGCTCTCAGAATGAGAAGCAGGCATCCACACCTGTAGAACGAAGGATTTTAAGTTGTATAAGATATGCAAGATTAATCTAAATGTATGCAAGACTATTCTAAGAATAAGAAAGAACAATTAATCTAAATGGATGCATTATTAAACTATATGAGATTGATATGTAAGAATATTAAGCTAAGAATGCAAGAGCAAATGAGTAGATATTCCAGCATAAGTTCGATGCAACTTCCAACCAACCTCCTTAACGAGCAATTGAAGGCTTCTTAAATAGGACCCCAAAATTGATCGATGGTCAAGATTGAAGATGAGACTCAATCATAATGAAAGATTCCTTATGAAAAGGAAGTTAACTAGTTGCTTTTGAGTGGAAAAAGGAGTTAACTGATTTGATTCTAAGTTGAAAAATGATTTAATTGATTTAATTCCTTTTCTAATTTTAGTCCACCTAGAGTTTCCATTTCTAAATTGAAGAGAAGATTTGGAGAGAATATTTAATTTAGTAAAATAGAATATGACCTCATTAATGGATAAACTTTAATTAATTGAATAATTAAATTCAATAATTAAAAAGAGGAGATATTTTATTAAATCAAATGTATTTAATTCCTTTGTACATTAGCTAAAGGGGTGATTTTAATTTAATTAAAGTATGAACACTCATAATTAAATTAAATTAAATTAAATCAATAGGTTTATTATATCTAATTTGAATTGATATTCAGGAATTAAATAAATAATGTGATTAATACAGATTAGGGTTTTTTGCATTTGGCACCTAGGTCAAGTAGCGATTATCAAAATTAGAATTGCCTAGTAAAATAGGACTTAGGAATGATTGAATAGAACATAATTGGTTAACATGGTGATGTGCCCATTTTGGGGTATTACAGTAGGTAACAATACGAAACTTTTTCAACTTAGTTTCATGTTTCTCTAAGATAGTTCATTATTTAACTAATTAACATTCATCAATCAATCAACCCCATTTTGTATAATGAATCGTTTTACTAAAGGCTTTTGTCAAGTACTTTTCCTTTTCATTTTATTAAGCTTATGCTTGATTTTTGAAGCCTTCAATGTACTTTTCTATATTTTTTAGTGTGTGCTTATTTGCTTTTAGTCTTTTGGTTTCCACTAATACCTTGCTTTCAATTTTCCCTTTGATTCTATATATCCTAGGGGTTAATTGGACTTAGTAGGTAAGATATATGATCATTTAAGTGCCCAAAAGGTGGACTCTCCAAACACAATTGCATATTTAAAATATCATGTTATATTTTAATGTCGACATTCACTTTTTGAAAAATATAACATAAATTGATTTTGTGTTATATTTTTAAGTTACTTTATCACTTGAATTTATCACTTAAGTGACTTTATTAACTATGAGAAAGGAGGTGGTGGAAAGAATCTCTTTCAGTAGAGGTATGGAGGGCTTTTCTATGAATTCGGATGGGGCTTCGGGAGGTTTGCTTACTCTCTGTAGCTCAAATCTTTTCAAGAACCAAGTTTTATTTGATGAAGGTAATATTGTCCTCATTCAAGTTGATAATATTATAAATAAAGGATCTTGGTTTCTCTTGAGTGTGTATGCTCCCAATACTAAGAATGGCAGGAGGAACTACTGGGTAAAAATTAAGAATGTTTTATCTAGATTCCAAGTGGGAATGTGTATTATCATGGGGGACTTCAACACCCCTTTAAGAGATGATGAAAAATAGGGAGGTCTACCTCCTGATCTAGATAGTAGGTTGGACCTTTCTAACTTTATCAATGATTTAGATTTTCTAGATGTTGACCTTTAGTGAGGTCTCTTCACTTGGTCTAATAGAAGAGTGGGTAGAGACTGCATTAAGGTTCGTTTGGACAAGGCTCTCATCTATTTAGACTGGATGACTTCAAACAATTGCAATCTTTCTTTAATAGCCAGGACTAGATCATATCACTTGTCCATTTTCTCTCACTTTAGACCCCATTGATATCAAATGAAACTTCCCCTTCAGATTTGAGAAAATGTTGATCTCCCACCTAGATATTTCTCTTTGTATCTTGGATCGGGTGGAATATCCACATAGAGGGTTCTGCTATGTTCAAGGTGGCTAAGAAAATGAGAAATGTTAAGTTGAATATTAGAAAGTGGAACAAGTCTGATTTTGGTAATATCTTTCACTCCAAAGCTTAGATCTCGGAGGACCTTAGCATCATTTAGGATTTTATTCAAAAGAAGGGGTATAATGATGAGAGGCTGGAGGTGGAAAAATCTATCCTTTCTAAGCTTCACAATGTTATTAGTCAAAAGGAGGCCTATTGGAAACAAAGATTGAGGGTTGTCTAGTTGAAAGAGGGGGACTAGAATACTAGGTTCTTCCACACCTCTACTTTGAAGCATAGAGTTCATAATAGAATCAGCAACATCAAGAAGGGGGAAGTTGTTTTGGAAGAAGAAAATAAAATAGTTTTTGAGGCTATTTCTTTCTTACTGATATGCTTTTGAAAGATCTAAATCTAGTGGATCAAATATTAGTTGGAAATCTTATCAAATATTTTGGCTCTGATCCAACTTGAGGAGAACGCGATGATCGGGGTTATTCCTTCCCCTCAGGAAGTTGAGTAGGCTATCTTTTCTCTAGCAACTGACAAGTCCCTAGGCCCAGATGGTTTCTCATCCTTTTTCTTTCAAATGTTCTGGAATGTGGGTCACCAGGATGTCACTAAAATGGTGCAAGAGTTCTTTGGTGCTAGAAGTCTGCTCAAGGAGGTAAATGCCACTTTCCTAGTGCATATCCCGAAAGTGGCTGGGGTAGAATCTATGGACCAATTTAGACCTATCAGCCTATGTAACTCTTTTTATAAGATTATCTCTGAAGTGTTGGCTTCAAGGATCATCAAGGTTCTCCCTTACACTATAGCAACTCAACAATCTGGATTTGTCCCAGGGCAAAAAATACTGAATTCTATTTTGATTGTCCACAAAATTATCCACTCTTTGGTAGAAGGTAAGAGAGAAGGTTTCCTCCTCAAGATTGACATGTCAAAGGCTTATGATCATGTGGACTGGGATTTTCTTTTCAAAGTTCTTAGGGCCTTTGGGTTTAATTCTAGGGCCATCAAACTTATTAGCTAGTTGGTGACTACTACCTCCTTGGATGTGATGGTCAATGGCTCCCCCTCAGATTTTTTCAAAGCTTCCAGAGGTCTAAAGCAAGGAGATCGGATCTCACCCATTCTTTTCATTTTTTGGCTGAATGTCTTGGAAGGATGGTTTCTGCTAACAGAATTTTGGGAGCTCTATCTAGAATCAAACCTTCTTTTGGTCTCCTGGTTTTCTCCCACCAATAATTTGTTGATGATAATATAATGGGAGGGAAAGCCACCATTGGTGAGGCCAAGGTGGTGCCAAAGAGCTTATGCTCTTACTCTAGGGGTTTGGGGCAACTTATCAACTTGAACAAGGGCTCTATTTTCTTCATGAATACTCCAATTGAGCGTCAGAGTAAGATTGCTACTATTCTAGGCTGTGAATTGGGAAGCATCCCTTCTATATTTGGGTCTCCCCATGGGTCTGAGAGCCCCAGACTCTTTCTGGATTAACCTAATAGACAGGTTTAATAAGAACTTGGCTGGCTGGAAAGGAGTCACTTTTAGCCAAGCCGATAAGATTCAGATGGTCAAAGCTACCCTTCAAAATCTTTCAACTTATGCGCTGAGTCTCCTTGGGATTCTAAGCAAGTATGTGGATCTCTTGGAGAAGATCTAATATAACTTTCTTTGGTTAGGATTGGAAGACAAGTGGATTCCCTTGGTGGAGTGGGATAATGTGTGCCTCCCAAAATAGAATGGAGGATTGGGGATAAGGAAATTGTCACCTTTCAACAAAGCCCTCCAAGCTAAACAAATTTGGAGAATATTTTCTAGCAAGGGGGGCTAGAGGGACATCTTGGAAGACAAATACCTTTGAAGGCCGTCAATTAGAAACTTTCTCTTTGGAAAGTCAATTCCCAAAGAATCTAATATATGAAATGGAATTCTTAGCGCCAAAGAAGTGGCTAATAGTAGGGTGAAATGGAGTGTGGGGAATAGAGAGGACACCCTTTTCTGGCAGGACAATTGGCTGATTCAGTGGCCTCATATCTTTATTCCTAATTTTGAAAGATGAGCCTACATTTTCATCCATAGGTTTGATAGATTTGTTAGTGATTATAGACAAGGCCAAGTTTGGAGGGATCTTGCTTCAATATTAGAGGACCTAAAACCTCTAATAACAATTCTTCACTCAGTGGCTTTAAATGAGGATCAGGACCAACTTGTTTGGGAGAATACTTCATATGGTACCTATTTAGTGGCTTTGAGATACTAAGCTATTATGAAGTAGGATTCGAGACCAAACTAGGTAAAGGCTTGATTCCCTGGTCTTACCCCTAAAATCAATATTTTCTTTTGGATTTTACTCCAGAACAAGATCTTGACAATTGATAATCTGAGTAAAAGGGGTCTTCCTATTCCTAATAGGTGTGTCCTTTGCAAAAACTAGGCTGAGACTGTGGATCACCTATTTATATGTTGCTCCTTCACTAGAGAGGTTTGGTCTTTTTTTAGCCAAGGTTTGGGTTGAGCTAGTGTGCTCCTAACTCAACTATTGAATTCTTTAGGTAGTGGGATAACTCTTGTTAGGGACCCAGGCTTCAAACTATAAGTAAATGGGCCTTGCCTCATTTTGGATGGAGTATTTGGAAGGAACTCAATAACTATATCTTTAGAGATGCTAGCCTTCCCGCTAGAATTATCTCTAGAAAAATTCAAAATGCCCTCATGGAAAACTATATGTTTATTAAAGGATCTAACCCTTTCATAGGTGAAATTGGAAGTAGTAATGATACTCATAAAAGAAGAAAGAAGTGCCACTAGTATTTATCCCTAGAAGGTTGACACAAAGCCAATTTTGATGGAGCAACTAGAGGCAACTCAAGAGTAGCAGAAAGTGGAGGAGTGATCATAAATAATCATGGGAATGGAATTGTGGTGGTTACTTTCCCCCTAGGACACCAAACAAATCATTATGTAGAGGCTTGTGCAACCCTTCAAACAATTAAATAGGCTAAAGAGGTAGGGGTCAAAAGCCTATGGTTGGAGGGGGATTCAAATGATATTATTAAATGCCTAAGGGGAGAAGAACACCCTCTACCATGGAGTATTAAGAATATGATGGAGGAAACGAAAAATATCTTACTTTCCTTTGAAAGGGTCTTTGTGTCACATGTTTACCGTAAGGGAAATGTGGTTTTTGATTGGATGGCTAATGAAGTAGTAAGGAGGGACACATTGCACACATGGCCTAGTGGAGAGGGATTTCTAATGGCCACTAAAATTTTAATCGAGATGGAGAGAATCCAGGGGAGGACGGGTAACATAAAGTGTAATTATGGTAGTTTATGCTAGCAATCAAACTAGTAAAGTGATAAAAGCTTGGCACATGCCAATTCAAAGACATCATAATTGGGGGGCTTTGTGGCACATTTTATGGGCAATTGGTAATAACTATTACTATTGCTTTACTGAGGTTGGAGGCAAGTATAGGTTTTGTGAGAAAAACTAGTGTTTGACTCATAGTGCTTAGAGAACTCAGAGTTTATGTTCTTCTTTCTACAACATTATGGTAGGGGAGAGACATTGTAGAGAGCCAGAGGGAGAAGTTGAGAAGTGGAAGAGGTGATCAAAGGTGTGGGAGAAGTTGACAGAATGTGGCATCTTGTCCTTCATTGAAAAAATTCATGGTTGGGATCCGAAGATTACTGACCTAATGGTTAAGTCATAGAGAGATGGGGAGGTGAAGATTGATGGGATCAACTTCAGGTTAATGAAGGGGTCATCGTTGAGGTCATTAACTCTCCCAATCAGAGCATAAAATTATATAGGGATAAGAAAATATCCCTGAATATGGTGAAAGACTTTGCAAAGGATGCAAAGGAGATGAAGAAACTAGTGAAGATTGGTGCCTACTATGAGCCCACATCTATTAAGGAACTATGGAGGTTTGTCTTAAGGGCAATTATATCCTACATTACACTTGACACAAGGTTTGACAAGATTTGAACCCTTCATTTCATTATCTTAAACCATTTAGGTATGGAACACAAATTTCCATCCCCTTCTACCTATTTTTCTCTATAAATAAGAGTATTATGGATTTTAAGAAGAAAGCATACACTAATCTTGCCTTCCATGAGGGTTTGTTATTACTCATATATGAGCATTTTAAAGCTCAAAGGGATGTTTCCCAGAAGGCAGCTTCTTCTTAGGAGATAGTGAACTCTCACCTCCCTTCAAATATGGAGGATATTGCTGGTCTGCACTCGGATGACGAAGAGGAGGTGGCTAAAATCATGAAGGATATGGGTAGGAAGAAGAAAAAGAAGCCAGGGAAAGGAACAAAGAGAAGGATAAATTAGGAGGAAAACTTAGAGGAGGATTACAATGATGAGGAAGAGGGGATGGACATAGCTAAGGAGGGAAATGTGAGAGAGGAGAGCACTAGTAAGGTACAGGTAAGGAGGAAGAATGACAACTCAGTCAAAAGGAAAGGGGTGGTGAGAAGGATGCTGAGAAGGCACTTGGTAAGGGTAAGGAGAGCACTATCAAAGCTTTGGAAGAGAGAAAAGAGGACGAGGGCTCGACTAAAACTACTATTACTCTTGACGCAAAAGGAAAGAAAACTAAATGGAGGAACTTTCATGCTAGCACTGCGAAAATGGTTCTGGTTAGAGAGCATATCCACCTAGAGGTTTTGGAGGGAAGGGATGGCAAAATTCAGTTGGAAGAGCTCATTGACCTGGTTTTGGTGATTCTTAGTAGCAATGCAAGAGAAATGGGGATAAACCTCCTAAATAATGCCTGCAATAGTTTGGTGGACAATTTTTGGTCCATTAAATGGATCTTCCATGAGATTGAAGAGATTAAGTTCAAGATGCAGGGGTAGGAAAGGCCAGAAGGGGGGGACACAAATGAAAAACTTAGCAAGTTGGATGTAAGGGTTTCTAAGATTGAAAAAAAGAGTGAAAAGGATGGAGAGCTCTCTCCATAGCTCAGCTAACCAAAGCCTCAACATAATAAAAGGTCTTAATGATAACATCATTCAACTACACTTGATGATGGAGGAAAGAAAAAAGGGGAAGGAAGAAAAGGACAAAGAGGAAACCAGGGTGGCTATTGAGGATGATTCTTTGCAGGGTGAGAGCCTAAGCAAAAGAAGGAGAGCGAAAAAGAGGAAGAGGGATGAGGTTGATGCCATGGGAGAACTGGAGATCAAGAAAGTGGAGCTAGTTAAAGAATTGGTGCCCTGATCGTTGCTCCTATTTTTTTGTCTGTGCCCTAGCTTTTGGCCATATGTTTTTTGTTTACGTCTGATGGTCGGGTATGGCTTTTTTTTTCCTTTTTTTCTTTTGTTTTTGTTGTTGTGTTGCTTGGTTGCTAGACCTAAACTTTTAGTAGTATTCTATTGTTAACTAGTGGGTTTTAGGAACCCCTATAAAAAACCTATTTTACTTAATCAAAAACTATATAGCTTAATTTATTTTTAGATATTACTTTATGTTTTATTTCAAAACATCTAAGTTAAATATTACTTTTAAATAATATTTGTGCATGATATATAAACTATATAGTGTAAATATTATTTTTGTCCAATTAAGTAATATTGACTCAAAAATTAATTAAACTTGTGGTTAATTGGTCTTTTAAGTTGTGCAAACTCAACTTACATGTATTTTACATATTTTTATGCAAATGCATTCCTAGAGTTCGATTTGCACTAGAAATGCATGCAATGGGCTTCCTAGAGTCCACTTTGCATGAAAAATATCCTTTACATATAATCATGTCTTAAGAGAATGATTTGCACTAGAAAAGCAATTTATGGACTTAAGAAAATGAAAAGCAAGTTTTTGAAGCATGTAATGGACTTCCCAAAGTTTGATTTGCATAAAATTAGACTTTTAGAAAAAATATGTTACAGGTAATACCCCATGGAGCATGCAATTTTGCACTAATAGCATATACAATGGGCTTTCTAGAACCCGATTTGCATGTAAATGGCTTTCCCAAGCTAACATCTAATATGCAATGCCTCTTCTAGAGTGCGATTTGCACTTAGAAGAAAAACTAACATATGCAATAGCACTTGGAGAGTGTGATTTTACATTGGGATAATGTTTTTGACTTTAACATGAAAATGCAAGAGGGAATAACATATGTAAATGCATGATTAGAGTTTGATTATGCATCTATAGCAAAAAAATGATTTTCAAAGAGGAAATAAAACATATAAATACATGTTTAGAGTTCGAACAAGCATTCAAGCATATGCAAATACCTTTGGGGAACCCATTTTGAAGATTCCCTTCTGAAAATGCCTCAAGAGCATGCATTTGGAGGGCATGTTTTGATATTAAAAAATGCCCAAAATTTTTTTTTGAAGGTCACGTTTTTGCTCTTAAAAATAACATTTTGGTATTTGGAGGCTACTTCTTGCATTTGGGGTTCACATTTCTTGCATTTTTAAGACAAAATGACCCATATCTTTGCACATGAAGGGCACATTGTTGGAAAAAATGCTTAGAAATCAACGTTTCCAGCTCATGAATGTGCACTATAAGAAGGCATTTTTGCATTTGGATGCTTTTTTGACAATCACGTTTTTTCCCTTTTCCATAAAAAAAACCCATTTTTTGATATGAGAAGGACATTTTTTTTATTAAAATTCCATAAGAACACATTCCATGCAAAAATGTTTTGCATTTTGAAGAGTATGTGACTTGTATTTGTATCATCTTATGCAAAAATGACCAAGTGCTTTCATTATGCATTTGCAACTTTGAAATAGTCAAGAGCTATTTGGAAAATTCAAATTTGGAGGAAAGGCTTTAATTCCAACTTCCTAATCTTCCACATTTGGCTGTTTGAGATCCCAGCAAGTAGAAGATTTCCACTTTACTCATCTTTTCTTACTTAATTTGCTATATTTTGCATATTTTGGCTCATATTTATCGATCAGTTCAAAGTCATGCCATATATTTTGCAAATCTTCTTTAAATAAGATGAAATTTTCTCATTTAAAATACTTTAAACTTCCCCAAACTCCAAAACAAAAATTACATGTAGGAGAGGGTCTTGGTATTTGTCACATTCAAGTCAATAGCCAAAGGTATGTTTTTTGTTTTGTACATATTTTTGCTTGTTGTTTAATTGCTTGTTTGGTTTCCTTTTTAGAAGAAAGCTAGTTTTTTTCCAAAGAAAACAAGTGCATCCACATCCTTTCACTTTTCATCTTTTAATGCATGTGCATATTACATCCATTTTCCTATATATGCAATCACATCTATTATCTCATTTACATGTAATAACATTGTCCAAACCCAATTAGATGTTTACATGCAATTACATGTAATTCCATCAAAAGAAACTAAATTTGGTAAAAGGTCACTTTTTAAAATGCCAAAGTCATCATTTGCACACATCTCTATGCACCTAGCTTGCATTCTTGGCCATTGACATGAAAATCCAGCCTTATCCACTTGCAATCCATCCTCCTAAGTCTCATTTTGACCTTTTGCATATTCTTTCCATTTCATTTCTAAGCGATTACATATGTTCCATGAGTATCTAATCAATAATTCAAACCTATTCTTCTTCATAGATCCACCTTTGGTAATCAAATATCAACATCTACATGGAGTTAATACCTTCCAATGATGTATTCACCCTTTAGAAATTTCATGTTGCAGCATAAGACATGCCCGCATCTACGAAGTCCACAAGAAAGCTAAAGTACTCATATGACTAGGAGTTAGCTCATGCATATGCATCTCTTATCCCATCTCCTCTGGATTAAGTATCTAACATAGATATTAGACATGTTGACATAGCTAATTTCTTATGAAGTGTTAAAGCTCCATCTAACAGAGAGATGAGATGCATCAAGAGAAGAAACATTCATCTAGTATCTACTTTTCCTAAGGCTTTCCTAGAACCAAAATTCATCTTAAGATGTACTCAACATTTCAGTCCTAAGACCAAAACAATAAAGAATACAAATGGTAATGTTATCATCAGCCTAGACCCAGAGGTTAATGAACAAATCTTCAAAGTTCCTTTGAGTGCAAATTGCGTAGACTTGACAAAAGAGATGTCTCTAGAGTTATGGATGAGAAAAAAAAATGGATTATCAAAGGTATATGAATGCATACTGATTGGATATCAAAAGAATTAATTTTTGCAAATGGCCTAAGCTAATACACATATCTGACTTTAAGTCAAAATGTAAGGATTTGATTACTATCTTTAGTAGAGTATGTGGCCTAAAGGAATCTAGTGACTTTGAACCATGGATGTACAAGTTTATCTTTTAAATCTTTGATAATGAAGAACCCATCTTCTAGGGGATCTTATCAATACAACATTATGTGAATAATTGCTTAATGTGGAAACATCAACACCATTTCACATGAATTCATTCTTGGTCTACATTGTTGCATCCATGAGATCCCTCTCAGGGCTTTCCATAAAAAGGGATCAATTCAAGTTCCTAATTGGAACTATCATAATCAAATCACATTGACACAGGGAAAATTTCACTAGAGGAGAGTCCAAGAAGCATTTTTTGGATATTACAAATGTTAGTTTGATAAAGAGATGGTAATCATAAGAGTATCTGATGAAATTGGAATTTGGTAAATCAATATAGTTGCTTCTTTTTGAGAGTTGATTATTTCAAAGGAGAACCATATACTCCTCTAAGATATGCTATGGCTAAGATCATTCTGATGGAGTTGGTCAGACAACTCATGGAGGTGCAATCATATCAAAATACTCAACACATGCCAAGATTTGGTATCACCATGGCCAAACCCTTGGTAATTGGTCAATATATGCTCGATTTAGTCTACAAGGAAAAATCCATGGAGACAAAACTTTAACTTATCACATTGAATAAATTTAAAGCTAGGTTCAATTTTAACTTCTCAAGAATGCATTCAAAAATCAAAATAACATTCACTTATGTTCATCACATGGATTGATTTGCACATGCAGTTGGATATCATGAAGATGGACTACTATAGGCTCAGATTGGAACAAATCATTGAACTCAACATGGTTGAGATTCCTCCCAATTTTGAGATCAAGGATGATGATGTCATTCTATATCCAAAATACCATCAGGCTAGCTTTGACAGGTATTTCCCTTTTCCTATTTATTGGCAACAAAAAGAAGGTGTTTCTATCTTTGACAGATTCTAGTACATCCTAGCAAATACTAACAAGTGGTTTAAGATCAATCATCTTAAGAGAGTACATCCTAAGCTATGGATAGATTAAAATCATTTTGGACTATTTGGACAAACATCTCGGGTGGAGATTACAAGCAAAAATGGTGCATCTTCCTTAGCTCCAACTAAATCTCTCAAGTTTAAGTTCGACAGTGGAAAGGGATCAAAATCACTTCAAGAGTCCTCTTAACCACTAGTATAGGCTAAAAAATTAGAGGAAGAGTCTGATGAAGAAGATAAGAGGAAGAAGCGAAGATCATGATCATATCTCTTACACAACCAACAAATACTCAAGGTCCATCCACTCAAGAAATACCTTTCTTGGATGATATAGACAACAATGTGGATTCATTCTCGACCATTTTTACATCTACCATCCCTTCTTCAGAAGTGAACATGTTGGCAGCCCCCATCTCTTTGATAGCTCCTACTTTTCTCATAATTGAGTAGTGTAAAAATTTAGGAAATGCATTTGAAGTTTTCCTAACTTTCACGAAAGGTCAATTTTCCCAACTTGATATTTCAAATGTTGGTTTCAAATTGTTTATGATAGAATCTTCTCATTAGGCACCCATAAATTCAACAGTGTAAACAGAAGCATGCATGATCATTATGGAAATATAATCAGGATCAATGTCTATGGTAGCCAATGTCCCTGTTTCATCATATGAGGGTTTTAGTTTTACTGCATGGTTGGGGAAAACCACTATGAAGAGAAAAAAAAGTCATAGTACCTCCAGGAAATCTTCCTACTAAGGAAACTAAGTCTAAATCTTTGAAGGAAAATATTATTTCAAGGATTTTTGTAGATTCTTAAAAGACTAAGTTTGCAAAAATTTCAAAATCTTTGGTAGATAAACTAGGTAAGGGGCTTAGCCCTTTAGAATAAAAGTTCACACTTGGTAAACAATCATAGATGGGGTGTTTTTAGAATGCTCAAGATGCACTTGGCAATGTGTCTAAAAGAAATCACGCTCTTTGGGAGAAGAAGAATCAACTTAAGTAGGAGGTTACTCATCTAAATTAGTTCATCCATCAGCAATCTTCACAACATACAATTACCACATCTCAGACACCTCAAGAAAAATTAATATTTTTAACAATGGAGAATTGGTTTGGAGAAGTTTTCTCTAAAGGATCTCAAGCCATCAAAGATGTGGTCAAAGGTTTTGAAGAGATGTTACATAATCTAAATGCTTCTTTGAATCAATAACTTTATACCTTGAAAGAGATTTTGTGTGATTGGGATCAAATGGCTAAAGCTGATCTAGATGACATGATTGCATGTTAAGTCATTCCATCTTCTGAAATATTCTACATATATTAGGGACTCATGGGTCACAAAGAAGAGACATTGGGAAAAACTCTAACAAAGTTACAAAGAGCCTTAGAAGATTATCAATCAATTGAAATGACGATCATGTAAAATTTGAAAAAAAATAGGATGCAATGTCCTTACTGGACATGAAAACTTGGTCAAAGGAGAGGAAATGACCTCAAGGTATACAAATAGAGTCAATGCTAATCTTGTTTCTAAATAGTTTGGATCGTACATGATGAACAAGTTCACTGCATAAAAATCAATGGAAAAGTGCCTATGGGATTGTCTTTTAGAAAATTACAAGGTTATAAAATCATTATATGTTAATGTAGTTAGAATTGAAGCTATATCAAATATAGTGGAGATCTTAGATCTTCCTACAGTGTGTGATTGCATCACCAAGTATAAGGCCCTTTAGGACAATCCTTAGGATTGTTTCAACTTTTTCCATATTTTTCTTTATTTATTTTTCATGTTTGTAGTTGGAGAGGATGAATTTCATGAGATACAATTACATATAATTTGATTTACATGTCCTTCAGACATGTAATCCAATCATTCTTCTCACTTAGTTTTACAAAGTCCAACTTGGTTGAGTTACTCCTGCTTTTCCCTCCTGTTTCTTACTTATTTTTCCTATATAAGGAGTGTGCCCCTTGTTGTAAAAATAATTTTATATTCTATGCAAGAAAGCTCTAAAAAAATATTGCAAGCATAACTTTGATTGTCTAGTAGTATTTTGAGGAAAATTGAATACAAAGAAGAAATTGGAGCTACAATTTTATTGAGTGCAATTGTGATAAGTGCAAATTTAAACCTTTGACTGTAATTTATGATATAGAATAGGATTGAACAAGAATTAGAGACAACTTGGTATGCTTTCAACCAACCTTTGAGTTGGTGTAAGTTTATCAGTATCATTGTTTCCTAATATTAGATAAAATTGTAGTTAGAGATTTCATCTTGCCTATTATTTGCTCTGTGGGTAAGTGGATTCTTTCTTGAAATTTAAGAGAAGGGGGAGCCTTACCTTAAACATAGGAGAGACTCAAAATCTGTCAACTTCTTGCTTATCTTGAGTTGATCCAAGGAACGGTGAGAAGGGAGAGCCTTCCCTTAAACGTAGGAGAGTCTCTGTCTCATACGTTGTGGCTGGTCTACCTATTTTGTTATTGAATTTCTATAAAATTTCAGTTGAAAAATATCCACCCAACACTACTCAACAAAGATATAGTGAAAAAGATCTTAGAATTAGTGCCTCTAATGGTTGCACTCTATTTTGCTTCATTTTCATATTAGTTAGACTCTTTTCTTATTCAATGACTATTTATATGATATCATCAAATATTTACATAGTGTGATGCATTTGATTCTAGTACATTATTTTTGTTTTACCAGTATCATTATTGATGTATACGTTAGATTATACTTTTGTTTAATTTTTAATTATATTTGCACAATGATTCTACCATAATGTGATATGATGTTTTATGATGATATCTAGTGTATTTAGTATTTTAGAACATTAGAGTATGCTACCATGATGAATATTATTGATTTCCTATTATATTGTGCCTTTTTATACTGATGGATATATTTCATTGAGGTTTTTGTTTCTAAATGCTTATGTTACCCTAGATGATTATTTAATGGTTTATGTAATGAGTTGTGTATTATGATGTATATTGAGGATTAAATATGAAATGCCTAGTATTTTGACATTCTAATAGATATGATTGATCGTGTTACTAGAGTATCACTATTCCATTACTTTATTAATACATGTATATCCTTTAGTTATTTATATTGTGAGTACTTGCACTTGATGTGTGCATGTATTATTGAATAGGTACCATATATAATCTTTGATTGAGCTATAAGTTTGAGTTTATCTTATCCCCGATAGTGGTTATAGAAGATAATCACATCAGTCATTTTGCATACTAAGCTAGTATCATTCCTTGATGAAATAATGTATTTGATTTACATTATTACCTTCTTATCATCGTGTAGACAAGAGCCTAGATTGCATTTCGTAATGTGTTATAAATTATATGTTTGTGCATATAGGAAATTTTGGCATAGCCTTAGTTATGTTATAACATAATAGAGGCTAATTGATATTCTTTAATGTGAATTAATCAATCATTAGCTTATGGTGTAATCTTATTGAGGGATTTAAATTAATCAATTATTTTCTTTGGAATTTTGGGAGTTTAAGTAAATTATTATTTAATTTATTTAATTTGGGAAAATTCCTTTTTGTGAAAAGGTCTTTATGTTTTTTAAGGTGAAGTTTTATGATTCACTTTTCATTTTGTGAGTTTATGAATTTTCTCTAACTCTTTGTGGAGAAACTTGATTTATGTTAGTTGGGTGTAGCTCAAGCTTATGATTTTATAGGCATTGGCTCATTGGAACCATGGTGAGATTGCTAGGGTTTTTCAAGAATTTAACTCATGTACACTGAGCATTTATTCTTATTCTCTCCATTCTAGTTTTTTACTTGTTTGAGAGGTAGGGCTGCTTGTATTTTATTCGCCTCTTCATCTTTTCAATTGGTTCTTGTTTGTAATCTTATTATGAGATGATTATCATTGTTTTATCCATATTTCTTATTAATTTTAGTGTATGATTGGGCATCCATGAATACTTGGAGTATTAAACGATAGTTTATCATTGTTGGGCTATATGTTTTCTCCTAATAAGTTAGATTTCATTTTTTTTTTTTTGTGTTAGTGGGACCTTAGGGTCAATAGTTTAAAATTTTTCCCAAGATTTTTAGCTTTATTTTTGGGCATTTGGTGGGTGTGTCAATTTGTGGTGAGCTCTATATTTGTATGAATTGTCATGTTTGGCATGTTTTCCTTGGCCGTATCCTAATTTTGTGGTGGGATCACGAAAATGGAAATTATTGAGGAAATTACAGTTAATAATTATTGTGATCTAAACTTACTCATTTATCACTAAATTGATTATTTTTACACCTTCTCAGTTATTATCAAAATTTAGGATTTTGATGCTTTTGGGGATTGTCAGTCCTTCCTTATGTTCTAGTAAGATGTATAACGGATTCCATTAGAATTTGTGCTTTTGGAAAAGTGGGCAATCAAGCAACTCGATATGTTTAATTTACGTGTGTGATTCTAAATTTCATGTTTTGTGTATTTTCATATTTGAATTATCTCTTATTTTTGTTTGATTTTTTTTAATTGCCTTTTCCATCAACATCCTTGGTGTAGACCAAAAAGATGGTGTATTTTATGATTATGTTATCTATGTAGACCAAGTAGACAAGTCAATGTGAACCATGTCCTTGGTATGAACCAAGTGGACAAGTTTGTGTTTTTCATCCTCCATATAGACCAAGTAGATGATCTCTATTATTCTTATCTCCCTAGTTATGAAGTTGGGTCATAAGAATAGGTGTGATGAGTGTTGGCATAACTGAATAGTTTGATGAGAAAGGAAATTTGTTGATGATAAAGAATGGTTAGAACATGATTGATAGGTCATGATAATCAGTTATGTTGTCTCATTGATTTCAAACTATCTGGCATATTGTTTTGACTTGTTTCCATATCCTTTAAAAGGAAAATGTTGTTAATGTATGGATATGTTAAGTAATGCAAAAGGTTATGTCGATAAGGATCTTATCGGGTAATAGTTGGAACAAATAGTGGTAGACAATTGAATGATTTGATTGCTCATCAAGAGTATGCTAAGGAGTTATCTAATGTATAATATTCATGGAGATAATTATTAGGATGTGAGTTTTATAACTAGAACACATATCAATATTACTATCGGTAAATTGGAAGTAGAATTTCATTGGAACAAAGGATGAGTTATTGGAGATAATGAAAGCTTATAGGTAAGTAAGGAGCAGATGATTCATTGCAAATGGAATATGGATGACTCAAGTGTAATATTATCAAGGAATGTAGTGACGACGCAAAGATCTGGATAATATGGAAATGAGGATTCTTCAAGAACTTTCTACGAGATCAAAATGGTTTATAAATCAGTGAAAAGATGAAGATTAGAGATTCAAGCTAGAAATGGGATGTTCTAACAAGAGTTGACAACTCAAAAAATCTTGATTTGAATAAAAAATTAATATTATTGAAAATTAGGCTTGGTTTATGTTAGATGGTTTACAAGTGAGGTTTCTTTAATCTAATCATCATGATGAAATCATGATTTGGAAATATTATTTTATCTTGACAATACTTCATATTTTTTATGTTCATCATTTTACCAATTTAATACAATTATTTCCTTTCTTTTGAAAGGTAATTATGAAGGAAGGAGGGTTGAATCAAGATTCACTCATTGGATCAATTTAGAAGATCTAAACACTGATGGTATGTAGACTCTCAATCATCACACCAACAGAAACATGTACTACAAGAAGAACAAGTTTGAAATTCAAGGTAAGCAAGATGGTTCAAGAATAAAAGATAAAATTAAGATTATGATCCAAGTTCAAGATCATGTTATAAAAATGGATATCAAAGGACAATTTATGGAAAAAAATTAAGTCTACAAGAGAAACTTATCATCAACTTGAATTTCCATTGAAAATCCATGTTCAAGATTCAAGTACAAGTAGTACTATTGCGAGTTAAAAATCATGAGAGTGAGAAGGTTTTCAAAAGATGAAGGAATTTGAGAAGATGAAGCAATATGGGAATTTGAGCCATCAAAATTGAAGGCTTAACAATGTTGAGTATCAAGAGATGTTTTCTCATCACCAAAAATATGATCAAGTCTATCATATAGGATATTGAGGTGGTGCCCACTCATCTTTGACAAATCGGGAGACTAAAATTGCATGAGTCCAAGCTCATTCAATCAAATCAAGCCAAGTGTACATGCAGAGTCTATACAATACTACCTAACCAATTCTATTATTAGTCAATAAAAGTAATGCGATTTTTTCATTAGCCCACATAGTGGTCCTTCAATGTAATTGGACAAGCATTTATTATAGCTATTAGGTAGACTAAGGCATTTTTGAATAAATCTTAACCCTTAATCTGGAATCCATCTTGACCATCTATTGTAACTAAACAACTTTAGAAGGTAAAGGCCTTCTCATTTGTAACTCATTATATTAGATTAGATTAGCCGAGGGAGAGAGTTGAAGAAATTTTTGTCATGGTGTTATTAAAGTAATTGTTAATTCATTATTGGTCTTCATGGTGGATTATTTGTGTTGCTTTAGACTATTGCATGGTTTGTATGTTTCCTTACTGAGACTAGGATTTTGTCATGTTGATTGGAAGTAATATTTAGTTGAATGGAAGATATTTTAAATGCATCTTTCTTGAACTTGCTTAGACCAAACCACTAGCTTCTGGTTGATTATAAGTCTACCTTGTGTGCTCAAATAAAATATTTGTGAGCTTTACTTTGGTTATTGTTTATATATTGATGCATCAATTGATGGTGTTCATGGAATACAAATAGTTTGAATATCTTTCATCTATCGTAGGAGAACACTAGATTTTTTTATGTTGATGACTAATCCAAGTCTAGTGGATAAGAAAGTATTCATATTTTTTTGCAAAGGAGAAAATTAGATCTGACACAAACCTTTCCCTTTGAAATTTTTTGGTTGGAAGAAGTTAAAGTCAAGTTGATATCCATTAACATAAGAGTCCCTTTGCAATACTTAGCATATCATATCATTGTAATTGAGTGAAATTATATGATAAGAGTCTTGTGATTGTATCATTCCATCAAACAATCCATACACAGTATTTAGCACATGAGCTTCCTTATAAAAAAGAGCGTTGGAGATTTGGTGTTTCATCTCAAAATACTAAGTATTTAATTTTTCGTATTGCAGTGGCATAAAACTCAAATCAACACTACTATTTCTATGAGTTCAAGGATGCTTCTAGGCATCCCCAATTAGGGTTCATGTGTGACATTTTCATATAAAAGGGGTAATTAATGGAAACTTGCAGTTCATTCATCCTAACAATACTCTAATCAAAGCATGCTTTACAAGTTGTAATTGAATTTGACACACTACAACTAATACAATCACACAAAATCTATATATGATAACAATTTTTGTATAGGTTTTAATGCTACTTGCTAGTTATGTTTACATATAATATGGTAGAAACTATGTAGGGTACTAAGATCAAGCTTAAATTAACCCAAACATCAACAGTTGAATGAATCTTCATTTGTGCATTTGATCTCAATAGCATCGAGACATGCCAAAGCATATTTAAGGGACATTTCTAAAGGAGTCACTTTAAGTATTTCCTCTATATTTTAATTGCCCACAAAACTTCATAATCAAGATATTAGGAACTTCTAGCACTAAGGTCCTTAAAACAAGTCTTATTTGTCTACTCTCTCTTGCCATTAAAATTAGTGTAAATTATTTGTCAAATAATAATTAAATTAGTTATATTAATTGTTAATCACCATAAGGAGTATGCTTCAACTTCCAATTTGTTATAAATCATGGGCGGGAGTGGGAGAGGAGTGGGGAGAGGAAGAGGCAATTTTGATGGGTTTGGTTTTTGTGGGCATGAGGCTAGCTTTGATCAAAGCTTGTGTCATGGGAATCATGGAAACCTCCTAGGGTCCATGGAGCATGTGATTAGCATCAACTCAAACTGGTAGTGAAACAAAGGGGTTTCAACAAGGAATATTTTGGTTGATTCCTCCGGGTTGAAAATTCCTGTGAAGAACCTATTGTTAGAGAATCCAAAGATTAACCCAGGTGGTACCAAGTGGAGCTCATTGTTCAGGGTCAAACCTTTAGGTAAATCAGCCTTTCCTGAGGTTAACAATATCTATAACTCTTCTAAAGGCATCTATGCCATTAATATTCCTAATTCATTGATAGATCATTTGGCTAAAATCATGGAACTAACCCTAGTGGGTAAGTTTGCTAGATCTAGACCTAATGTTGATGTTGTGAGAAGCTTTACTAAGAGAAAGTTGTCTCTTAAGGCTCAAGTTGAGATAGAGGCTATGACTAAGGGTTTCTTCTCCTTTGAGTTTACAAATGAGGAAGATTTATTAAATGTTCTATGTGGGGAACCTTGGATGATGGGAAAAGTTTCTCTTGCTTTAGTTAAATGGTCTACTAACATGGATATGAATGAATCCATCTTTTCTTCTGTCCTTGTATGGGTTAAACTCTTAGGCCTCCCATTAGAATATTGGAATGAGGACATCTTTGAAGGGGTGGCTAGCTCATTTGGAAAAGTTCTATCTATTGACTCTATGATGACATCTAGATCTAGAATAGTTTATGCTAGAATATGTGTCAACATAGAAGAAGACTAAGAACTACCTCACATTATTTTATTTCACTTGAAGCTTGGAAAATGGGCACATGAAGTAGATTATGAAACCATCTTGTTTTCCTATTTTTATTGCAAAAAAGTAGGTCATTGGGCAAAACAATGTCCTCAAAGATTGACTAAGGAAAAACTTTTAAAAAGGGAAAGGAATAGGAAAAAATATGGCAAAAAAAATAATCTAAGGAAGATTTTAAAGTGGTGGAGAAAATGACAAGAAGAGGAATTGACCTAAGGGAGAAATTTAACATCAAAATGGGTGAATCAAGAGAATGAAGAACATCATGAGGAAGGGGAAATCAAGGAAAATAACACCATAAAAATAGTAATTGAGGGAAGTGAGGTCAATATTAATTCAAAAGATATAGATGATCTTAATGGACCTTATAGTAATGTTAATCAGCAAAAGAGTAAACTTCAAAGCCATGGAATCCATAACTTACCTAGTGAGAATGGGAGGAAATCCCAAGCTATGATAGAAATGAATGAATCATAGGTTGTGGTTTGGTCAGAGGAGATTCTAAATACTAATAAAGAACCACTAAATGAATGGACTCATTCATTATCTAAGAAGAATGGAGGGAGAAATAAGGGGACAAACAATGAAGAAATCTTTGGTACATCAAAAGGTGGTGCCAACACGAGACAAAAGGTGAAGCAGATGTTGGTCTAAATAAACTAGGTTGTGGAAGACTGCCAGGCAAAACATAGTGAGACCAAGAATGCCAACATGAAATGGTGGATGGAAGATAAAAAATCATCCAAGAGGTCTGCCAATCACTGAAATTAGAAAATGATCTCTTGGAATATCAGAGGATTAAATAGTCCTCACAAACAAGAAATATTAAGAAACATGGTCCGAGACCACAAACCTGAAATTGTCATGATTCAAGAAACAAAAATGTCAAAGGAAATGGTGGAGAGAATTAAGATTTTTAATAATGGTGGAGTGGAAAGTAGTGATTCTAAAGGATCTTCTGGTGGTACTGCTATCTTCTGGAATCAAAATCATGTGGTAGGAAACCCTCTTTTTAATAATAATAATTTGGTTGCTATTAGGTTCACTTTCATTAGAGATATATTTGAATGCATTGTGACTAATATTTATGTCCCAAATTCTAGATCGAGTAGGAAATCTTTTTGGAATAAAATTGAAAAATTAAGAGCTTAGCATTTTATGGATAGACAAATAATTATGGGGGATTTTAAAACCCCTATCAAAGATAATGAAAAATTAGGGGGGATGACTCTAGATCTGGATAATAGACTTGACTTGATAAACTTTATAAATAGTAATGATCTGTTAGATGTGGATCTAATTGGTTCTTAGTTTACTTGGTCTAACAGAAGGGTTAGAAAGGATCATATTCAAGTTAGGCTTGATAGAGTTTTAATCTCTTTGGACTAGTTGTCGAGCTACTCTTGTAAGTTGTCATCACTTCCTCACTTGGGATTAGATCACTCACCTTTGTGCTTCTATGCTAAGGTTGTCTTAGGTAAATTCAACCATCCTTTTAGGTTTGAAAGAATGTGGCTCCTTCATAAAGACCTTGCCAATAGAATAAGGGAATGGTGGAATATACAGGTTGAAGGAACTGCTATGTTCAAAGCTGCTAAAAAACTTAGTAATGTTAAAACCAAAGTCAAGTTTTGGAATAAAAAGGTTTTTTAAGACATTTTTAAAGAAAAGGAGGACATTTTATCAAGGTTGTCTTTGATTCAAGAAGCTATCCAAAAAATTGGATTTATGAAGCAGCTAAAGATAAAGGAAGGTGAATATCTTACTAAAGTCCAAAATGTTATTTCTGATGAGGAAACCTATTGGAAACAAAGGTCAAGGGTTTTACATCTTCAATCTAGTGATAGAAATACATTCTTCCATGTGACTATTTCCAAGCACAAAGAGGCCTGTAGAATCAACACCATAAAAACTAAGGATGGTACCTGGAATAAGGATGATCAAATCAAAAAAGTTATGATTGATTACTTTTTAAAACTTCTTCAACATGAAAATTTGGATCTTCAAATGTAGGAGAGTATTCTTGAAGTAATTCCCAAAGGTATAAATGATTATCAAAATAAGAATCTTACAGCCATTCCCTCAATTAAGGAAATTAAAGTGGTGGTGTTTTCTTTTGAAGGAGAAAAGTCTCTAGGCCTAGATGATGGCTTTCCGATGTTCTTTTTTCAAAAGTTCTGGAACATTGTGGAAGGTGATGTGACTAATTTTGTCAAAGAGTTTTTTAGGTCCCAAACTTTGCTAAATGGACTTGATGTGACTTTCATTGCTTTAATTACTAAAAGTCCTAGAGCTGACAAAGTGGATGGTTTTAAACCAATAAGTCAATGTGACTCTTTATACAAAATTATCTCGAAGGTGATCACTTAAAGATTTTTAGCTATTCTTCCTTCCATTATTTCGGAGCAACAAAATGAGTTTGTCCCAGGAAGGAAAATATTGGATTCTATTATCACTATGCATGAAAATATTTATTCCCTCCAAATGTTGCATAAAGAAGGTTTCCTAATGAAATTAGATCTTTCCAAGGCTAAATTAGATAGGATTGATTGAAGTTTTGTTTTTCGGGTCTTAACTCAATGGGTTTTAGTAATAGAGTGGTCAACTTGGTGAATGGTTCATCTTCAATTTTTTTAAAACCTTCTACAGGAATTAGACAAGATGGCCCAATTTCACCTATCCTTTTTGCTATTATGGCTAAATCTTTGTGGAGAATTATAAGTTATTATGTTGAAACTAATAGAATAAAGGGTCTTAATACCTCCTTTGGGCTCAAAGCTTTCTCTCATGAGCAATTTGTTGATTACACTATCATGATGGATAGATCAACAATAAAAGAAGCAAAAATGTTTAAGCTAGAAGTGCTCACTACTTATACTAAATCCTCTAGTCAACTCATTAAGTAGTCTAAGAGCTTTATTTTTTTTCATGAATACTCCTATTTATAGGCAAGTCAGGATTGCTATGATTCTTGATTGCAAGATTGGAGCTTCCCTAACATGTACCTTGGTCTTCCCTTGGGTATGAAGGTGGATAACTTCTTCTAGAAAAACATAATTGACAGATTCAATGCTAAAATTGCAAAATGGAAAGGGGCTCTTCTAAGCCAAGCTGGTAAGATCCGAGTCCTTAAAGTTACTCTGCAACATCTTCCTATCTATATATGCCCTGAGTCTTTTCTCTATACTGACAAAAATTGCTGATGCTATTGAAAAGATCCAGAGAAACTTTCTTTGAATGGGGGTTGAGAAGAAGAATAAATTTCATTTGGTCCAATGGGAAGATGTTTGTAAATGAAACAATTATGATGGGCTTGAGTTAAGATCTATAAGGCTAACTAATAAAGCTCTTCTTCATAAAAAAAAACTATGGAGAGTGTTTGACTCGGACAAAGAATGGAGTAGTATTATTAAAGACAATTTTTTTTTTTCAAATTTTAGTAATTTGTATTCTTTCTTAGATTCTAAATAGACAATTAATGGTTTGATCATTTGGAATAGTATTCAAAAGAGTAGAAATCGAGCGAAAATTGGTAGTGGTTGGGTTCTGGGTAATGGTCTAAAGGTTGATTTTTGGGATGATCAATGGCTGATGGAGAAACCAATGAAGGATTATCTTAACCTTGCTATTCATCAAAATACTTGTGTTATCAATTTTGGGAGGAAAGTGGCCAACTACTGGACGAATGATACTTGGGTGAACTTGACTATCATTAGTCAGGATCTAGATCTGATATCAAATAATCTTAACCAATGGTTCTTAAGAGAGAATGTGGAGGACAGGTTTATCTAGAAATTTAACCTAGATGGAAACTATAGTGTGAATTTTTCTTGTAAGGAATGCTTTAAAACTAAGAAAAAACCCTTTTGGGCTAAGGCTTGGGTCAAAGACCTTACTCCAAAAATCAATACCTTTTACTGGATTTTTCTTTAGAATAAAATATTGACTACTGATAATCTGATAAGGAAGGGAATGATTATTCCTAATAGATGTTACCTGTGTTAATAGGAGGCAAAAAGTGCTAATCATCTTCTGTTGAAATGTCAATACATGGAGGAAATTTGGAATTTGATCCTTGCTAAAATGGACCTATCTTGGATCTTTCCTAACTCCATTCAATATTTTTTGATCAATGGAAAAGCCCTGTTAACAACTCTTCTTTTCAAAAGCTTTGGAATTCCATAGCCCCCTATATTATTTGGCACACCTGGAAAGAGAAAAGAAACTTTATTTTAAGGGATAAGGATAGGAAGGCTAAATATAATGTGGAAAGAATTTTTTTTCATTAATGAAAATATTTATATTTCTAATGATGAAAACAACAATTGTAAGGTGAGCGATAAGGAAAGCCTTGAGAGGTGAGAGATTTGTAAGTTTAAGAAAGACTCTAATAAAAATAGGGAAGATGTGGTCTGGACTTCTCCCCCCATGGTTGGGTCAAAGCTAACTTTGATGGTGCTACCAAAGGGAACCCAAGAATTGTTGGTTGTGGTGGAATTTTGAGAAATGGGTATGGGAGTTGTCTTTGTGTGATTACTATGCCTTTTGGTACTCAAACCAATCATTGTGTGGAATCAATGGAAGCTCTCACTATTATCAATATGGCAAGGGAAATTAGTTGTAATCATATTTGGCTTGTCATAGATTCTAAAAATATAGTTAACAGTATAAAAGGGCAAGAATATCCTAGTATTACAATGAGTCATATTATAGACAAAATTACAACTATTTAAATCCAAACTTTTGAAGAAATCTATGTTTTTAATGAATTTAGAGAAGCAAATAAAGCTATAGACGGGCTGGCTAATTTGGCCACAAGGAGTAATGATATTATAAAGTAGAAAGGTACAAAAAATATGGAGGACAAGCTCATTAATATAATAAATCATTATAGATTAAACTCTCGAGCAAGGGTCATTATTAATCAAAATGAAGGAAATAATTAATTATTTTATTACACTAGTACTTTGTTCATGAGGAAAAACACTGGGTTTTGAGATTGCGTGGGGTTCAAGACTCACTTAGATTGTAAAGAAGATTGTATAAGTAAATTAAGGTGTATGCAAAATCTAGTGTTGCAAGGGCTTCATATCCACAAAACAAAGCAGGCCATGGGGATTGATCTAAATTTTTTGAGCTGGAGGATTGTCAATGGAAGGAGCATAAAAATACCTGGAGAATTTTAAAGAAAGGTGATGTTGCAAATTTTTTGAGATGTTAGAGAATGGTAAGGTAATTCTACATAACCATAGGGTTATTGTCAATATCAACCTGATTTCTAAAGTTATTGGGTTGTCAAATTCTGGTAATTTAAAAAAAAGATATTAAGTATGCGAAGAAAGCCCTTAATAATGGATTCGAAGGATGAGAAGGAGGACAACATCACTATTTTTCCTGGGAATCCTAAGAAGAGAAAGGCTAAGGAGGATATGCCTTTGGAAAGGAGAAGTGATGAGACACCTAAAATTCTTGGCCCCTCTCCTTCCCTCTCCTCACCTTAGAAGAAGATAAAAGAGATCTTGGTGGAAGACAGTGGAGAGGAGGTAATGAAAGAAAGGAGGAGAGCATGGAGAAACTTCAATACCAAAATGGTGAAGATGGGGATCATCAGAGAGACAATGAATCCTCAAGCTCTCGAAGACAAGGAGAAAAAACTTCATTTTGAAGAACTCATAGACCTGACTTTGGTAGAAATCTTAGACAATGTAAGGGAGATAGGGCTCAATCTACTCAATAATGCCAAAAATAGTATGATAGACAACTTCCACTCAATTAAATGGTTGTTCCATGAGATTGAAGAGCTTAAGGAGGAAAAGTGTCAGGAGGGAGGCCAAAGGAAGAGCAGCGACCAAGGTTCTCTAGCCAACTAGGAGGATCGTATTTCTAAGGTCAAGAAAAGGGTGCAAAGGATGGAGATATCAAACCAAAATCTTACTAATTAGGTGATCGCCCCTCTAAAAATTCTAAATGAGAACTTCAAAGGCCTAGGTGAATCGTGGAAACATGCAGGCATTGGTGGGGAAAAGGATGAAAGGGTCAATGAGGATTTTAGGCAAGGGCTTGGTAGAACATTCTACTAATTTGAACTAGGAGTGTGTGACTATGGAGATCAAGAGTGCTAATGAAGTAGCTAAAACCATGCAGGAACTTGATAGGAAGATTAAATAGTAAGGGTTTTATTTCTTGTCCCATCCTTTTGTTAGTTGGATCGTTGGCTTTTCCTTTCTGGCTATTGGCTTGTCTTTTGTTTTGGCTTTATGTAGGTAGAAGTATTGGGTCTAGACTTATTTAATATTATGCTACCAGCTATTTTGTAAAAACTTTTAGGTTTTAGGATCCTTGTAAAACCTATTTTTCTTAATAAAAAATAACTTTATGTATTTTTTCTTTGAATGCAGAGTAGAATTCTTCGCAAGATGAATGACACTTTGGCTATTTATAAACAAATAATTATCACTCTGAGGGTTTCCCAGTTCTTCCAAGAAGAACTAAAATCATATCATCTCATTGGCTTTCTCTGTAGTGGCAACATACTATGCCTCTGTAGTGGATAAAGAATTAACCTTCTATAATTGAGAAACCCAGCTCACAATTGCCCCACCAACAGTAAATACATAACCTATAGTACTCCACTTGGTATCAATATCCCCTGCCAATTTGAGTCAACATATCCCTATAAAACAATAGTGGAGCCCCCAAAGTGTAAATACTTATTGGATGTACCTCTCAAATATCTGAGAATCCATTTTATGTATTCTAATGCTCAATTCCTAGATGATTCATATATCTACTAATGACTCCCACTACATGGGCAATATCTGGTCTTATACATAACATAGCATACATCAAGCTTCCTAAAACTGAAGCATAAGGAACCTTGGACATATTATCCTCCTCTTCTTGTGTCTTTGGACACATCTCCTTAGTTAACTTCAAATGACCAGGTAAAGTTGTGCTGATAACTTTAGCTTTTTCCATAGAGAAATGTTGCAATACCTTCACAATATAATCAACTTGAGATAAAGTTAATTCCCTGTTCTTCCTATCTCTGCAAATCTTCATACCAAGGATTTGTTTTGCTGCCCTCAAATCCTTAATAGCAAATGCATGTGCTAACTGGCATTTCAACCCCTTAATGTGATCCATGTTAGACCCAACTACAAGCATATCATCAACATATAAACATAAAATAATGTAGTTATCATCATCCAACCTCTTAAAATAAACACAATGATCTAAATGACACCTACTATATCCATGCTCATACATAAAATTGCCAAATTTCAAATACCATTGTCAAGGGGCTTGTTTCAAGTCATATAGACTTTTCTTCAATTTGGACGGTAAGTTCTCCTTACCTTCGACCTCAAATCCTTGTGGTTGTGCCATATATATCTATTCATCCAAATCACCATGAAGAAAGGCTATTTTAACATCAAGCTACTCCAAATGCAAATCTTTAGTAGACAATACTTAAAATGGTACAAATATAAGTCATTTTTACAATAGGAGAGAATATCTCATCAAAATCAATGCCTTTTTTCTATGCAAATCCTTTTACAGTTAACTTGGCTTTAAATCTCTTCTTACCTCCATCCTCTTCTTTCAACTTGTAAACCCATTTATTATGTAAAGCCCTTTTACTTGCAAGCAACTTGCATAAATTCCATGTCTTATTTTTCAGCAAAGGGTCCATTTTGTCTTTCATTGCAGATTCCCATTGAATCTTAATATCCACCTGCATAGTTTTATCATAACATTCAGGTTCACTAGCATAAGCTAGTAATATAGAGTACAAAGAAGGAGAAAATCTTTCTAGAGGTCTACTTAGCCTTATTGACTGTCTAACATTCACTAGGGTTTGTGGTATTTTTTGTTGTAGTTGTTGCACATCATGAGGAATTACTAAAACATCATCTTTTGGAGTATCATCTAGCACTACATAATCATCTTCTTTCTTCTCCTGTTGCTGCAACATATCTTTGTACGACACTTTCTCATTGAATATGACATGCCTAGTTCTTAAAATTTTACGATTTTCAAAATCCCAAAGCATATAACCAAATT
Organism: Cupressus sempervirens; assembly: GCA_028749045.1. NCBI lineage: Eukaryota > Viridiplantae > Streptophyta > Pinopsida > Cupressales > Cupressaceae > Cupressus > Cupressus sempervirens. Next base: position 562,870,072 of record CM053785.1, on the reverse strand, counting down.
GATTGATGTCATATCCAACAAATACACATTTCTTCGATTAGCTTCTAGCTTGATTCTATTTTAAGAATCTATATGAGCAAATGCTTCACAACTAAAAGTCTTGGGAAAAGAACAACTCACCTTCTTACCACTCCATGCTTCCTCTAGAATACCACAACCCAAAGGAGTAGAGGGACCTCTATTAATCAAATATAAAATAGTATCGACAACCCCCACTACATATCTAAGGGCAACCCAACATGTAACCTCATACTCCTTGCACCCTCCATTATAGTGTTGTTCATGCGTTTAGCCACTCTATTTTCCTATGGAGTCCTTGGAAGAGTTTTCTATATATGAATACCATTAGTAAAGCAATAATCTTCAAATTCATGACTGCAATACTCACCACCATTATCAGATTTGAGACATTCTAATTTCTTACCAGTCTCATTTTCAACCAAGCATTTCCATTTCTTAAAAGTTTGAAATACATCATATTTTTGTCTAAGGAAATAAACCCATGCTTTTCTAGTTGCATCATCAATAAATGTAACATAATAATGAGAGCCACCAAGGGAAGATACCTGAGCTGGTCCTCATACATTTGTATACACAAGCTCTAATCTTTCATTTTCTTTTCCTTCCTAGTCTTCACAAAACTCACTCTCTTTGTTTTCTGTATACACGTCTCACAGAAATCCATATTAACACATTTCAAAACTAGTAAAACTTTCTATGAATGAAGTACTTTCATACCTTTCTCACTCATCTGCCCAAGTCTGTTGTACCACAATGTTGTATCAAAATCTATAACAACTATTTATTCTCCCTGCTCAACTGCAACAATAGTTCTTGAACATTCATTTTTCTCTAAAACAATTAAAGTAGAAGGAACAATATGACCTATAAAAAGATATAAGGTGCCTATTCTCACACCTTTTTCTACTACAAGGGAACCTTTTGAAACCTTCCAATTTTTATTATTAAAAGTAACTACACAACCTTCATCACCGAGTTGCCCTACTGAAATTAAATTCCTACTCAACCTTAGAACATGTCTTGCCTCATGTAGTAGCCAATGATTCCTATTTTGCAACTTAATCTTAACTTTTCCCTTTCCAACAATCTAGCAGGGTTCATAATCCCCCAAATAAACAAGCCCAAAATCCTCTTGGACATAATCAATGAAATAACCTCTATGAGGTGTAGCATGAAATGAAGCACTAGAATCTAAAACCCATGAATTATCAACACTTTCTAAAGACGGAAGCAAAGCATCCTCTTCACATTTGTTACTTACCACATTTGCCTTGTTCCCTTTTGGTTTATCTCCTTCATTTTTCTTTTGAGACCAACAATCTTTCTTCTTATGCCCTCGTTTCCCATAGTACCAGTAGTCGTTTGGTCCTCTTGATTGAGACCTCTTCCCCTTTGATTTTCCTCTTGATTTCTCACGATTTCTAGAATTATTTCCTCTCTTAGTCATTCTGCCTCTTCTTTGTGCGTTCAAAGCACTTCTAGATGTAGATCCACCTAAGGTTTTCCTATGAGTTTTCTCACTCAAAATAACACTAATCACATCATCATATTGTAGGGTATTATATCTAGAGATAGAATTACTCATAGTCATTACCAAGCCATTATAGATTTTAGGCAAAGAACACAAAATCAAGAGAGCTTTAATTTCTTCATCAAAATTTATACCCACTAGATAGATAACTGACTAGTAATAGTATTAAACTCATTTAAATAATTTGCAACAAATCCACCTTTTTCCATTTTCATATTAAATAAATGCTTCATGAGTAATACCTTATTTGAAGTGGAGGACTTTTTGTACAATATTGCTAGGGTTTTCATCAACTCTTCCATCATCTTTGCTTTTGTAATGTTAAATGTCACCGATGGTGCCAGGCATAATCAAATGCATCCAAGTGCCTTTCTATCTAAAAGGTCCCAGTCCTCATTTGTCATAGTTCCCTGGTTCTTAGTTTTTCCTTCCAACAACTTCCATAAATCCTTATGATAAGGGTAGTCCTCCATTTGCATTTTTCATAATTGAAAGTTCTTCCCATTAAACTTGTTAGCCTTCAGCTTACCCTTGTCTGCCATTGCTCCCACTCAACCATGAGACTTTCCTACAGAGGATAACTAAAAAAACAACCTCGCTTTGACACCACTTATTAGGATTTAACCTTAGATAGAAATGACAAATACATGCAAATATAAACAATATCAGAAAATAATAAATCACACAGAAAAGAACACAAGACACCAAGATTTAACATGGTTCACCCAAACCCTAGGCTACATCCACCAAACAACAAGTCTAATATTATTACGATCTAGTGATTACAACCTGAGTACAATCTGTAATCCTTTACAGATCAATACTACTGTAAGAAGAAAATTTTGCATCACACCTTATACCCTAACCCTAAGCCCTTTTATACAAGTATTTTTACTACTTTAGGGTTAAAATTAGTTACAACATTTTGGCCATACATTGGCAAATAATCAGCCATAAATTGGTGAATAATAGTATGCATAACACTTACCTAATCAATCACCACAAACTAACTGTAAGAATTTGTCTTAGGCCAGAATTCACCCAAGACCAAGGAACTCAAACATAAGCACACAATAGACCAATAGAGAGAGAGAGAGAGAGAGAGTATGATCAGAATGACGATATTCATTCAATATACCCACTTGAGAGTACACTAGGAGTGCCTATATATAAAGGCCTTAGGAGAGCTTCTAGATTCCATAAAAATCAGCATCATGATAAGTCATACAACTAGGCACATGTCCACCAGATATGGGTTATCCTCCAGTAAGCACGAAATTAAATGCGATGATGTGAGGATAAGCCTACAATGGTGTAGCACGCAAATTAGTGGTGTAGACAACATGTGCTAAATGAGGAGTGCAGATAACTGTGTTGTTTACATGACTACTCACTGAATGATGCAAACTCCTATGCTGTAGACACCATGTGCATAATTAGAGTTGTGTAACTATGAGAGTACACAAACTCCTAAGTGTCTCACCTAAATAAATAATAAAATAATGCATTAACCTAAGTAAACTTAAGTAAGTGTAATAATACTTATTACACTTACACCCCCCCTTAAGTGCAACTTAGGAGAATGCCCTTAAGCTTCAAAAAAATAGGATGCAATGCAAAATGGGTCTCAACTACTAGGCCATGTTAGGTACCCATGTACATAATGATATGCAATCTCTCATAAAGTGGAAAAAGAGGGAAAACCTCATGGGAAAAACCCTCCCCCAAAAAGAGATATGAATAGGGATGCATGGATGGATGGAGTAATCAAGACCCCCCCATTATGACATACATCTAGTATATATATAAGAGAATGATGAGAAGAGGAAGAGAGATAGGATAGGCTCCCTCCTAGAGAAGAATGTCAAACAATGACTTCTCTAATGAAGATGTTGATCTAAGACTGCAGAATGGTGTTCCTCTCCTTAGGAAGAAATAAGACCAAAGGTACAAATGAGATGCTTCCACTGTGCATGGAAAGAATTCCATGGATAAGTGATGTCTCTAAAACCTACTCAATTGGCTGAAGAACCTGTCTCAAAGTACTATCTATCTCTGCAACTGATGAAGAACCCTACTGCAACTACTGATCATAAGTATCACCAATCACTTCAACTTGTGAGGATTGATCATCTAGAGAATGAAAAAGAGAGTCAAATGGAGCCCTCGTGACAAGTGAAGAAGGTGCTACAACATCAAGAAGAAGAGGCAGATCATTAATATTGTCCCCCAAATTTTTCACTAAACTTGTACCTATAAGACTTGATGTACCCTGTTGTGCTTGACCTATCATTGTGGCAATGTATGCATGTGGACTGAACTAATGTAGTGACCTCTCACTGCAACTATCGATAGAACTCCATGTGTCTAAATCTATTGAAGCACTATCGCTAGTGTCACTATTAGTTTCCACACAATATGATGTGCGAAGAGGAGTAGAGGACAAGCTTGGTGAAATTTCCTCAAAGTATACATCCTTCTCCACAAAAATTTGATGTGTCTCAGGAGCTAGAAGTCTGTATGTCTTCACACTGTCTTCATAACCAATGAAGGCACAAGGTCAAGGTGACTGTGCCTTGCATCCCCTAGAAGATACCTTTTCCCATGCAGGACAATCAAAGACTCTGAAGTGTGTCACAATAGGTTTTTTGTGGCACCATCCTCAAAAGGAGTTTTTCCATCTAATGTTGGATGAGGAGAATGTTAAGAATGTGAGTGGCACTAGAGATTGCTTCGACTTCTAATGATAGATCTAGAGACTTGGTGTGAATCATGCAACTTGCCATAGACTTAAGAGTTCAGATCCTCAAAGCTGCAACATCTATCTTATGTAGACTAAATGCTGGCAGAGTTTGAAGATCAATGCCCTCAAGTTTGCAAAAGTCCATAAGTCTTATGTTCACATACATGCTTCCATTATCCATTTGAAAAACTTTGATGGCCTTTTTGGATTTATGTTTTACATGAGTCTTGAAGTCTAGAAACTTTTCCAACACTTCATTCTTATTATGAAGAAAATAGACCCAAGTGTACCTTGAAAAGCCATCAACAAGGGTTAGTATGTAGCAACCCTATCTAGATGCAAAAGGACATGCTAATACCATGTGAACCATCTGTAGAACACCTGGTGCTCTTAAAGACTTCCCTTTCTATAACTTCCCCTCAGGATGCATATCCACTGAATCTATTAAACATTCACCCTTAGAAAAGTCGATTTGAGGTAGACCTTTGACCATTCTGTATGTGTAAAGTTGCTGAAGATAGCGAAAGTCAAGATGACCATACCGTTGATGACATAATTGCATGTTTGAATTGGATTTAGATAACAAGGCCTTTGAAGGAGACTTGGGCACAAAATGGGAGAAAAAGTACAACATTTTGTTATGATTCACTTTCCCCACTGCAACCAAGGAATCATCTTTAAGACTGTACACTTTTATTGAGTCTAGAAGGAACTCAACTCTATGTCCATCTCCAAGGTGAGTGATTTGGTAGATTGATAGGAGATTTGAACTTAGGTTTGGAACATAGAGAACATTTTGAAACTCTCCATTTTCCATCTCCACGTCTCCTTTTCCTTCAACTTCCACTTTGGTATCATCTCCTATGAAGATGTGTGGTACCTTTGATTGCTTCAATGAAGAAAAAAATTCCTTTGAAGAACCCATATGATATGAGGTACCTGAGTCAAATATCGATTCCTTTGAATAATTTGAATTAACCATGAGTGCTTGCCCTTTGCCTTTTGAATCTAAAGAAGATCCTTTCTCCTTGTAAGCTTTAGGCAATGGAACATTATGTCTCTTCATGATGTTGGTCGATTCATCAATCTTTTTAAGATAACACTCATGCTCTTCATGACCCAATTTCTTGCAATAAGCACACTTCTTCTTCTCCTTATTATTGTTGTCCTTCTTGTTGGAATTTGAGGACTTGCCTTGTTGATTGGATTGTGGTGTTGTCTTTTCTGCATCCTCTAATTTGTTCTTCCATTTTTTCTTACCCTTTCCTTTATTTGAAGACTATCTTGCTGAATTTTGAGAACCCTCATTGTTGGCCACCAATGCTTTAGACTGAGGTGATTTGAGAATCCCCATTGATTTCAACTTCTTTTCTTTGTCATCCAACAGTTTAGCATATTCGTCAAAAGTAACTTTCTTGTAGGAAGACCCTAAGGTAGTCTTAGAGGTGTTAAAAGAAGATACAAATGTGGAATACTTTGATGGTAGCTTGTTATGTATGAGATTTTGGATCACGTACATGAGTCGTCTGCCCTCGCAAAAATTACAAAACCCGGGGACCCGCCTGGAATTTGCAATCGGAAGATTTTTCTGCCCTCACAAAAATTTACAAACCCCACCCGCTCAAAATTTGGACCTGAAAGTTTTTTCCGCCCTCGCGGAATTTACAAACCCCACCTGCTCGAAATTTGGCACTTGGAAATTACGAAACCCCGCCTGCCTGGAATTTGGACTTGGAAGATTTTTTCGCCCTCACAGAAATTGCAAACCCGACCCACATGGAAATTGCACTTGGAAAACTTTTTCGCACTTGCGGAAATCACAAAACCCCACCCACGGGGAATTCGGCACTCGGGAGATTTTTTCGCCCTTCCAGTCTGTCATCTTTGATAGAACTCTCACAATTAGTAAGCTTTGTCCTTAATTCATTCACCTTGATGATGAAATTCTGAATTGAATCATATGACTTAGGATCTAAGGATACAAGCTCATCTTCAATTTTGAACACATCCTCTTCAGACACTTTACCATAAAGGTTTTCAAGGGTATCCCAAGCTTCCTTGGATGTAGAACACTTCTTGATTTGATACATGATCTTATCATCAACCCCCAAATATATATCACCTAGGGCTTTCCTATCCATTGCTACCCAAGATGAAATATCACTTTTTGAAACTTTATCACCTACTGGTTTAGGAAGAGTACCATCTACATATTGTGAAACTCCATTATGCATTAAGTGATACCACATTTTGATTGACCACATAGCATAGTTATGAGGAGTTAATTTTTGAAACTTAAAGTTTCCCATAATGAAAAAAATGAAAGAAAAGTGCAAAAAAGAAAGATCACAACACCAAGAACACCCCCCCTTTTCACTAAATCAAGAAACCCCCCAAACATAGATGCTTTGGGCACTTTATCAGTAGTGCAATTACAATGGGCCACTTGCCAATTTTTTCCTTCATGGACTTTTGATTTTTCTTGTTACAACCTCTTGATGGATTACAAATCTAGAACTTTACAATGTGCTACAATTCTGAAGCAATATAAAGCAAAGAAAGGCCCTATTGCTAAAAGTGATAATTTGGTTCACAGAACCCTATAATCTGATAGCAAATTTGCAAAGTAGACAAAAAATAATGCACTTTCAAAAAAAAAGAACCTGTTTTTGACTCCAGATGTGCCTATACAGAGCGTTTGAAGTTGCAAAATGTAGGATTATGCAAGTACAGTCACCAAAAAATAAAAATTCTAACAAATCCTTACACCAAAAATAGAAAAGAGCTGCACCACTAAAAATATAGGAAATTCTACCCAATTTCAAAAAAATTACACCTGATTTGGAGTCCAGATGTCCAAGTTATGGCCTCTTGAAGTCGGACTGCAAAAACTAAAATCAATTTGGAGAGGGGTTGCATCAATGAATGATGGGGTTAATTTGACGGTCATATGACCATTGCAACAATTTAAATTTGGCATGTTTTGATGGTTAGACGGTCGTCAAATTTAAGCTAGTGAACTAGCAACGTCAGTGTACTCTAGCCTTGTGATGACATCAGTATGTACAGGATTGCCTGTAAAATCTGTACTGTATGGGCTTATCAATGTGGCAGATGACAGGGCTACTGATTAAGATTGTACAAGGCATCCATGTGGATTCGACGTATCATCCAAATGTCCTATTGACTGGGACGAGTGGGTGAGCAAACGTGTTGTGCACTGTCACTGTTGACTGGATATGCATAGGCAGTGATTGTGTAGGTGGGTCGCCAAGATGTCAACGCGTGTCAAATTTCTTAGATGATGTGTGTCCCATCTTGAGTTCACTGCATAAGAGTTCAAAAGTATTATGGGCGCTAGTTTTATGCTTTGCTGACGTCAGTTATCACAGTGTCAGCTAGACCTTTTTAGCGATGTAGGTATCCTCAACACATCACCGGAAGTGGGTTGCCAAATTTTAAAATTATCTCACCTGCATTGGATTCTATGTTCATCGGGATCAGGTTTGACATGCCAGGAACTTGACTTTATCATGCCGAAAACCTGTTTGCCCGACCTCAGAATCTCTTACGTTCACCGGAGGGATTGCGCTCGCTAGATGTCTGAAAATGGTCACCGATTTATTTAGTCACAGTTAGAGTTGTGGGTTTTTGTCCTACATTGGTGGGAATAAAAGCCCACAGGGTTTATAAATAGCAAAACCCTTAATCGCTTTGTCAAAGTCAAGGGCCATCAGGTTTGGATGGGGCTTCGACTGTGGAAGTTTGTGGAGATTTGTGGAGACTTGGCCAGATTTCTAGTGAGGTAGTTATCCAATGTACAACTAGAATTTGTAGAGGCCAAATTTTAATGGTAAGGCCTAAACTATGCAAATATGTCTACTAATTAAATGAAATAAACCCTCTAAAATTGTAGAGCCGAGAGCTAACAGCCCAGTTCTACAAAAAAAATTTCTTTGACTGGGCAACTATTCCAAAAATAAAATTTGAAAATTATAGAGAATTAATAAATCTGAAAATGCAAATAATCAGATCGAATTTGATCATACCTGAACTGCAAATTGAGGCCTCCGAGTTTCGATTTGCAAAATTTTTTGCCTCACGATCAACTTTTACCCAATATAGGAAAGTTTATAGTTGATCTTCACCGAATTGACGCTATGGACACAACGATGAGGTCAGATCTGGCTCTAGACACTTCCAATTTTTGCAGATCCTCTGAATTCAGGTCGAGGTGCTGAAGCATGAACGGTCTCGAATGGCTACATGTAGAGAATCTCCCTCAGCTCTGATACCATGTAAGAATTTGGCTTAGGCCAAAATTCACTCAAGACCAAGGAACTCAAACATAAGCACACAATAGACCAATAGAGAGAGAGTATGATCAGAATGATGATATTCATTCAATATGCCCACTTGAGAGTACACTGGGAGTGCCTATATATAAAGGCCTCAAGAGAGATTCTAGAATACATAGAAGTCAGCATCATGATAAGTCATACAACCAAGCATATGTCCACCAAATATGGGTTATCCTCCATTAAGCACAAAATTAAGTGCGATGATGTGAGGATAAGCCTACAATGGTGTAGCACGCAAATCAGTCGTGTAGACAACATGCTAAATGAGAAGTGTGGATAACTATGTTGTTTACATAACAACTCAATGAATGATGCAAACTCCTGTGTTGTAGACATCATGCACATAATTAGAGTTGCATAACTCATGAGAGTACACAAACTCCTAAGTGTCTCTTCTAAATAAATAATAAAATAATGCATTAACCTAAGTAAACTTAAGTAAGTGTAATAAGTAAATACTTATTTACACCAACACTAACAAAATAGGACAAAAAAAGTATGGTTGTCATCTCGCTCCCAGAGGACTCCTCTGATGAGTCTTCTAATTTGGATAAGGACCTTAAGAAGAAGAAAAAAATCAAGGTGTCTGAAGCACAAGGGACTACTTCGTCCACTTCTACTAATAGTTCTAAGGATAATTCTACCTCCTTGGAGACTAAGGACCAGGATATTGAGAAAAATGGTAGTTCTAAAGGGGAGGAGGTTCGCACTCCTGATGATGATGATCAGGACAATTCTAAGGAAGAGGAAAATATTAACATGGAAGAGGAATGTGGGGAAGGTAATGAAGATCTCACACCCACAAGGATAATGCTGAAGAAAAGCTAGAAAAAAAAAAGATGATAATAATACAAAGTGTAATGTTGATATTAATAGAGGGTATGGTGTGGAAGACAAGGAGATTCTAGAGGATGATAATTATGCTAGTGATGAGATTGGGGAGGACTATATTAAGGAAGCTAAGGGGTTCTCTCCCAGGTTTTAGGAGAATGAGAAATGTAGCCAATGTGAGTACAAAAAGTGTTACACTTCTATAAACCATTATTCTTGAGAATACCCATAAAAGAGACCATCTCAAGAGGTGGCTTACAGCTCTCTATCTATGATGTGCAAAAGCTATGGTGGCCCTCAAATTAACCAAACTATGCAACCCTTACAAGGTGCACCATATAACAAGAGATTTAAAGAGTGGAGGGAAGAGTGCTAATATCCAAAAATCTATAATGAATGTAATGCAAATGAAAGCTAAATGAGAGAAAGTAGAATTCAAGATAAACTAGAAAATAAGTACTACAACCTCTATTTAGACTAGATGATTTAAGCTATAAGCATGGAGAGAAACTAGAATGAATGAGAAGCATAAGAATGAAAAATAGAAGATAGATGAAGAGGAGCTCCACAAGTATGAGATCTTCAATCCTACATCATAACACTAGTAAAAGAGTGGAGTTTTGAAGTGAGGAGAGAACTCTCCCTTTTAAAGAGAAATGGATGATAGAGATCATGAGGCAAGATGCATGTGATTAAGGGTGGAGTTTGAAAGTGAGAGTGATCCATGTGCACAAGCACTTCCACCAGTCGTGATGAATAGTTGACTTTTGAGAAGGTTTCAAATGTGTGGAGAGTTAAAGTTATTTTTAAAATAGAACATTTCTCCCACCTAGAAAATTGTGCATTCATGTGTACACAAAAATGCCTTTTCTTTTATTTTTAAATAAGCGAAATGTTTTTGTGTGTGCAACTTAGGATAAGAGATGAGTTGGGAATTTTGTTTAATTAAAAGAGGGCCATGTTCTTTTAATTAAATATGAACTTAGGATAAAATGGAAAAACTATAGGATAAAATCACATAAATAAATTTTTGGAGATTTGATCAAGGATAAGCATTAGATAAATTATGCAAAAATGCTAGAAAGGGAGCTCATAGTCTAGATGACCATTTTTGGGTGATTATAGCCAACACACTAATTTGGAAGCTATTGTAGTAATAGCCCTAAATGATATTAGTGATAACAAGGTGGATTGTAATACTGATATTGAATAGGACACTGTCAAAGCCTAGGTTACTATGCTACTGGACTAGTCCCAAACTAGAAATAAGGATAAGGAAATGGTTAACTTGAAGATTCTTGACATTGCTCAAGCTAGGTATTCTAATTCCCTTCAATTTGACAACTAGACTATTAATGAAATTCAGTCAATTAAGATGGAAACGAAGGATGCTAGAAAGGAAATTGGTGATGAGAAGAATGCTGATTTGAGTAGTTTGGTTAAGGAAATGGAGAACAATATTAAGAATTTGACTGAAAGGACAGGGAAGAATGAAGCTATGTTGGTTACCATTTCGCTCCATAAATATGAGAAACTAAATGTGTCTAGGATGAACCATAAAAAGCTTTACAAAATGCTACAAAAATAGAAGGTCATTAATCTGGACAAGGATGAGGAAGACACTAATGAAATCATGGATCCTAGCAAGAGAACAGGGGTCAATATGAGAAAGAAGATGAAGGACACCAAAGTGGAAGAGCCTAAAAAGGATTCCATCCAAGTCTTTGCAAAAGCTGGAAGATTTGGAAAATCAAAAAGAACATCTTCTCTTAGACTTAGTCTAGTTTCCTAGTTTTTTTTGTTCTAGTCTTTTTAAATTTATGTGTCTTTTTTGGACTATTTCACTCTCACCGCTTATGTTAATGATGTTGCATAGTTTCTTGTTGTTAGTTGTCTTTTTGTTTTTTGTTGGTAACTACTTTATTACTATCTTTCTCATGTGTATTTGTTTATAAGAGGCTTTTTTTGTAAAGGGTTTTGGGTCCCTTCAAAACTTGCTTTTGCCTTTGATCCAAAACTTCCAATTTTTTATGTTTCCCAAATACATGACCAACTCCAATTGTATGTGCATCAATTCCCCCAAATTAAATTAGTAGATAAACATTTTACAATTAACAAAATTAGCTATTTTAAAATGCCTGCAATATTCTCTAAGGAAAGTTCCTCCAAATTCAACTTCCTTATTAAACATGTGTTCCTTGTAGAAATCACGACCTACAACCTCTTAAAATGCAAGTTTTGAACATTAAATCATGGAAAAGTAGATGGAATTCGTTTATGATTTCTAAGATGAATGCTTTATAAATGATGTGCAACTATAGTTAGGATTTTTTTATTCTAAAAGCTTCATCCTATTCTATGAAGTATGCAAGCAAAACACAATCTGAAAGCTTAGTATCTTACTTTTTCCCCAACTTTTGCAGTTTCAAGATGGTCTCCAATATTTTTGTTTATATATTTACTAGATCAATATAAACCATTTTTTATTAGACAATAATTAATAACTAAATAATATTAAATGTTTATTAATTAACTAAATAATATTAGTTAAATAACATAAATAAAGACCCTACAAGGGTCGCATCTCTGTTAGCACTATCACATATAAATGTTGATGATCAGATTGGAAGATGGTAGGAGAAATAGGGGCAAAAAAGATTATCAAAATAAATATATAAAGATAAAGGAAATATATATCTTATCCTATCTAATCCACCTATTGTGTGGAAGAAATTACAATCAAAACCCTCATACGAAAAGTAAGGAGGGGAAAAAAAAGTATTGAAAGGATGAATGGGCATCATACCACAATCCCATGTGGATTGGTAGGTGGAGGGACTGATAAGATATATGCAAGATGATAAGTATAGAATACAAGCGTTACAAGCTTTACATTTGTCGAGGGTGTAGGGAAGTCAAAGTAATGATGAGGTGAAAATTATTTGTCTATTTTCTTATGAATATGTTATTTAAGTAAATGTGGATGAGGAAAACTGATTATTAGTCCCTGTCGTAAGGAAAAAGACTATAGCTTTCATTAATTTGTCTTTGAAATCCATGAAAAAATAATAATCTATAGTCTTCTTCCTTTCATTTATAATAGTTTTTTTATTGTCTTTGTTCTATTTTCTAATTGGTCCAAACTATTTTTACTAGTAGTATTTTATTTTTCCAATACACAAATTTGATGAAAAATTTGCAGTTTACAACTGGCATTAAAAAAATCTCCACGTGCATTGTCTATGCTTCAGCACTTTGAATACATGCAATAATAGGTGGCATTGAGGGCAGATGTATTTTGTACATTTTTGCAAATGGGAAAATTTTGGCAAAGTAGTTTCAAGTCTAGAGTTTCAACCATAGGAAGTAATTACAAAGATTCATCCATTAGAACCATGGTGTTCCCACCACAAGATACAAAGGGTAAAGGCAATCAAATCCATATAGGGAAATCCTCTATATCCATAATCATTCTTGCAAAAGTATGTTTGAGGACATCTGTAGAAATATGGAAAAGAGATGGATCTCTGGCTCCAAAATCCTCAAGAAGCCAAAGAAGAAAAGTGCGAGTGGTGTAGGATCTCTGTAGGGATACGATAGAAAAAAGACCACCGTAAGAGACATCAACAATAGTGGTACACAGTGAAGCTGCTCCAGCACTCTATGATCCTTCAAATCTATAATGTACACATGGTGGGAGGAAGTGAAAGTAGAGAAGAGGCATGGTGCAAATCAAATTTTATTGCAACTGTAAGTATAATATAGTTTTATTCCTTGAAATTGTGTTGAAGTTTCTCAAAGAATTTTCTCTACAATTAAGAAAATTTACTCTGATAAAGCTTGAGTAGAAATATTTATGAAATATCATGGGAAAAATGAAAAGAAAGCCACAAAACACTTGCCTCACATAGTGGAACAATATTCCCATTGGTAATTTGCTTATGTCCTTACTCTTAAATTATGCAAAAGCCAAGACTTTTCCTCTAAAGATCAATAACACTCAGTTTCTATGGCATTACTTTAGTCTTACAAAAACTAAAAATGTATTTTTCTTGGTACTTTTAGTAAAAAAATTGAGTGCTTTTACTATTATTACTACAAAATATTTGATTGAGTGTTTCTATGAAATTGCCTAAATGACAAAACTAATGAAATTGGTACCTTTTTCTGTGTAGATTGATGTTTCAAAATATAATTTAAGGCTCCATTAGATATTTTGTAGCATTTTTGTTGTTGTTTTTAATCATTTTAAAGGCTTAATATCATTCAAATTCTTAGTGTGCCTCTATGTATTGAATCTTTTACCAATACTTTGATAAAATGCAAGATATTTGATAGTAGACAAGTTTGCACATAGAGTAGCCTTTGTTGCCGATTGAGATGATGAGGCTCAACCAATCATGCTAAGTAACAAACTTGATTAACACCATTTTTGTTTGGTAAAGAGGAATTGTCTATGTGCTAGATGAGAAGTCTTATTTTAAGGTTGTTAATGTAAATTTTTCTTTTATTTTAACAAACAACGCTTAATTCAAATTTTTTTGGTTTATTTTGTGAGTGTAGATTGTGAGATTGAAGTAGGATCAACAAAAACCTCAATTCCAAAAACTACAAGATCCTAATTCCTCTATTAGTTAACTTATATTTATTATTTCTTGAATCATTTCTACTTTGTTCCTTTAGTCTAAAATAGCCTCAATAGCAAGTCAACAATAAGACTAGAAGGAAGATAATTTTTTTAATCTCAATCCATAGGTTTCTAGAAACACTAAAGAAGCAAATAGAGAAATCAAACGTATTAACTTGAGAATATTATTTTTAGGAACACCATATTTCAGAGAAAACTGATTGGAATCTAATAGATAACATCTACATCTACTAATCTATAGACTAATATATGTTACCTAGACATTGAAAATTTATTCATGTATATACTATATGAATTCAAGACACTGTATGAAATCAAGACATTGGGCCTATCCTTTATTTATGTAATCTTAGTTCAAGGGGTCAACTCCATTATGAAGTTTGTGGGTTATGTAATTTTAAGTTTGAATTAGAATTCAATCATCATCCTTGTTTAGGGAATGATAATTTCACTTTTTATTGATATAGCTTGTGGAAATACACATGTATAATTTTTTTTATGTCAATTATGATCTATTATTTTTAGTTTTTTTATTCTCCATTTCTTCTCCATGGAACTTTTATAGGCATACTGATCAATCTTGGGAGTCTTTGCACATAGTGTCCATTATTTCTTTTCAAAGAAAACTTCACAGCTAGGAGAATAGTTTTAGATAAACACCACCTTGGTGGTCTTTCATTCATTGTGACATATAATTCTAAGAATGATTGAAGGGCATTAGGATGAAAGTGTGTTATCCTCATATCTCTTGTTTGTAAACTCTTAGAAATGTTGTTGGTTTTCCCTTGATTTTAAGGGATATAAATTGAGGGTGAGATTATCTATGTAATTGTTGGGGATGAAGATTATATTTACCATTTTGACACACACATAATTTTTTTTGTGATGGTTACTTTTGTAAATTTACTCTTCCAAGTGTTCATGGTTCTAATTATCTCTTGCCAAGTGTGATGGCGATAACTAGCCTACAAGAAAATGTTGGTGTAGGAAAAATTTCTTTATACCTAGCAAGCTACCAATTTATTACTCCTCATTTTAAAAAGAACCTATTGCAAAGGCAGTGAAGTACTTTATGTTAGAATATATAGTCCACCAATATAACTGAGAGGTGGGGGGGTTTGAATCATTTATCCAACTAATATCACAATTATCGACCTTATTAAACTTTCACCATATGATCAAAATAATTAGAAACCACAATAAGATACTCATGCACAATTAACACCAAATATGTTGACTAGGGAAACCCTTGATTAGAGGGAAAACCCCAATGGGGATGATACCCACAAGATGATGTACTAATATAAATATTCCTTATTAGAGGATGGACCTTGTTAGGAGTTGTAGAAGATAGATGGACCCACTATCCAAACAACTTCAAGGGCAAGACCATTGAACCCTTGATTAGAGGGAAAACCCCAATGGGTCCATCTATCTTCTACATATCAGTCCCTGTTAGGAGTTGTAGAAGATAGATAGACCCACTATCCAAATAGTTTCAAGGGCAAGACCATTGAACCCACTTTCCAAATGATCTTTGTATTATTCCTTACAGAATAATAGAAATGAATAATACTCCTCCTTCTTCTTTCTCTATCCTGTCAACAAGACTTGTGCTCTTTCTGATCTTCTAACTAGATCAAAACTCTTGCATCCAATAATTTCTTGGATCACTTACTCGCACTTACCAAACACTATGCTCCTTTTTGCACTTCCTTAATTACTTCACGTAGACACACACTACAAATAAACAAAACATCTTTCCTTTACACCGTATCTTTAAAATAATTCCTTGAGTTAGCCTTGAGGCTTTCCCAACTAATTATAATAAGATAATTCATTAATTATTAATTATAATAGAACTATCGGCTCACAATCTATACAACTTCTCACATGTGCGACACTATGGCTTTCGCATTTGTTGATGTCACCATCAGACTATATGTCATTGGCTGATTATGCATCACTAGATTATATATCTATTAGAAGATATAATACAAACATCAAAAACTACTTCTGAGGTGAATCAAACATATCTTTTGTATATAGTCAACTTAATGTACACTAAAGCACATCATCAGAACACAACGTAGCACTTGTCCATGACCGTGCATCATCAGACAATCAAAACATTGTCCATACAACTAGGGTCTATGTCTACTATTCTGTCACTCTTCACAGATTTACTGCTATAGTGACATTGATGACAAATAAAGTCATGAATGCAACATGTCAATACTCTCCAATGCTTAGGATAGTCCCCCAAAGGAATATCATCAGCACTCATACTAACACTTTATATACACTAGTAGGGAATTGTACATTTTCTCCAATAATACATCTATATTGTCTTATTCCACTTGATCAGTTGACATTGTTATCAATGTAAAATCTAGAGTGCAGTTGACTATTGTTTCTAATGTGGTATAATGGTCAATCTTTATTTAGTTTTTTTTCATCTAAAATTGATGAAGAGTCTTAATTTGTGTCATGCTTTTGCTAAGGTCTTTCGATACATTAACCATTTGGGCAAGACCGTGAATATATATAAGAATGATGCACTTTTGATAGTGTTGGCTGGATATTTTGCAACTGACAATTTTGGGTAAAATCTAGTTTCAAAATATGTAGACCAGCCACAACATGTGAGACATAGTCTCTCCTATCTTAAAGGGAATTCTCCCTCTTCTCACCGTTCCTTGAATCAACTCAAGGTAAGCAAGAAGTTGAGAGATTTGAAAGGGTATTACCAATATTATTTCTAGTATTACAGAGCAATTAAAGTGCAAGATGAAACCTTGAACTACACTTCTATCTAGAGTTGTAAATGGTGATAACGATAAACTAAGACTAACTCAAAGACTAGCTAAAAGCATACCTGTTTGGCTCTAAGTCTAGTTTTAATCTACGCTTTAAGAATAAACTTTAATATTGGGACACAATGACTTCCATAAGTAAATGATTCTAACTATTTTGTGAATCAAGAAAGATATATAAGCTATTGTCAAAGCTTCTAATCTATATCTCTACAACTGTTTCTAGTCAAAGCTTCATCTCTGATTGCTTCCTAATTATTTTTATATTCAATTATCAAGAATGCAATAAAACATGAATAAAAAATCATCACAATCAAATCTTCCAACTTGCACAAGTAAAAATTGCACTTAATCAAAGTTCAGCGTCAATTGATTCTTTGTTTCACTTTTCTTTCAAAATAGTGCTACAAAATCAAAGTTATGCTTGCAAAATTTCTCCAGATCTCTCTTGCATACAAATAAAAGATGATTTTTAAAATGAGAAAGCACTCCTTTATATACACAAAGGAGTTGAGAAAAAAGAGGAAAAAGTGGAGCAACTCAACCAACTTCTACTTGGTATAACTAACAAGAGAAATTATTGGATTACATGTCACTACACATGCAAGTTGTATTACATGTAATTAGAAAATTTCATGCAATACATCCTCTTCAGTCTACAAACATGAAAACAAAATAACAATCTTAAAAATTATTCTTTAGTGCCTTGAATTTGATGATGATATCATGCACTGTAGGAAGATCTAAAATCTCCACTGTCTTTGAAATGGCTTCTATCCTCATTGCATCAATATATGTTGATTTCACAATCTTGGAATTTGCTGATAGAGAATCATGTAAGTGCTTTGCTAAGGATTTGTACAAAGCAAACTTGTTCATTATATGGGAACCAAAACTTTCATAATCTAAGTCAACATTGACCCTAATTATATATTATATAATCATTCCTTCAACTGCAATCAAGTTACCATGTTCATCAAGAATTTGACATGCCATTTGGTCCAAGCCGCACATGTTTCTAATTTTTATTGCCTGACAATCTTCTAAGTTTGCCTGCAACTTTGATACAAAATTTCTTAGTGTCTTTTCTTTATAACCCACAAGTACATGACATCTGTAGAACATTTCACAAGATGGAACAACATCACACGTGACCATGGTGACTAGATCAAATTTGGCGATCTCATCCTAGTCATCTTAAGTCAAACATGCAAGAAAATCATGTACCATTTCTTCCACACTTTTGATACATCCAAGGACTTTTGTCGTATCTGCAATGGCATGTACTCCTTACTTCTTCCATCCAAGATTTTGCATCTTCTACTATCCTTTCTTCTTTAGGTGTTTGGGATGCAACAACTACATGTTGTGAGGATTGCTATCAAATGGCCTCATTTAAATGAACAACCTCTTGTTTGAGCTATTTTTTCTTCTCCCATAATTCATGATCACTCTTTGATACATGGACAAGTGCATCCTAAGCATCTTGTAAACAACCTAGTCATGACTTCTTTCCAATTTCTACTTTATTGAATTTGTTAAGTTCTTCAATTGGCTTGTCCACTAAGGTCTCAATAAGCTCTTCAAACTTGGTCTTTTTGTAATCAACTATGATCCTAGAAACAATCCTATCTTTCAAAGATTTAGACTTAGTTTTCTTAATAGGAAAGTTATCTGAGGGCAACAACCTTTCTTCTCGTTATTGTAATCTTGCTCAACTGTGTAGGAAAATTGAAATTTTCATCAGTAGAAATAGGTATAGTGGAGACCATAGGCATTGATTCTGATTGTATCGATGTCAAGACTACACATGAATCATTTTGTACAAGTGAATTCATGGGTACATGATAGGAAGATTATGTCATGAACAACTCAAAACTAGTCAGGGATGTATGAAGATGAGAAACTTGGCCTTTTGTGAGGGTTAGAAAATCCTCAAACACATTCCCTAAATGTTCACATTGTTCAATTGTTAAAATGGGAGGAGTCATTGAAGATATAAGAAGTGCTGATGTATTTACTTTTGAGGTCAAGATACAAGGTGTGAAGACAATGGAAAATGAATCCACATTCATCATCTATTGCACCCAAGAAAGGTTCTTCCTACATAGATGGTTTTTGAGTTTGTGTAGGTCATGGAGGAGATATGATCATGACTTCTCCTTCTTGCTCCTCATCTTCTTTATTTAGTCCTCCATTAGTTTCTCCTTTTGATTCTTAAGCTTGTTTAGGTGTTTGTGATGACTTAAATCCTTTTCCAACTTTCAATTTGAATTTGAGAGATTTATTTATATTAGAGGAAGATGCACCATCTTTACCTATAATATCTAATTGTGTCTTCCTTCCAGGAAGACCAAAAATTCCACAATCCACTCCTAACTTAGGATTCACCCTTTTGAGTCCTTTGATTTTCAACCATTTTTTGGTGTTTGCCAAGATGGACTAAAATTGATCAAGGATAAAAGTACCTTCCTTTTGCTACCATTAAATTGGGAAAGGGCGTCATTTATCAAAACTAGTCTGATGATATTCTAGTTCAAGAATATTGCCATCATCTTCAATTTGAAAATTAGATACTTAAAACTATAACACAAAGTGCTATATAGTTACTTTAAGTGAAAAATTAAAATGATAATGTAACTTAAAAACATATTATAAAGTGAATTTATGTTATATTTTTCAAAAGGTGAATGTCAACTTCAAAATATATTTTAATTCTTGTAGTTTCTCCTAGAAAGTCCACTTTTTGGGCACTAAAATGGTCATATCTTTTGATTTCCAACTCTAGTTTAGCCCTAAGATAGTCTGATACAAAGGAAAAATTGAAAGAAATGACTTGAGCGAAACCAAAGAACGAAAAGGCAACAAATACACACTCAAAAACTAGAAAAAGGATGTTGAAGGCTTCAAATATCAAGCATAGGCTTAATAAATACAAAAACTAAAAAGACTTGACAAAACCCTTCAGTAAAAAGATTCATTATATCAATTGGAATTGATTGATTGATCAATACAAACCAATTAAATAATGAGCTAAACTCAAAGAAATATGAAACTAAGTTGAAAAGTTTCATATTGTTACCTAAATTTTATGGTGAAAAAATGCAAGACAACAACTAGCTCTATTTGGGGAATGTTACTCATTTGTTCTTGGAGACAAAGAGTGACATAGAATCCAATTCTCTAAGTACCTTCATCCATTCCATTGGGCAATAGAGTTAGATCACTCAAAAGAAAAATAAAACAAAAACCTACGACCTAAAATAAAACTATGTACAAGAGGTACTTATATGATAATTACTGAAAGTAATGTTTCAGATGTTGTCCACTATAGGGCAGTGACATTGGCATTCCATCACAATATGCAAACCATAAACTATTTTCCCCTGTAATTTAATGAATTGTGAAAGGTCCTCGTCAAAGAGAATCAAACTTTCCATGCATTTTTCTTGGTTCTCATCTTTTGTCCCATAGTAGAACAAGATCACCAATTTGAAATTCTATATACTTGGAATTTTTATCAAAAATAACTTTTACTTGTTGCTGATGAGAAACAATTGTGTCAACCACCTCTTTCCTATGCTCCTCCAATTGCTGAATAAGTTTCATCTTTGATGGCTCATACTAACTTGAGAGCAAGAAGCTCCAATATTATTGGAATCACAACATTGATCCCATATTGAAGTTGAATAGAGGAAATTCAAATTGCATATTTCAAATTAATCTGATCTGCCCAGAAAGCATCAAACAATGCCTTGTACCAAGTTCTTTGATTTGATTCAACCAATTTTTTCATGATAGTTACTAAATTCTTGTTACTTTATTATGCTTGGCCATTACCCCATGGATAATAATCAGATGCATGTGTTAGAGTTCTCCCATAATTGAAATAAAACTCCTTCGAAGAGAAAGCAATTGCATTATCTAAAACAATTTTATTCAGAGCACCAAAACATGAAATGATGTTCTACTTTAGGAAGTCACAAATTATTTATGACCCTTTCTTTATAATGGATTGATAGTACCTACTACTAGGATATGCATATGACCCTTTCTTGACAATGGATTAATAGTACCAATGAAATCAATTCCCCATTGTTGAAAAGGTTCATCGATCATGACTAGCTTTAATGGAAGAGCAACAAGTTTTTGTTTGCCAACAAATTTTTGACATAATTTGCATTTCTTCACTCACTTATAAAAATCTTGAAAAAGTATGGGCCAATGGTATTGTTCTCTCAAAATATTATGTGCAGTCATAGGTGTTGAGAAGTGTTCAACACATGCTTGATTATAGAAATAATCCAAAATTTGCACTTGTTGACTTTGATCAACACATCCAAGGAAAGTTACATCCAACACACACTTGTAGAGACCATTTCCCCAAAGAGTGAAACTTGAAAATTTTAACTTGAGATTTCTTAATTCTTTATATGTCATATGTGGAGGACATCTATCATAGCTCAAATAGTATGCCATATTAGAGTAGCAATCATCTATAGTGCTAATGAACAAAATAATAGGAAGAGAAAAGAAAATCTCATCTTCTAATTGCAAGGGTTCATTTTCAGCCATAAGCTGACAAAGTCCTTTACCACAAACTAACTTGGCAGGTCATATTTCCATATCATATTCTCAAATCTTAGCAATCCAATTTCCTCTTTTAGTACCAAAATCCTTTTGCATCAGAATAGTCTTGACAATAGTGTCTGGAACTAGAGCAATGATATGAGAATTATATAGAACCTTAAATGCTTCACTACTTTAACAATAGAATAAACATGTTTCTTCATTTGACTGCATTTCAATTCATAAGCCTTTAGAAGACAACTCATGAACAAAATTGGTGATTCAATGCCTTCATCATTTTCTGTGCTAGAATAGCAAAAAGAGTATGTTCTAAAGCATAACTATACATGAATGAAATAAGTTTTTGGTTGATAGAAAAGATAAACTTTGTATTTCTTGCACCCTTTTTGGATCAATCTTAATACCTTCTTTTGACACAATATGTCCTAACAACTTACCTTCCATCAACCCAATAATTAATTTTTTGGTATTCAATGACATGCCATGTTGTCTGCATCTTTCTAAGACTTGTTAGAGATGAAAGAAATGAACTTGATGTCCTTTAGAGTAAAAATTCAAATCATCCAAGTATGCAACAATGTTGTTATTATAAGACCATCAAAAGAAAGGTTCATTGCTCACTAAAAGGTTGCTCCAACATTGATAAGACCAAAAGGCATCCAACGATATGCAAAAGTCCCCCATGGGATAGTAAATGTTTTCTTATACTCATCATCTGCATGAACTTTAATTTGATTGTAACATGAGAAACCATCCAACATGGATATCATTTGTGAACCAGTAACAACTTGTAATACCTTATCCATGACCAGTAGTGGATAGTTATCCTTAAGAGATGCCTGATTAAGATTACAAAAATCCATGCATATGTGAATCTCTCCATTATTCTTTCTAATAGGAACTATGTTAGCTACCTATGATGAATTATGAATAGGAAAAATAATACCTGCTTCAAGAATTTTTTGAATTTTAGCTACAATGGTACTTGAAATCTTGGGATTATATTGTCTTTGCTTTTGACAAAAAATGATATGTGCCAAACTTAAGAGGAATATCATGTTGTACTTCCTTCAGACAGAAACACTTCAAATTTTCATAAGAATAAGCTAAAATATATTTGCATTCACAAATTAAGGTGATGAACTTTTCCTTCTCATCCTTCGTGCACCAATTACTAACATTAACTAGCTTTGGATCTTTTTCTGTTTCAATGTTATATTTTCATATTGTTCCAAAGATCTCATCCTTGTCTTTTATTGGTCCTTAACATATCTATCATGCTTATCAAATAGTTTTTACAAAGAAATCAGACATTTGAAAATTTTATTTCCTCTTAATTGGATAACTTCATGACCAATTTTAGGATCTATGTCATAAATTACTTCATTTAGAGAATTTTCACTTCCTTCAAAATACATATCATCAAATCCCTCCTTAGTTTCAAGAAAATTGATGATCTGAGTATCATCATTGAACACTTGCCAATGCTCACAATTATTTAGGATACTTGGTCAATAAACCAATTGTATTTCATATATGTTATCTTCAAAATCTTGGTGAGGAAGTAACAAGGTAGCTGAAACAACAAGTGAATCAGCCCTAGCATTCAACTCTCTAGGAACTACAAAAATATTGAAAGCATTGAACAACTTGATGTAATCCTAAGCTAATGTCAAATTCCTATATCAAGGCTTCATATTTAGTCATTGTATTAGCATTAGGGAACTACAATTTGTAAGAAAAAGGGAAAAAATCACCTTTAGGTAAAATCAATACAACTCCCGCACTGGATCCCATAGAAGCACAACTTCCATCAAATTCCATTACCCAAATATTAGTAGAACTACTTGAACTTTCTCCACAATCATTAAGAATGATTTTCCCTTCAAGGGAAGTAGTGGAATCAATTTTTTTTAAAAAAATCTTCTTCTTTAAGACAATCCATAAGATCATCTTCAAGAACAACTCCTTTTTCCATGACTAACAATTGATTAGGAATAATATATTCTTCTATAACTTCAACAACATCAGCAAAATGATGTAATTGGATTGCTTCCACTAGACCTTACCTTTACTAAGGACCTCCTAGGCTTCACTCCTAGCCTATTAGGGTTCCCCTTTATCACCCTAATCTCAAAAGATTGCCAATTTATCCCTTGCACCTCCCTATCCGATTACACCAATGAGTTTTCTACTTGCATTATCCAATGAGTCACCTCAACAAGCATCCCAAACTCCCATTTTCACCAAAATTGATCCTTCCACCTTCTACAAGAAGTGACAGATTCATTCTAAGGGTTTTGGACCTCACCTGTACTCTTGGTCTCAAAATCCATAATCTTCTTTACCGATTCCACCAATTTAGACCAAACTAGCCCAATTAGGACTCTAAAGTAGGTTTTTGGGTTATACTATCAAATTCACCTCAACAAAATAGTAAACTGATTAATGATCTAGGTAACCTTTTGGAAAGCTTAAAGATTTTTTTGGTTTCAAGTTCCCAACTTATCTGTACACCTCCTTCCTATTTAGGTGCCTAAAAACAAGGGTTTTAGGCCTTCTTTTCACCATTCACTAGGGTCTATTTAAAACTTTAACAAAATTGATCATGGAAGCTTACCCTTTCACATGGTACTTCCTCACACATCCTTGCTCCTTCTACAACTCACAAATTGAACCACCTGATGCATTCAATCTACTTACATCCACTTGTTAACTTTGTGACCACCTAACCATGCAACAAAGGCTCGTCTAGGGAATCACATTAAAATTAGTTGCCTTGCTTTCCTGGGCCTCTTATTGGCTATGTAAACTATACAAAGGCTCCACTTCCATATCCCCAAGAACCATGATATTACCATAGTGAGGTTTTATGGGGGAGCCATTCTTCCAAAACTTGTCAAAATTGAACTAGTGAATTGGCAAACTATAAAAGATTTAAAAATATTAACAAAATGAACTCTACACAACTTTTAATCTTTAAAAAAAAGTACAATAATCACATAAATTTTAATAATCCAAAGAAAAGATCAAACTTTCAATCCATCATTTATTTCTAGTAATCAGGAAGCACAAAACTATAACTAACAACTGCATTCTGTGGTTTTGCTTGCAAAAAATTAATCTCTTACAACTCCAAACCATTGGAATGGGTTTATTTCCTTGTTTTATATGTTTTCAAAGAGGTTTCAAGCAATTGGAGTAACCACCAACCTTGAATTCATGACATGTTTAAATCTTGCACAAATGTTTTCATGCAACTTTTCAAAATTGCTGACAACTTTTCCATTTTTGCAATTTTTGAACCTTGATCATTTAGAACTCTCCAAGTAGGTCCAATATGGCCTAATTATGATTTCTAGGCATGATATAGACCCAAGTTGACAAGTTTTACAATACATTGACAACTTTTCCACTATTTAGCCAAATGATGAACCATGACCTCCAACATCCTAGAGGATATAGTAACCTCAAATCCAACTTCTCTATCATTATAGATTGTAAGACTCATTGGCCTACCTTGCCACCTAAGTCACTAAACACAAGCATCAAAACTAAGAAAAAACACCTAGATTGGATTGAACTTAGTCAAGTCCACCTAGAAACAACTCACCTGATCTTGTAAGGCCTGAACCACACTCAACTAACTTGGCTATGGTCAGTACAAGAAAAAAAAAAAGTCCTAGGTTCTCTTATACCATACTCCCAAAGAAAAAAAAAAGTTAATCCATCCTTAGATTGAGAAAGCTGGGATCTATGTCCAACTTCTTGAAATATACCTCCTTGATCCAAGTTGTCTCTACATCATCCTTGCCATGCCACCTGACAAGATGTTCCAAGTAGGTCTTTGTCCTTGTTTGTTTGTAAGGTCTTGAGTCAAGTACTTGGTCTTCTCTCTTGGGAGGTGGAGGAGTCAAACTCAAGTCTTCAACTTCTTGGGTGACTTCCTTAAGCCTTTGATCAACATCTGGAACTGGACCTTTATACATACTCACATCTGCCACATTGAAGATAGGTGACAAACCAACTTCCTCAGGATGCTCTACCTTGTAGGGATTGTTGTCATATTTGGCCAGTATCTTGCATGGCCCCAACCTCCTCATCTAAAGCTTGTGAGGGACTCCCTTTTGCAACCTTGCTTTCTATAAATGGACCATAAAAAGGTCCCCAACTTTGAATTGTACTTCTCTCTTATTATCATCCACCTTGTGCTTAAGTTTCTCATTGTTTTTAGTTAGAGTCTTCCTTGCTATTTCATGGAACTCCCTCATAGAATGTGCAAAGTCTTTAGCATAACCACTACCTTGTCCACCATCCTTCAAATCTCTTAGTTAAAACACATCTCTAGGGTGTAACCCATAAATAATTTCAAAAGGGCTTTTACCAGTTGACCTATTGAGTGTATCATTGTATGCCTACTATTCCTGCCCAATGAGTTAGTCCCAAGCATGTCCGTATTCCTTAGTAAGACACCTTAGTAAGTTACCAAGACTCATGTTCACCACCTCAATTTAGCCATCTGTTTGAGGGTGATAAGCAGATAAAAAAGATACATTGGTGCCCAACTTTTGCCACAAGGTTTTCCAAAAATGACTCATGAATTTGGTGTCCCTATCTAAGACAATATTCAAAGGAAATCAATGGATTCTCACCACTTCCTTAAAGAAAAAATGTACAATTTGGCAAGCATCATGGATTGTCTTGCAAGGGATAAAGTGTGTCATTTTACTAAACTTGTCCACCACAACATAGATGTTGTCAAATCCATGTTTAGTCCTTAGTAACCCTACAAAAAATGTCTATGCTTAAGCATTCCTGTGGTCTAGTAGAAATTGGTAGGGTTTGATAAAGGCTTGCATTGGAAGATGTCTCCTTTTCTTTTTGACATACCATACAACTTTCAACATACTGCCTAATATCTCTATTCATCTTAGGCCAAAAATAGAACCTAATAACTAAATCTTGAGTCTTGTTGACTCCAAAATGACCACAAAGTGCCCCATTATGCTTTTCTTGGATCACATATTCCCTCGTGGACCCTCTAGGAACACAAAGTTGACCCTCTATAAACAATAAATCATTCTACAATGTATAATTAGAAAAATCACCATGAAAATTGTTTTTGAACTCCTTACATACCTTGTAGATTTGGAGAAAGTCTTCATCATCAACATATAGGTGTTTGAAGCTTTCAATGCCTATGCTTTGTAGTTGAACATCTTGGACTGTGAGTAGTCTTCTACTCAATGCATCAACTACCTTATTTTGCACTACCTTCTAATGCTTGATGTTAAAGGTGTAGGCATGTAGGTATTCTACCCATTTCATATACTTACTACTGAGCTTGTCTTGGGAGTTAAGAAAACTTAGGGCTTGGTTATCTAAATATACTACAAATTCTTTTAGAAGCAAATAGTGCCTCCACTTCTTTAGAGCTTGGACTAGGGCATACAACAATAAGTCATAGGCAGAGTACTTCCTCTTTGCATCATTGAGCTTCTCACTATGAAAAGCCATTGGCCTTCCTTCTTGTCTTAGAAAAACCCCAATAGCCGCATTACTAGCATCACACTGCACTTGGAAAATTTTCTCAAAGCTAGGAAGCACTAGAGTAGGCAATTCTACTATCTTCTTTTTGAGTGTTTCAAAACCATGATCAACTTGTGTGGTTCAATGAAACTTTGTCTTCACTCCACCTTTGATTGTATCCAACATAGGAGCACATATGCCACTGAAATGCTTAATAAACTTCATATAGTATTGGGTCTGACCATGGAAACTCCTGACATCTATGGTAGACTTGGGAGTAGGCCAACTTAGAATGGCACTCACCTTGTCTTGATCCATTTTGAGGTTACCTTGAGACAAAAGAAAGCCAAGATAAATTAGCTCGCGTTTCATGAAGTCACACTTCTCAAAGTTTATCTTCATTTAATTTCTTGAAAATAATTTGCAAGTCATATAAATAGACAAAAAAAAAAGTACTAATGTAATCTATCAATAACTCGTTCATAAGCCTCATAAAAGTAGATGGGGCATTAGCCAAACCAAATGGCATTACAAGCCATTCATACAAGCTTTCTATAGTTTTGAAGACTATCTTCCAGTCATCCCCTTCATTTATTCTTATTTTGTGGTAGCCACTTTCTAGGTCTATCCTAGTGAAATATTTTGCTTCCCCCAAATAGTCCATCAAGTCTTCAATTTTAGGTATTGGGAGCCTATACCTAATGGTGATTCTATTAATGACTCTAGAATTAGTACAGAGTCTCCAATTTTCTTCTTTCCTGGGGATTAAAATAGTAGGGACTTGCACATGGGCTAATTCTTTTCCTAATTAGGCCTTGGTCTAGGAGTTCTTGGATTTTCTTGGAAATTTCCTCATTTTGTCGAGGGGTCATTTTATAGTCATCCTTGTTGGGAAGGGTGGCTCTAGGAATGAAATTGATTTGATGACTAACATATCTTTTGGAAGGTAGGGTGGCAAGTTTCCCATCACTAATAATGTCCTTGTATTCATTAAAAAACTCTTGGAATTCTTTAGGTAGTTATGTTTTCTTCTCCACCTTATTAGCAACTTCTTGTTTAGGCTTTAACACTAGAGAAAACCCTACCCCTTCTCCTTCCTCCGAGGTCTTCAAGAACTATTTTTCACCAAATATGAGTATATTAGGACTTGGAGACTTCACTTCTCCTTCTTCTATCAAGGATTGGATCTTGTATGTCACACCATCTTTTCGGAAGGAGTATGCATTCTTGTTGCCATCATGCAGTGCTCCCCTTTCAAGCTGCCATGGTCTTCCTAACAGGAGATGGCATGCATCCATAGGTAGGATTTCACACAACACCTTATCTTTATATCTTCCTATTGAGAACTCCACCCACACTTGTTCACTCACCAAAATGTGTTGCCCCTTGTTTAACCACATGACTTTATAGGGATTGTTATGGGAAATCCTTGTCAACTTTAGTTTGTTAGTTGCTTCCTCTGACACAATGTTATTTGTAGACCCTAAGTCTATGATGACTTTAACCACTTTTCCCATCATCTTGCATTTCACCCTAAATATTTCTCTTCTTTGGCTTGGCTCTTCTCTTAAAGGCTCTTTTATGAATGTCCTCTTGATCATCAGGTTTTTCCCTTCTTCTAATTCCAAGGGCACCTCAGATGGTTTTTTGTTGTTACTAGACTCTTATTGTATGTAGTTGACCCTTTTGTACTCCCTTGGGAATTTGACCCTTTCTCTGGACACCTCTATGTAGGATGAGCCAACTAGTTGCAATGATAGCACTTCATGGTGGCAAAGTAAGATCCTCTTCCACCATTATTAGAGCTTCTTCCCCTATTGTAACCACCTCTATTTGAGTTTCCTTCTTATTTCTCTGTTAGCTTGGTTTCACTTTGTTTCCTTGAATCTAAACCTCTACCACCATAACTTCTTTGATGCCTACCATCTTTGCCTTTGTCCCTACCTCTAAAGTTGGTGTCAGACTTCTTCCTATTCTTTTCTTCCACTTTCAATGCCAATTGGAAACATCAATGAACTGTTGTAGGTGTCCATAGATTAATTTCTTCTTGTATGTTCCACTTCAACCCACCTAGATACCTAGCCACCTTAATAGGTTCTTATTCTTGAGTCCTTGATCTCAAAAGTAACTTTTGAAACTCTTCAGTATATGTTGCTACGTCCATTTATTTTTTCTGTAAGCTTTGCCTCTTCTTGTGTATTTGAATCTTATAGTCTTTAGGTAGGTATTATTCCTTTACCTTAGTCACCATGGCTTTCCAATTTGTAATTGGTTTCTTACCCATATTCTCCCTTTCTTCTTGGAGATGCTTCCACTAGGTTAGGGATGATCCCCTTAGCCTAGACTTGGCTACTTTAACTTTTTGTGCTTCTGTTACACCTTCACACTGAAAATAATTTTCCATCCCCTCAATCCATTCCATCACAAGTTTAGTGTCCATCTTCTCACTATACAACAAAATCCCTTCTAGGGATTTTCCACCCAATGCTTTGATGGCTTTTAGGAATGGTTCTTTATTTAATGGAGGGTCTGGTTAGGAATAATATCTTCCTCTTCAATCTTCTCCTTACCCTTACCACTACTTTCACCTTCTTGGTTTTTCTTCTTAGCTACCTCAACAACTTCTTCTATTTTTTTTTCATTTCTTCTAGGGCTTCTTCAAGGATCCTATTTCTCTCCTTTTGTTCACCCACTTCTTTGGCCAAATTTGCATTAGTCACCATTGTTGACTCACCTTCTGATTCTTCAATGTGATGCATCTAACCACAAGCCCAACCTTTTGAGGCTCTAATACCAATATGATGTAATTGCATTGTTTCCACTAGCCCTTACCTTCATTAAGGACCTCCTAGGCTTAACTCCTAGTCTATTAGGGTTTCCCTTTGTCACCCTAATCTTAGAGGATTTATAATTTATCCCCTACACCTCCCTATCCAATTATACCAATGAGTTTTCTACTTGCATTCTCCAATGAGTCACTTCAACAAGCCTTCCAAACTCTCATTTTCACCAAACTTGATCCTTCCACCTTCCAAAAGAAGTGAGGGATCCATTCTAAAGGTTTTGGACCTTACCTATACTCTTGGTCTCAAAATCCATAATCTTCTTTACTAATTTCAATAATTTAGATCAAACTAGCCCAATTGGGCCTCTAAACTAGGTTTTTGGGTTATATTGTCAAATTTTCCTTAACAAGCTAGTAAATTGATGCATGATCTGGGTACCCTTTTGGGAGAGCTTAAAGGTTTTGTTGGTTTCAAGTTCCCAACTTATCCATACACCTCCTTCCTATTTAAGTGCCTAAAAACAAGGGTTTTAGGCCTTCTTGTCACCATTCACCAAGGTCTA
Organism: Cupressus sempervirens; assembly: GCA_028749045.1. Classification (NCBI taxonomy): domain Eukaryota; kingdom Viridiplantae; phylum Streptophyta; class Pinopsida; order Cupressales; family Cupressaceae; genus Cupressus; species Cupressus sempervirens. The sequence continues at coordinate 562,839,654 of CM053785.1, read as the reverse complement.
TTGAAAACCTTAACAAAATTGATCATGTAAGCTTAACCTTTCACATGGGGCTTCCTCACACATCCCTCCTCCTAAAATTCACATATTGAACCACTTTATGTATTCAATCTACTTACATCCACTTGTTAACTTTGTGACCACCTAGCCATGCATCAAAGGTTCACCTAGGGCATCACATCAAATATAGTTTCCTTTCTTTCTTGGGCCTCTTATTTGCTATGTAAACTATACAAAGGCTCCAATTCAATATCCGCAAGAACCATGATGATCCCACGATGAGGTTTTATGGGGGATCCATTCTTTCAAAACTTGTCAAAATTGAACTAGTGAACTGGCAAACTATAAAGGATTTAAAACTATGAACAAAATTGCACTCTAAAAAACATGGAGTATAAAAAAAAAGTATTTTAATCACATAAATTTCAAGAATCCAAAGCAAAACTCAAAATAGCAATGCATCAGATATTTCTAGTAATCAGGAAGCACAAAACTATAACTGACCACCACATTCTATGGTTTTGCTTGCAAACATTTAACCTCTTACAAATCCCAACCCTTGGAATGGGTTTATTTAATGGTTTTATATGTTTTCAAAGAGGTTTCAGGCAGTTGGAGTAACCACCAACCTCGAATCCATGATATGTCTAAATCTTGCACAAATGTAGTCATGCAACTTTTCAAAATTGTTGACAACTTTTCCTTTTTTGCAGTTTTTAAACCTTGATCATTTAGAACTCTCCAAGTAGGTCTAGTATGGCCTAATTATTATTTCTAGGCATGATTTAGCCTCTAGACCATCAAATTGCAACTTTTTCCCATATAGACCCAAGTTGACAATTTTTACAAGAAATTGACAACTTTTCCACTATTTAGCCAAATGATGAACCATGAGCTCCAACCTATGCCAAAAGGATGGAAAACATTCCTAGAGAACATGGTAACCTCAAATCCAACTTATACATCATTCTAGGGTGTAAGAAGCATTACCTTACATTGCCACCTAAACCACTAAGCACAAGCAACAAAGCTAAGCAAAAACACTTAGAGTGAATTAAACTTATTCAAGTCCACCTAGTAACAACTCACCTGACCTTCTAAGGTCCAAACCACACTCAACTAACTTGGCTAGGGTTACTACTAGCCAAAAAAAAAAGTTTTAGGGGTTTGCCTAGGTGCTCCTGCACCACAAACCTTTTAGTGTTTGATAGTAACAAAGAGCTCTCATAATACATCCAATCTTTGGAAAATTTAAATACTTCATCAGTATGTATGTAGTAATTACCCATTTTGATTGAGTTAAATAATATTTGAGCATGTATGTCATTGTATTTGACCACCAAATACTTTGTTTCTCTTTTAGGATACAACTTCTGCATAACACCTTTAATTGGTATCCTAGCTTCAATCATGTCTATATTGAGTTCACCTCCCACATTTTACACAAATTCTAATCAAGTAGCATACCGTAATAAGATGTTATCATCAACATTGATGCTTGAATGATTGGAGCATGCGACGCAAGCGGGAATGGGTTTTCGTATCAGCAGCAAGGCGGGAATGGAATTTTGAATTAGCAGCTAGGCAGGAATCGGGAGAACACAGGCGTTGGGGGGCAATCTGCAGGTGCAGGGCAGGAATCAAAGGTGAATGATGCAGATGCCTCAAAGGATGGGGACCCACGGGAGTTGCTGCCTCACCCAGGTGAGAAGATTCCTCCCCTTCACTCGGGTGGTGGGCTACCTGGGGCCTGGGGGCGCTGGTCGAACCTATTTGGAGTCAAACCATCAGGTAAGTTGACATTCCCGAAAGTCATTGATAAATCAAAAAAGGAGAAGGGTATCTTTACTCTAGAAGTTCCTCGAGAAATTATAGACCACAATATCCTCAGTATGGCGAATACCCTGGTGGGAAAATTTGTAGGGCCAAGGCCCAACATTGATGTTGTGAGGGTTTTTACCAGAAACAAATAGGATTTAAAGGGGCATGTAGAGGTGATAGCAATGGCAAAAGGTTTCATGACTTTTGAGTTTTCTTGCTTGGAAGACTTTTCCAGAATCCTGTGTACAGGGAACTGGTCTCTGGGGAGATCTACTTTAATCTTGCAGAAATGGTCTTCTAATCTGGACTTGAATAATGATTTCCAATCCCAGGCTCCAGTATGGATTAGACTCCCAGAATTGCCCATGGAATACTGGCATGAGGATGTCTTTGATGACATTGCCAGGTCTTTTGGAGAGCTTCTTTCCATTGATCTTGTAACGATAGCTAAGAAGAGACTTACCTATGCAAGGATATGTGGAGTGACTGAAGGACAGGATATGCCTCAAGTTATTGAATTTCAATCTCGTTTGGGAAGTATAATCCAAATGATTGACTATGAAAGTGTGCCCTTTGCGTGCTTCCATTATAAGAAGGCAGACCATAAGGTTGGATTCTGCCCACTATTCAAAAGAAAGGGAATGGGGGGAAAGGCCCACCGTCATGGTGGGAAGAAAGCTACTCATGTTCCCAAAAAGACTTGGAAGAAGAAAGAAACGCAAGTCAAGAAAAATGGAGAGGTTGAAGAAAAAGCTAATGATTCTGTTACTGACCTCCAAGCTGAACCCAGAGACCTCCAGGTTGTAGTGGATGCACTGGAAGGAGAAGGGAATGAGACAACTGAGGAAAAAACCAACCCTTCCCAAATGAAGGAAACCAAGGATAATCTCAAAGAGGCAAGTATTTTGGAGTCTCAAATCCCTGAGAGTTCTGAGGAGGTTGATCCGAACCTTTCCTCTATCTTGGACTCTATGGAGGAACAAAAGGAAGGGGAACCATTGTCTCAAAACTCCACAAACCCAGTTAGTAGGGAACCCCCTATAATAGTGAATAGAATCTTAGAACGGTTATTTGCCTCAACATCGGAACAACTGGCTAGGCTAGATGCTTTGTTTGATTTATGTAAAGAAGAAGAAGAGCCACCCTGGACAGAAGTCAAAAGAAGAAAGAAGAAGAATAGTCGGGACCCCTCTCCTGCCTCTCCTGCTTCAACTAGAAGCAAGGCCAAGGCAGATCTTGGTCATAAAACCAACCCAGTGGGAAGGAAAAACAAGAATGAAATCAGGAAGGAGGAAGCAAGAAGAAACATCATGGATGGAACGCAACGCACCATCCAAGAAGCCTACTCATCAATTAAAGCATGAAGATCCTCTCATGGAATATTCATGGACTCAATGGAATCCACAAGCAAGAAGTTGTAAGGAATATGATAAGGGATCATAGGCCCGATTTATTTCTTATTCAGGAAATGAAAATGAAGAAAGAAAATTTGGAAAATATTAGATTCAATAGCAACATGAATGGAATTGCCTCAAACTCATAAGGAGCATCTAGAGGGCTGCTGCTATTATTCAATAACAGACATTTCAATATTGTGCCCGAGTATGATGAGGATAACATCATTTTCTATAGAGTACAACATTTGCTAACTAATGAATGCTGGTTTTTAGTGAACATTTATGCTCCCATCAACAAGAGAGATAGAAAAAAATACTGGGTCAAAGTTGGAAAGTTGGTGCAAGCCAGTGACATTAAAAAAGGCATTATCTTGGGAGACTTGAACTCTCCGCTAGAGGACAAGGAGAAGATGGGAGGAATGCCCCCGGATTGGGAAAGCAAGCAGGATCTTTCCAATTTCATCAATGACCTGGCCCTAATGGATTTGGAGCTCTCGGGGGGTACCTTTACCTGGTCTAACAAGAGAGCTGGTTAGGACTGCATTCAGGTCAAATTGGATAGAGCTTTAATCTCCCCGGATTGGTTGCACTCTTTTAGCTGTAGATTATATATGCTTCCTAGAGTTGGTTCTGACCACTCTCCCATTTCTCTTTCGGTGTCCCCTCTTGAGTCCAGGAGAAACTGCCCTTTTAGGTTCGAGAAAATGTGGACCACACACCCAGACCTATTGGATAATGTCAAAAGATGGTGGGGGATTGGTGTTGATGGCTCAACCATGTTCAGAGTCACCAGAAAGCTCAAAAATGTGAAGAGGATGGTAAAAATTTGGAACAAGTCTGATTTTGGCCATATTTTCCATGACAAAGAGGAGTTTTCAGACAATCTATCTATCATCCAAGATAGTATTCAGAAGGAAGGATATAATGAGAGTAACAGGGAGGCTGAGCTGTTGATCCTGTCTGATCTTCATAACATCATCAACAGGGAGGAAAATTTTTGGAGGCAAAAATCTCGAATCTCATGGCTTAAGGATGGAGATTGGAACACGAAGTTCTTTCATCTCTCCACCCTAAAATATAGGGCTAACAACAGGATCTTTGGAATCAGGAAGGGGTAGGTGTTGTTGTCTGAAGATCCTGTTATCTCGGCTGAAGCGGTCTCCTTCTTCTCTTCTCTTCTCTCTGAGGACCCCCTGCTTTCCAAGGTGGATCAAGAGGATATCATCTCTTGTATTCCTCATATTATTCAACCCCACCATAATAAACTTCTCTATGCTATTCCTAATGCATTGGAAGTTAGAGAGGCCCTTTTCTCCCTACCTAGTGATAAATCACCTGGTTCGGACGGGTTTCCCACCTTTTTCTTCCAAATGTACTAGCCGGTGGTCATGGGGGATGTGGTAAAGGTAGTTTAGGAGTTCTTCGGAGCTAGAAGTATTCTTAAGGAGATTAATTCTACCTTCTTGGTTCTCATCCCTAAATCCCTAGGGGCTGACTCTTTTGACCAGTTTAGGCCCATCAGCTTGTGCAACTCTTTCTACAAGATTATCTCTAAAGTTCTCACTTCTAGAATGCTTAAAATCCTGCATTTGATCATTTTGCAGCAACAATTGGGCTTTTTTCCTGGGAGACAAATCTTGGACTTGGTGTTGATGGTTCATGAGGTTATTCATTCTTTAGAAGCTTCCAAGCGGGAAGGTATGTTGCTCAAACTGGATCTTTCAAAAGCCTATGATCAAGTGGACTGGTCCTTTCTTGGAAAGGTCCTTCAGGCCTTTGGTTTTGACAATAAAGTGTGTAAACTCATTTCTCAATTGGTGTCTACCTCCTCTCTTGCTGTTCTGATTAATGGAGCCCCCTCTGAGTTCTTTAAACCTTCTAGAGGTCTCAGGTAGGGAGACCCCCTATCACCTATCCTCTTCATTATTTTAGCTGACTGCATTGGGAGGCTTATTGAACGTAAAAATTCTGATGGAAGTCTTATAGGGATTAAGCCTTCTTTGAGAAATGACCCCTTCACTCACCAACAATTTGTGGACGACACTATAATGGGGGGGGAAGCTTCTATGAAAGAAGCTAAGACTTTGAAAGAGGTTCTTGATACTTACTCCAGAGGGATTGGTCAGCTGATTAACTGGAACAAAAGCTCGACCGTCTTTGTTAACACCCCTAAAGTAAGACAAAGGAAAATTGCCAGAATCCTTCGTTGTGGGGTGGGCTCTCTCCCTTCATCCTATCTAGGACTCCCCTTGGGCTCTTCTCCCCCTGACTCTTTCTGGAATAGTATTCTAGACAAATTCAACAAGAAGATGGTTGGATGGAAAGGTACCTCTCTCAGCTAGGCTGGGAAATGTCTACTGGTCAAATACACTCTTCAGAACCCTCCCATTTATGCTCTGAGCCTTTTTGGAATTCCTATGAAATTTGCAGAGAAAAAGGAGAAAATCCAAAGAGACTTTCTATGGACTGGACTTGAAGGAAAGAAAAGGTACCCTCTTGTTGCCTAGGAGAAGGTCTGCCTCCCTAAGAGGTATGGAGGTCTGGGCATCAGAAAGCTTACCCATCTCAATAAGGTGCTTCTTGCAAAACAAATCTGGCATATCTTCAATAACACTAGTGAATGGAGAGACATTTTGGAAAATAAATACCTCAGAAGACCCTCTCTTCATTTTACTTTATTCAATGAGGACATCCCTAAAGGGTTGACTATTTGGAATGGTATCCTGAAGGCCAGGGACCTGGCTAAGGCTAGGGTCTCTTGGAAACTAGGCAATGGGGAGGATATTCAGTTTTCATCTGACAGGTGGTTATGTCAAGGCCCACTTTCTAGCAACCCAATTTTTGAGAGATGGGTGCAAGAATGCATATAGCCATATGGGTTTAAAGTAAGCAATTATAGGGTTGGTCGGGAATGGAGAGACCTTGGACTTGAAACCAATAATAACTATGCTTAACGCTTTGATCCCTAGTAATAATAAGGATGAGATGGTCTGGAGGGATAATCCCAATGGAATTATTCTATTGCTTCTGGCTACAACTCTCTTTGGGGTTTAAAGGAGAAACCCCCTTGGGCAGATGCCTGGCTCACAGGCCTCACTCCTAAGATCAACATATTTTATTGGTTGGCCCTTCAGAACAAAATTCTAATGCAAGATAACCTCATGAAGAGAGGCCATTTTATGCCCAGCAGATGCCCGCTCTGTAAAAACTAGTCTGAGTCGGGAAATCATATCTTCATTCAATGTGACTTTGCTAGGGAGGTGTGGAATTCTCTTAATCAGGAAATGGAGATTCTCTGGTGCAGGCTGGATAACCTTATCAACTTTTTCAGTCATTGGAAAAGCCTTTGTAAAATTGCAAGCCGGTAGGATAATTATGCCTGGTTTTTGCCTCACTTCTGCTGGAGTATCTGGAAGGAAAGGAACAACAAAATTTTCAGGGACAGAGAGGAGCCGGCTATAATTATGGGAAGGAAGATCTTGAAAAACATAAAAGAAAACCTTCAAGTGATGAAGGAGGGGGAAGTTGATATAGGGGACAGGAAGATGATTAAAGAAAAAGACAGGGATCCCAAAAGACAGGATGCTAGATGGATTCTACCCCCGGAAGGATGGTCAAAAGCCAACTTCGATGGCACTTCTAAGGGCAACCCTGGCCCCTTTGGAAGCGACGGAATTATAAGAAACATTTTTGGGGAGGGGATTGTGGCCTTTGCTCTCCCGCTTGGAACCCAGACCAACTATTTGGCTGAAGCCAGAGCCGCGTGCAGTGTGGTAAAGTTGGATTTTGAAGCTAGAGTTTCCAAACTTTGGCTTGAAGGGGACTCCAAAAACATAATTTACAATATTAATGGTATCTCCCCTCCCTCGTGGTTGATTGAAAATATAATTGATGAGACACGTGCCGCCCTCACAAAATTTGAGAAGGTCCACGTCACTCATGCGTTTAGAGAGGCAAACCCAATTGCTGACTGGTTCACTAACAAAGGGGTGGGAGCAGACAAAGAGATGATCTGGCATTCCGAAAAAGATATTCTGATGGAGGCTAAGTCACTAATCGAGTTGGAGAAAATCCACGGAAGTACGGGTCAATCTAACTGTAATCATGTTTAATAAAGAAAGAATGGATGTTGGTACGAACAATAATATGTTTCTTGGTTTCGTAATCTCAAGGGATTTTCTTCATCTTTTCGACATGTTTGGAGGATCGTTATCATTTTCACTCGCTATTGTATTAGAGAGTCGAACGATCACGAACCCAATAATAGAAAAAGAGCCAAAATCTCGGCTGGAAAAAAATTGCAGAGATTGGGGCTCATGAGAATTGTTGAAGAATAAACGGATGTCATGACTGGAGAACGGAATAGAAAGGAGTCGTTGGGTGAAGTGGAGAAGTTGAAGAATATGGGCAAAGTCTGGAAAAAATTGGAAAAGGGCGGGGTTGCAAATTTTTTCGAGAAACTCCATGGTTTTGACCCTGAGGTCACCAACAACATGGTGAACTTGTGGAACAATGGCAAGGTCAAGGTGAACGGGTTTTCTTTCCAAATCACAGAGGAGGTGGTTGCGGAGGTCACTGGTATCCCTATGGAGGGTTTCAAATTCTATAGGGACAAGAAACTTTCATCCAATACAGTCAAGGAGTTTGTGAAATTTTTTGCAAAGATGAACAAGCTAGAAAAGAAAGAGTCTTTCTATGTGACGGAGACTATAAAGAAGTTCTGGAGGTATGTTTTATATGCCCTCATTGATTATGTTAACTTGGACCCTAGGTTTGATCGGGTCAAAACTCACCATTTTGTGACTTTAAATCATTTTTGCCATAAGAAAAGAATTTCCATTCCCTTCTACCTTCTCACTTCTATGAACAAGGAAATCTCTTGTTTCAAGAAGAAAGCCAATATTAACCTTGCTTTACATGAGGGATTATTGCTCCTCATCCATGAGCATTTCAAAGCTCAGTCTATATGCAAGAACCCTCCTCAAGTTGAGGATGTTGATGAAGGCAGCTCCAACTTTTCTTCTGACTTTGATGACATTGAGAGCATTAGCTCAGAGGAGGAGAATGTTTCCTTAGGAAAGAAGAAAAAAGGTCAAGCCAGGAAACTGTCCACTGCTACAACTCCCAGCAAGAAAAGCCCTAGGGATCACGGCCAAGCTCAAGCAAAAGAGGGTTATGCTGAGGAGGAGGAGGAAATGGATACAGAAGATTCTGACAAAGTATCGGAGGAGGAGTTGGAAGAGGAGAAACTTGGGAAAAAATGGAAGAGGGAGGTTGTGAGAGTTGAGGAGACTAGAAATGAGAGGACGGATGCTATTCCTCTTCCCCTCTCCCCTATCCAGTCTCAGCCTCCTTTGGAGGAAAAAGCGAATGTCATCACTGGTGAGAACGAGGGGGAAGTGTAGGTCAAAAATAGGATAAAGGCCTAGAAAAATTTCAATGTGAGGACTACTACTATGGAGATTTTTAGAGAAGCTATGAACCCTCAGATCCTGGTGGACAACCTGGAGCAGCCTAGGCTCAATGAGCTCATAGACCCAGCTATCCTGGCCATCTCTGACAATGCAAGGGAGATTGGAATGAACCTTCTGAATAATGCCCGTAGTAGTGTGATTGACAACTTCAGATCAATCAAATGGCTCTTCCATGAGCTGTAGGAAGTTAGAGAAAGGGTATCCCAGATGGAAAGTATTAAGAATAAGACAAGTAATGACAGCCAAGAGGACCAGGAAAACAAAGAAATCTTAAATGAAAGGAGATTAAGAAATCTTGAAAACTACAACCACAACTTGGCAAGTCAGATGATTTCTCTCCTAAGTTCGATGAATGACAACATCCAATCCCTTGCTGGTAAACTTAAGGATAGGGGCTTGCTAGTGGAGGAGGGAGGACAGAACAGGGATAAGGCCAGGACGGATGATGACAAGGCCACAATCAGTACATTCACCAGTATGGATCAGGGCATGGGGAAGGTCCAGGATCAAATGGCAAAGGAGCAGCAAAAGATAGTCAAGGCAGCTCAGACTATGCAGGAAATGGAGAAGATAACTGAAGACTAGTTTTCTTGTCTTTTGTCTTTTCGTCTTCCTGGCTTTTGGCTTTTCGACAGGCTTTCTGTAGTCTATTTTAGTTTGTTTGTTTTCTGGCCTTTCTGTGGGCCTTTGTTTTGGGCTAGGCCTTCGGGCTTTTTTTTAGCTGTTGGACCTCTGTTTTGGCTGAGCTTCTTTGGCTTATTATTAGCCTTGTTTTTGTAAAACTTATGGGTTTCAGGATCCCTTAAAACCTGTTTATCTTATCAAAAACATACCGTAATAAGATGATACATTTCCAACCAAAATGGTCATCTTGATCTTTTTATCTTGGAAAGAGACAAAAGAAAATTGAGCATCTTTGATTTGTCCTTTTAGTGATACTTGTTTATTCTCCATAGAATAGCAATTACCAAAATACTTCATTAAAGTTAACACTAAAGCATCTGCAACCTTGGCCTACATAACATTATCATAGGCACCAGAATCTATGACACAATTGCTTAACTTGAAACTATTAATCACTAGGGAAAGGTAGAAAGGTTTAATCTTTCCTGGAACTGAGGATGGAATGGTAACTAGGTTATTTGGCATACTTTTAGATTCAAGGGCAACCAAATGAGTGTGAGTAGCCTTGGATTTTTTGACAAAATTAGTAAGTCTATCCAGCTGATCTGGATAGGCTTGTAGGTATTCTACCTTAGACATCTAAATTTTAGTCTTCTTAACATGATCTATAATATCAAAATCCTAGAAAAAATTAGCTAAAGGAGAATTAACATTTTTAGCCTGGGTTTTAATACTAGTATTAGGCATATTGGATTTGGAAATACTAGATGTAGGTGTAGTTTGATCAAAACTTACTTGGTTTCTAGTTGGATCTTTGGGTAGTCTAGGTAGATTTGGTCCCCTCTTTGCAATACTAACATGCATTTGAGGAGTATCCAACTTCTTTTCATCCTCTTTTTTTATAGCCAACTTGGTTTGTGAATGTGTCATAATTGCATAAGCTTTTGCAAAATCAATTTCATGATCCTCATCATTGTATTGTACATACCCAATAGTAAAGTTGTCAACTTCTTTATGATCCTCATGGTATAGAGCAGTAGTATCCTCATAAGGATATTCTTCTTGATTTCCATTAGTTGGATCAGCCTCAAAGTAATTGATAGCTTAATTACTTGGTGGTGCTTCAAGTGCAAGCCTCTCTAGAGGAGGAAGCTTAATCTAGTTTTTAGTTGCATAATTATTTGCAACATTAGAATATGATCTCCTTGGAATATCCTTATACAAAGCTACAAACGACCCTTGAGATATTTTTTTCTAAACTAGTGAATCAGACATACCCGATGAAGAAGATACCGAAAGAGAATTGTTCTTAAATCAATTAGAATCTTTACAAATTTTTCCTGCAAGTATTATATCATCTTCAATCTTAATTGCTAGAGATTGTGCAAGAGCCAAAGTTGTAGGGGAAGCTCTTCTTAGCAAAAAGTTGACTTCATGAAGTCAAGTGTTGATGAAGAAACACTTCAAATTTGAAGCAGTAGGTTGATAAACAAAATGAATTTGATTGGCTATTTTATTTTATTTAGCAATAAACTCTCACATTCTGTCATTTGCTTCCTGTTTCATATGTGCAAGTTATGCTAAGAGAGCATGTTCATCTTCTGCAAGTACTTTCAAGAAACTTGGTGTGAAAAAGTACCCAATCTGTGATGGAAATGGGTTCTAAGTTGTAGAACCAATCAGCTACTATACCTTGTAAGGTCTCAAAAAAATCCTTACAGATATATCTTCATGTTCAACATCAAATACTCCTACAATAATGTAGAAGGCTTTATTGTTTTCATCTAGATGTTTTTTCCGTCCCCATAGAATTTGGGAAAATTATTAAGAGAACCTTGCGGATTAGCATGCAATGGTGTTGTAAGATTTAATGGAACAAAGCTACTCCCATGGACCAATAGCCTTATTAATAACTTGGGTATAGGTAGTATGAGTAGCAAAATTTATATGTACAACATAAACAAATGGTTTGAGGAAAAATTGGGAATCTTCATTGGGTATAAAAACCTTCTTTTTAGAAGGAGGGTAGCTTGTAGTACACGAGAGAGAAGATATATTGGTAAGAAAATAAAAAATGAGCTTGTTGATCCCAAAATGATCTGGTAGAAATTGATCAATTTTCTTTCTCCTTGAATATGCGTGCTCAAAATTTGTTGGTGTGATAACTTTTAATGCCAATTAGAACAAGGAACTAAACTTTAAATGAAAGTAAGAGGCTTCTGAATGCATTTGTATCCCCAACAGAGTCACCAAAAAGATGTTGGGTGGGTATTTTGCAACTAACAATTTTGGGTAAAATCTAGTAGCAAATTAGGTAGACCAACCACAATGTGTGAGACAAAGTATGTCCTACCTTAAAGGAAAGGCTCCCCCTTCTCATCGTTCCTTGGATCAACTCAAGGTAAGCAAGAAGTTGAGATATTTGAAAGGGTATTACCAATATTATTTCCTCTTAGCTTTTAGGAAAGAATCCACTTACTCACAGAGCAAATAATAGGCAAGATGAAACCTTGAGCTACACTTCTATCTGGAGTTGTAAACGGTGATACCAATAAACTAACACTAACTCAAAGGCTAGCTAAAAGTGTACTAGTTTAGACCTAAGTTTGGTTTTAACCTACACTATAAGAATAACCTTTACTATTGGGGCACAAAGACTTCCAAAAGTAAAGGATTCTAACTATTTTCTGAATCAAGAAAGAAATACAAGCTATAGTCAAAGCTTCTAGTCTATTTATCTCTACAACCACTCCTAGTCAAAGCTTCGACTCTAATTGCTTCCTAATTATTTTTATATTCAATTATAAAGAATGTAAAATATGCATAAATCAAAGATAACAAATGCAAATCACAGTCAAAGCTTCTAACTTTGTCATACCCAAAATATCGGGGCAAAAATACACAGAATTTGTTTTTAAAAGTTAATTAATCCACTATGTTAATACATGCTAAACTGAAAAGGTTAAGGAAAGTCGACAAAGAATTAAAATTGAGTTTCAGGTGCATTTCATAAAGATGCAGAGTTGACATTTCCATCCATATCGTATGGGTTCAGAACATTTAAATCAAGGTGTTGTAGGAACACCGAGTTCGGGTTGGTTAAACCCTAATTGTTGATCAGGTCAACCTTACTTGACCACTTAGCATTTCAAAATAGTATGTTCATTAAATTTCTTAAGATAAATTAAGATATCAAGTTATCTCATATTCATCTGGTGCATCAGTTCCATCTCCTAGGTGAACCAATTTCATCATTTTAGAAAATTCATCTAATTACCTTATTACTTTATTTTCCATTGTTGAAATAAACTTTTAAACTAGTTAAAATTATTAAATATTGATTATCAAATTTTTCATGACATTCATTTAATCCCTCAGTCATATTCCTCACCAAAAAATCAAACTATGATTCCTTCAATACCCCTTCATTCCTATAATCCTCACAATCTGAATTAAATGAACCATTAAATAAATCTATAAAAACATTATAAAATGTTACTTAAATACTTCTCCAATAAAATAATATAGTCTTGTGTGTTATTTTCAATATTTAAAAACAAACCAACCCTTAAACATAATTCACCTAAACATGACTCTTACTCTTGTCACTACCCCGATTTAACTCCAGTTCTAATCCTATAGACTAATGTTCTTAGTTATTTATTCAACGTTATTAAATCTATTAAATTCAATCATATCCATGAAAATTAAATTATAAATGTCTAATAAAATATTTGAATATCAAATGTCCCATAAGAACAAATTAAATAAAAATAAATAAACTCTAATATATCACTTCTAACCATATCCCTAACATAACTAAACCTATCCCTTACTCCACTTTCTTTTCTTTTTTAAAATTAAATATTTAAAATGAAAAAAAATTACAACTTTATTAACAAATTTAAAGTACTAAAAACAATAATAAATTAAATGACAAACTATCTAAAACATCCAAATACTAACTACTCATCTAACCATTAACTAACACCTACTAACCCATAACATTTCCTACTAACTAACTAATTTAGCATTAAACATAAAAATTTAAATCTAAACATCACCTCCCTTCCGAACCTTATTACTATTACTAACCTTAATTAACTATCAAACTAAACTTAACTTCCTACTAACCAAATCTTAACTAACTACTAACAAATCTTAACTAACTCTAACTAACACTTACCCAAATCCCACTTGTCATTCCCTTCATGATATGGATGGTCCCCAAGATTATTACCACTGCCCAATGCCTAATTTTGGTAGGTCTTGTCCCCCCACATGCATGACAAGTTCTCCAAGTTGAGTGCTTGAAAAGGGAAGAGGATGGTAAGGTTTATGGGATTTATTAAATGCATCCATTAATTTTGCCTTCTTACATTTTTTTTTTTTTTTTTTTTTTAAATATTTCTTGTCACCTTTTCCCATGGACAAATTGCAATTGGGTGAAAAGGTACGCATGCCATAAGGAAATTGACATGGGATAAGCCAAAAACCTTTTTTTTGAGTTATGTTAAAAAGTTAATTAGTTAAGGTTGAGAACATGGGTAAAAGGGATATTTGAGTCCCTATTTAATATCTTTGTTTGTGATATAATTTTTTTTTTTAAAAATTCTTTTAAATTTTTTTTTTTAAATTCTTTTAATTTTTAATTTTTTTTTGACTTAAATATTTCATTCCAAAAGTCTATATGTACTAATTATTTAATGACTATTATAAACTTTGAAAAATTAAATTATTTTTGCCATACAAAAGACAACATCCTGTAGATGCATATATTAGACACCGCCCCACACCCCCCCCCAAACCCTTTTTTGGCTATTGAGTTTATCTTCTCATATTTAAATCAATGATATTAAAGCATGGAGTAAACAATTTAGACTAGGGATGGTTTCCTAAGTGTTATAATCAAATGTTTTATATGGGTCTTATTAACTAATATTTTTCCAATGGATCTATTAAATTAAAATAAGATTGAATACTATGCAATATATCAATTTCAAATGTGGATTGAACCATGAACTAATTTTCATCTCTTTTTGAATTTGATTCCACATTGCAATTTCATAAAAAATACTTAATGAAACAATCCTACATTATTTCATCATTGATACCAATTACCAGGAGGTGGATTTTCAATATGATATAAATTAAACAATTAAACAATCTATATCTTTTATTTCCTTCCAAAGACAAAAATCACCATGGAAGAACTATTAGAAGATTATAATAAATCAATTAATCTTTCCTTATATAAGGAGTTGTCATTTTCTTTCAATGAGCATGCAATTACTATTTTTAACCAATCTCAAACATTACAATAAACAAAACTCTACTTTTCTTTTCTTTTCTTTTTTAAAACTTGATTCAAAGACTCAATCAGGAAAGAATCAGGGAAGAAAACCCGATATCATTGTCGTTTCAAAAATAAGGTTAACAATGAATTTTACATCAAGATCATCATCCCAAGGAGAAGTCTCGAAAACATTTGAATCAAAACACCAAAACTCTAAATCCAGTTTGGCTGCATATCAAGGTAGCAACTACAAAATCTGCAAATACATCAAGGTAACCATGGAGAACTGAAACTGACTGGGTGACAATCATATTCAACACAAAAACAAATTCAACCAATTACTCCCATCCCAAGTTTGCACAATAGGTTTCTTATCAAACCAAGACTAGGGAGAAAGTGGATTTTTCCAAGGTAGGAGAAGTCAATCACAACACCAAAATAGATGCCTCTTCTGAGGCTAATAATCACAAGAACTTCCATTCTTTCACTTCTTATTTTTCAGACACAAAATAGTTTGTATTGACGAGTAAGGGCCCATATAACCCTACTCTCTCCCTCTCCTCATCATGAGGAGAGACTCTGCATTGACCTAGAGTCCAACTGAGGCCCTCCTCCCATACATGGCCACTTCTGCCCTATCCAAGTGTGAGTGATGCCAACACAACCCTTACAATTTCTCTCACAAAACAAAAAGTAAAACATGAAAGAAAAATAATTAAGAAACTTGTAACAACCCATCCCTTACATGTTTCATCATACATATGAACACACACACATGCAAATGGCCTACTTAAGCAAATGAAAACATAACATGAAGAATAAGACTGTGAAGAATTCCTATGTTCACAAATGGTTATTGCAAACTAGAATTTTGAGAAGAGTTAATCATTTTTCCTCTTTCAATACTGAATTTACTCTCTCTAAAAGTAGAGATTGGGTGAACACTCTTCAACCCTCAAATTTACAACTAAATAGGCTCCTAACTCACCCATCTAAAAATTGGAATAACTCTAGATTTGACTAAGGTCTTTTAGGGTCTTCCAACTTGATCCTATCATTAAGGCAACCTTTATGGTGGAGTGTAAACTTGGCAAACTCATTAAGAAGTTCAATTTTTGCACTAAAGGAAAAATGAGATATTTAGGAGGTCATAAAAGTCAAGAAAAGGGTCTAGAGGGGTGGAAAATGTTCCCAACCCATACACATACCCCCTAGGTACTTGGTTTGCATTAATTTAGGCCTCTAGGATCATTTTAGGACCTACCTAATTGGCTTGAAAAATTTTGATCTTGTAAAACCTTAAGAATGACACCTTTTCACTAAGCCCTAATTAGAGTAATTAATTTAGGTTAGTAACTAATTAGTCTTAGGCTACTAACTTAATCCATCTCAGATTATCAGATTACTCTATTAACCCTAATTATCATGCTGATACATATATACAAATTATGAGTGTCAAGTGACACCATAAGATTCACTATTGTGTAACATTTAAATATTTTATGATTATAGAATGATACACACATTCAGATTACAATACAAATAAAGTACAAAACAACAAGGTCTGCATCTCTTCATTAGACTCGACCTTAGTTTCACATATTGAACATTAGATCCTGGATAATAATCTTGCACACTCAATTTACACATCAGTAGCTCAAGAAAATCACATGTATATATTTAAAATTCATCTAGATAATCACATTAATCAAAACATCAATCTTTCATTTAAATAACTATTATCTCATTTATGCTCACATATTTAATCATCATTAATTGCATAATCAATCTAACATAACCTATTCATCAATTCAATTTAAAATACTAGAATAATAATCATTAAGCATGCATATACCTAAACATCATAACATCATCAATAGGGCATAATGAACTATCTAAATGCATATAACCTAATAATCAAGGTACCATAATTAACATTGTCATCATAAGGTGAAACACCTCATATCATCATTAGTGCAAATTAATGTTTAAACAGTTGAGATAATGCAGTAGTTCTTGAATCATGGAGTATTTAAAATATGAACGTATAAATCAATCTCAATTTCCATTAGGACATCTAAACCATAAGACATTACTTCATATCCATTGCAATCTCCTATAACAAATTTAACAGAGAAATTAATATTTAATAAGTACATGCAAGGAGGGACCTTACAAACTTGCGCAAGTAACAATTGCAGTCAATCAAAGTTCAGCATCAATTGATTCTTTGTATTCACTTTTCTTTCAAAATGACACTACATAATCAAAGTTATGCTTGCAAAATTTCTACAGTGCTCTCTTGCATACAAATAAAAGATGATTTTTACAATGAGAGAGCACTCCTTTATATAGGCAAAGAGTTAAGAAAAAGGAGGAAAAGTGAGAGGAATTCAACAAACTTTGACCCAGTCTAACTAACAAGAGAAATTATTGGATTGCACATCACTACAAATGCAAATCATATTACATTTAATTACACAATTTCATGCAATACATCCTCTTCAATCTACAAACATAAAAATAAAATAACAATCTTAAAGATTATTCTTTAATGCCTTGAATTTGATGATGACATCAAACACTATAGGAAGATTTGAAATCTCCATTGTCTTTGAAATGACTTCTATCCTCACTGCATTGGCATATTTTGATTTCACAATCTTAGAATTTTTTGATAGAGAATCGTGTAAGTGCTTTGCTAAGAATTTTTACAAAGAAAACCTATTCATTGTATGGGAACCAAAATCTTCAGAGTCTAAATCAGCATTGACCCTAATTGTATATTTTGAAGTCATTCCTTAAACTACAATCAAGTTACCACGTTCATCAAGAATATGACGTCCCATTTGTTCCAAGTTGCACATGACTCCAGTTTCTATTGCTTAACAATCTTCTAAGCTTGTCTGCAATTTTGCTACAAGCTTTCTTAGTGTATCTTCTTTATAACCCATGAGTCCATGACATTTATAGAACATTTCACAAGATGGAACAATTTCACACATGACCATGGTATCTAGATTAAATTTGGTGATCTCATCCCGATCATTCAAAATTTCTTTTAAAGTGTTAGCTTCTTGAGTAAAAGATGTAATCAAACCATGTAGCATTTCTTCCACACTTTTGATATGTCTAAGGACTTTGGCTATATCTATAATGGTCTGTACTCATTTAGAAATGATTTCTTCCATCTCAGAAGACTATGTAGCTTCTACTATCTTTTTTTCTTTAGGTGTCGGGATGCAACAACTACATGTTGTGAGGATTGATGTCAAATGACCTCCTTTAAATGAACAACCTCTTGTTTGAGCTATTTTTTCTTCTCCCATAATTCATGATCACTCTTTGATGCATGGGCAAGTGTGTCCTAAGAATCTTATAAACAACCTAGTTATGACTACTTTCCAATTTCTACATTGGTGAACTTCTAATCAGAACAACTAAGTTCTCCAATTGACTTGTCCACCAATGGCTCAAAAACCTCTACAAACTTAGTTTTTTCGTAATCAACTATGATCCTAGAAAAAATCTTATCTCTCAAAGATTTAGAATTAGTTTTCTTAATAGGAAGGTTATATAGGGGTGCCACAACCTTTCTTCTCTTCATTGTGATCCTGCTCAACCATGCAGGCAAACTAAAATTTTCATCTGCAAAAATGGGTACAGTGAAGACCATATGCATCGATCTTGATTGTATCTCTGTTGTGACTGAGCATGACTTGGTTTGTATAGCTGAATTCATGGGTGCATGATAGGAAGACTCAATCATGAACAACTCAAAACTAGTTAGGTATGTATCAAGTTGAGAAACTTGGCCTTCTGTGAGAGTTGGAAAATCCTCAAACACATTCCCTAAGTGTTTGCATTATTCAATTGTTAAAATGGGAGGATTCATTGAAAATATAGGAAGTGCTGATGTATTTACTTCCAAGGTCAGGATACAAGATGTAAAGACAGTAGAGAATGAATCCATGTCATCATCTATTGCACCCAAGAAAGGTGCTTCCTGCATAGATGGTTCTTGAGTTTGTGTAGGTTGTGGAGGAGATATGATCATGACTTCTCCTTCTTCCTCCTCCTCTTCTTTATCAAGTCCTCCACCAAATTCTCCTTCTGAATCTTGAGCTTTTTCAGGTGTCTGAGATGATTTAAATCCTTTTCCACCTTTCAATTTAAATTTGATAGATTTCTTTATATCATAATAAGATGCACCATCTTTGTCTACAATATCTAATTGTGACTTCCTTCTAAGTAGACCAAAACTTCCACAATCCACTAACTTAGGATTCACCCTTTTGAGACCTTTTGTTTTCAACCATTTTTTGGTGTTTGCAAGATGGACTAAAATCGATCAAGGATAGAAGTACCTTTCTTTTTCTGCCACTAAATGGGGAAAGGGCATCGTTTATCAAAACCAACTTGATGATATTTTGGATCAAGAATAATACCATCATCTTCAATTTGAAAATTAGATGAAATCTCAAGCATATTAAGATCAATAATCTACTACAATGTTAACCCGCAGTAGTCCATTTTCATAATATCCAACTCTGTCCGCATATCAATCCAAATATCTTCTATACAATGGACATGAGTGAATGCTCTCTTTATTCTAGAATTCATCTCTCTATAATCAAAATCATATCTAGCTTTGAACTTCTTCACTATAATCAACTAAAGTTCTACTTCCATGGCCTTTTCTTTATGTACTGAATTGATCTTGTAATGACCAATTGCTAAGGGTTTGACAAAGGTAATACCAAAACCTAGTCTATGCATAATATATTGATTAGATTAGACCTCCATGAGTTGTCTGGCTAATTCCATTAGGATGATTTTGTCAGTAGCATACCTAGGTAAGGTATATGGTTCTCCTTTGAAGTACCCAACTCTCAAATAGGCAAAGGTTGGAAACTGAATAAAGATGCAACCATATTGATTGATCTTATCCCAGACCTCATCAAACACTCTTTTGACAGACAACTGCTTATGAAATAAGCATTGGAAATGTCCAAAGAATGCATCTTGAACTCTCCTATATGATACTTAATATTTGTCAAAGTAATCTGATCGTAATACTCCAAAATTGGAACATGAAGACAATCTCCTTTGGTTGAAAGTTTTGAAAAAGATCCCATAGTAGCAGTGATATAAACAAGATAGGAATTCATGTAGAATGGTGTTAAAGTCCCTACATTCAATAGTTTATGACAAAGAGAAATGTTGATAAGAACTCCCCAAAAGATGTGTTCCTTATTATTAATGATTTAAAAAATGAACTTGTACATCTATGGTTCAAAATCACTGGAATCCTTGAGACCACATATTCTGCTAAGAAGGGTAATGAAGTCTTTGTATTTTGGCTTAAAACTGGATTTGTGAATGGTTTTACGCCATCTTGAAAATTTCTTCTCTTGGAATCTAACCAATATAAATTAAAATATTTCTGATAATTTCCCTTGTTAACATTCCATATTTCCCAAGATGCTTCCTTTGTCGAGTCCATACATTCTGCACTCTGTGGAACATTGAAAATTTGTTCAATAACCTCAAGGTCAAGGCTAATAATGACATTACCATCTACATCCTTGATTGTTTTAGACTTTGGACTGAAACACTTTGCACATCCTGGAATAAATTTTGGTTCAGGGAAGCCATAGGAAATGTAGACACCAGATGAATATTACTCCTTTTGATGCTTTTCATCTCATGATTATCAAGAGATTTTATACTTCACAAGAAATCTATCATATCCACATGCCCAATCTCTGTATTTGACACACTATCAAGAATAGATGTGACTTGAGATGGAGTTGTATGAGCCAACTCTTTATCATATTGATATTTCATTTTTCCTTTTGATTTTGTGGATGAGGGCATTTCTTGTGCTTGTGCTACAACATGAAAATTCCAAAATGTAAACACATCATCAGAGGATATTGTTTTCATAAAAACGTTGACTCTTGATCAAAAACAAAGGTTTGGAGTATGGATTAGATACTTCAAGGATCTAGTGTAATGATCTTGAGAGGTAATAGCATGCATATGTAAAGGCTGTAATATGACTTGAGAAGATGGAAACATGAAGTAGAAATGAGCTTTTATGGATATGCCTTAAGGCGTGAAAGTTTAATGTATGAGAATGCATGCAAATGATAACTTTTGACTTTCAAAGTGTGACCTTTAGTCAAAAACATGCTCTCTGGATGTCATTGCACAAAAAATGAATTACATGTGTATGTGACATGCGATTGAAAATGAAGGATGACATTGTGTATAAATGCATATGGAGGGTGAGATTACATGTAATTTCATGTAGAGAATGAGATACAATGTGTCATGACATGGAAAGTGGAATTACATGTAATTTCTCTTGAAGAGTGCTTGCTTATGAAGGGAATGGATGCAATGTGCATTGGCATGTAATGGTGAATATTGAATGAAATGATACACTTGCACACAATGATGGAAGGTGGAGTGAAGTGAAACGTGCTCAAGTTCTTGGGAAAGAACTTGAAATTTTTTCCAAAAGAAGCAAAACGAGAAAGAAAGAAAAAAAACAAGCACAAAAGAAACATGTACCATTGGTCTTGGATTCAAACATGTCAACAAGCAAGTTACATCAAAATGCAAACTCGAATTTGGAACTTAGGAAAAAAGAAAAAGTATGAAAATGAGACTTTTCATGACATCTATATCAACAAGTGTATAACATGGAGTTAAAACATGCAATAGCAAGATAAGCATGAGTTAATTAGCAAAATAGAAAATGACCACTTACTTGAAGATTAATGAGCCAAGAATGAAGGAGAAAGAAGCTCCAACTTTAAAGAATTATCAAAACAAACTTTGACCTCTTCAACCTTGTAATGATGAATTCTAAATGAGCAATGAGGAGCCTTTTTAAATGGATATGCCCAAAAATGTGACTTTCAATCATTAATGCATGGGATGTTTTTAGCAAAATGTAAAAGGAAAACCTTTTTTGACAAAAAATGTGGTCTTTTGGATCTTGAACATAACTCGTTTTGACCCTAGAGTACAAAAATGTGCTTCTCAATAGCAAGAATATGGATGAAAACTCCAAAACACCTCTTCTTTAGCCAAAAACGTGATCAAAATCACCCAAAAGAGGACCATTTTGCCAAAAATGTGACTTCAAATCTTCATAAAATGCAAGGATTTCTTCATGGATTTGGACGCCAAATGCATGGGAATGTATTCAAATGCAAAAATCACCCAAGGTAGATGATTTCCTTGATTTGGAATGAATGCATTTGGAGATCTCAAGCAAAAACATGTTCTTGGAAGGCATGTGCATGGAGTTTTTTCTACAATCTTCAAAATTGGGTTCTAAGAAGACATATACATGCATTTCAAGGCAAATCCCACCTATGGGAAGATATTGCATGTTTTAAAAACATATAATCAAGTCTCCTTACTCAAATTGCACCTTTTGAGTGTAAATGCATGTTTTGAAAAGAAGATTTAGAGTCCAGTTACAAAAATCGCACTTTTGGGGGCCATATGCATGCTTTGAAAACATGTCATAGAGGATTGAGTGCAAAATCACACCTTTTGGGGTGCATTACATATTTAATAATATGCTCACAAATGACCCTTAGTGCAAAATCGCACTTTTGGGGGCTCACTACATGTTTTGAGAATACTTAAATATGTACGTCTCATTCTTGGGATGTCATTACATATTCTAAACACATGTATTTATATGTTTTATGTGTTTTCAAATTACTTTTTTGTTCAAAATCGTGGTTTCTAGATGCAATTACATGTTTTGATGTAAATGTGCTTGTAGACATGCTATGCACAACTTAAGTGATTACTTAAACACAGTTCAATTTATTTTTTGAAGAAATGTTACTTAAATCAGGCATAAATAATATTTACATTATATAGATAAATATATAATGTGTAAATATCATTCAAAAAGTAATATTTAAGAGAAAAATTAGCCTTCAGACTAACAATCTTAGAACCCAGCAAAGAATTCGAGGAAAATAACCAAGAGAAGATAGAACCAGATAATGAAAGAGAAGTTTTAAGAGCATAATTGTTTTAAGAGCAGAATTAGCCCAAAGTCACTCTACTAATACCGATAAAAGTCTATAACCCCAAGATGGAAGGGAAACCACTATTCAGGAAATAAGCGATGTATTCAATGAATCTTTAAATGATTTTCAAAACAAAACTTATGAAATGCAAATGACACCTCAAAAGGAGAAATATTTACAACAAGACCTAAAAGTGTTCACAACTACAATCATAAATTATGGCAGACCCCAAATAGTGGAAAAAATCCATTAGTAATAACGGATAAGAGTCAAAAAAGAGATCAAGAAACATTAGCAACTAAGATTCTTATTCCAATAGAAATAGAAGTCCTTATATCCAATCTACAGATAGGAAATAAAGCAGGTAGTAAAACTAAGGAAACCATAAATTGTGAAGAATTCATAGTGGAAGAATACCAAGATAATTGCCAGGAAAAAAACAAAGAATCTCCCAACCATGCACAAGGAGGAAAAGGAGAAGAGAACAACTTAAGAGAGCAAGTTTTTAATGAACTCTTGGAAGAAGAAGAAGACCCTACTTTAATTGATTCAAAACTAGACAAGCAGATTAAAGAATCAGATGAATTTGAATTCCTAGATAAACTCAGATTTGAAGAACTTGGCTTGAGTACCCCTAACTGCAGTAAAAAAACTCAAAAAAAGAGGAAGGAAATCATTGGCAGAACTAAAGGCAGAAATAACCAAAGACGAAAACCAAAGGAAAATTGAGGACATAATAAATGCAAGGAAGGGGAAGAACCTTCCCACCATGAAATGAAAATCATGACGTGGAACGTTAGGGTCCTCAATGCCCCTAACAAGAAATGCTTGTTCAAGTGCAATCTAAATCTTTTCAACTCAAAAATAATACTAATCCAAGAAACTAAATTAAGGAAAGATGAAGGCACTAAGCTAAGCAAATCCTTAGGCATTTGGAAAACTGATCTCATAGGATTGACTAGAGCATTTGGAGGAATTGGTATAATATGGGACCCAAGGAAACTAGATTATCAAAGGATAACATCAACTGAGAGATGGATTGGAGGCAGGGTTCTAAACTACAAAAGTTGTATCTAGATAATAATTATCAATGTCTATGGCCCTACATTAATTGTGGAAAAAAAATAGTGTGGGAAGAAATCAACAATTTCACAAGAAACTTTCAGGGAAGCAATATATGTATTGGAGGGGATTTTAATGCACTTCTAAATCTAGAAGAAAAATTCGAAGGTATGCAATCAATTTCCCAACCCATGAAGGACTTCAAAGAATGGTTTGACAAAGAGAATCTTATAGATATTCCAACAACAAATGGGAAATACACTTGGAATAGTAGGAGATTAAACTTCACCTTCATTGCAGAGAGATTGGATAGATTCATGTTCAAAGGAGACTTAAGTAACCTTAATTTAATACTCCAATTTTAGATTCTCCCATATGCATGATCAAACCACTTCCTAATACAATTCGAAACTTCAGAACAAATTAAACTATCAAGAAATTATTTCAAAAGTGAAAAAATGTGGTTTCTAGATAAGACTTTCATGGAAAACATTAAATTATGGTGTGAAGAAAGTGTTTTCGAAGGATCCAAAATGTATTGCTTTCTGTCTAAATTTAAAAACTTAAAAGAAGAAATCCTTAAATGGAACAAAACATACTATTAAAATATTTTCCAAGATAAATTAGAGAATGAAATAGACTTAGAGAAACTTAGCAAAGAAACAATAAAATTGGAATGAATAATGAAAGACACCTAAAAGAAAAAGAGCTATTGACAAAACAAGAACTTATCCTATCCAAAGAAGAGTTCTACTAGAAAATAAAATCAAGAGAAAAATGGTTAACAAAAGGCGAAAAAATACAAAGCTTTTCCACAACAAAACCCTAAATAATAGAAATATAAATAGAAAAACCAGCATCAAAAGTGAGTCAGGAATGACAATGGAAGACCCCAACCAAATAGCAGAAGTTTTTGTTAAATATTTCACAAACACTCTAAACAACTATGAATACTCAAATTTAATAGCACAAAACAACATGTTACAATCCATCCCAAAATTGTTAAACAATGAGGACAACAAATTTCTCAACAAAACCCTATCCTTCAAAGAAGTCAAAACGACTCTTTTCAGCGTGAATCTTGATAAATCACGTGGTTCGGATGGATTCCAAGTCATCTTCTTTCAGAAATGATGGAACCTTCTACGTCCATAACTATGGATAGCAATAGAATCCACTTGAAACTCAGGTTCAATCCTAACTAAAATTAACAAAACCTTCCTAATGTTAATTCCAAAGAAAGAAATTAATGAAGAATCGAGGGACTATAGATCTATAGCCCTTTGCAATACCATATATAAAATACTCTTGAAGTCCCTAGCAAACAAACTAAAAATGATCTTACCAAAAATCATCTCAAAAGAATAGACTAGATTTGTCCTAGGAATATCAATTTTGGACAGAATAACCATTATCCAAGAAATGGTCTACTCAGCTCAACTTAGAAAAGAAGCTTGTATGTTGATGAAATTAGACATTCAAAAAGCTTATGACAAGGTTGAGTGGAGATTCCTATGTAAAACACTCAAAGCCTTTGGTTTTTCACATCAGTGCACAAACTTGATTTTTAACTACATTTCCACACCAAAAATATATGTCCTAATTTATGGAACCCCATAAGGTTTTTTTAACATTTTTCGGGGAATCAGACAAGGAGACCCCCTATCCCCATTTCTTTTTATCATCATGGTAGAAGCATTTGGTAGATCAATCAAAAAAAATCAAGGGAAGGAAAAATAAAAGGAATTAAATTAGCAGAGGGAATCACTAACATAACTGATCAATAGTTTGCAAATGACACTATTCACCAGAAGGGAGTTCAATGGAAGAAGCACACAACCTCAAACAAATAATCAAAACCTATATGCATGCCTCAGGCCAAATTGGTAATGCTAGTAAGTCAAAAAGTTTCTTCCTTAACACAACACCAAACACTAAAACCATAATTTGTAACTACATGGGGTATAAAAAAGGCTCATTCCCATGTAAATACATCGACATCCCCTTGGAAAAGTCTATTAGAAGAAAAAACCTATGGGAACATAACCTTGAGAAATTAAACAAGGAAATGGAAAATTGGAAAGGAAGATGGTTGTCAAAAGTAGGGAGAACAACTAAGATTAAATTCATCATCTACTCAATCCCGATATACCAAATGTCATGTCTCCCATTACCCAAAGGAACCAAAAAGAAAATAGACAAGAAAATGAGAAGCTTCTTTTGGAGTGTTCTAGAAGATAAGAAGAAACAAGCACTTATTAAATGGGACAACATTTGCAAACCCAAAACTCTAGGAGGATTAGGAATAAAAAACCTAACTTGGCAAAATGAAGCCTTGCGTGCAAAAATGGCTTGGAGAATGCACCAAGAACACAAATATCTCATTAGCAACTATCCTATATCTCTTTTTAGAATTAAAACTCCCCAAAGGATCGCAATCGTGGAATTTTATGATGCAATGCAAACCCCTCATTATTAAGAACTTAATATGGGATATAGGGAATGGTGAAGAAGCTCAATTTTGGGAAGATTCTAGGAATGGTGTCCCCCTCCAACCAGCCATCAAATTCTAACAAATATCATTAACAAGCTATCAAACATTTGAGGGAAGAAAGTAAACAACTACATGGAAAATAGAAACAAAAATTGGGAATGGAAGAACATAGAAATCTCGACCTTTTCCCCAAAAGAGAAACAAATATATCTCAACTTTATTAAAACTAGACCAACAAAACTTAAGGAAAGGCGGGACCACCTGATATGGGGAGCATCAAAAGATGGTAAATATAGTGTATGAAAAGGATATGAAGCAATCGCAAACTCTCAAAGATGGGACAAAATGGAAATTTCCCCTATATCTTTGTTGCAATAGAGTTTATTTCCCTAAAGTTGGTATCTTCCTATGGGCTGCCACACAGAATAGAATACTTACTAAGGATAGATTTGTGAAACTAGGTTTCGAAGGGCCATCCAAATGTATCCTGTGCAAAAATAACAAGGAGAGAGTGCATCATCTTCTTTATCAATGTCCCTTGGCCAAAGCATGCTAGCAAGATTTATGCCAAAAACTCAACTAGAAAACAACATTCCTCGAAAAATTGGGAGAATTTTTAATTAGTTGGCCCAAAACATTGTAGTCCAAAACATACGAAAACTTATGGAAAATTTCTCCTCCCATTCTAAAGTGGGAGATATGGAAAGAAAGAAACATGTGAATCTTCCACAATAAAGAAATGCCAAAAGAGTCTCTTATGAACAAAATAGAAGCCAACATAACAGAAACTATGAACAACAATCTAAGGAATGTATACAACGAAGAAGGCACATTTGGAGATTGTGACACTGAAATGAGGAAAAATTGATTGAACCTTATTAATCCTCCCCTTCATAAATAGAAAAGCTAGTAAGCAAGCCAGGGAAGAATGCAAATGGTCAAAACCTCCCTAGGATGGGCTAAGCTAAACTTTGATGGTGCTGCTAGAGGCAACCATGGGAAAGCAAGGCTAGGGTGCATTATCAATTCAGATCAAGGAATATGGTTAGTTAAAAGCTCAAAACATTTAGGAGAAATGACTAATAACTTAGTGGAGTTCCCTGATTCATTATTTAAAATTAGGATTGCACCTAGGTATCAAGAATCTAGTTATAGAAGGAGACTCCCAAATAATCCTAAATGCAATTAGAAAAAATAACACACCAAATTGGAAACTTAACTCACTACTTGAGAATGTCATTCCTCTCCTAGATAGATTTGATGAAATTAAAATTCACCATATATACCGGGAAGGTAATAAGCTCGTTGATTCCCTCACCAATAGAGGAGTAGAAGGAGACAACATTATAGTCTTCAACAATGAGATTAGGCAAACAATCACAATGGGTCAGTAGAGTTAAAAAAAAAATCCAAACACTTAGAATAGGTTAAATAGGAGAAAAAAATAACTATAGAAATCTATACCTTAACTTTACCTTATATTTAAGATAGAGGTATAGATTTAATACTAAGCAATTAAGAATCAAAACCACAAATTACGATGTATCTGGTATAGTAAACGCAAACATTATATAACCCTTGACAAAAGCAATTGACATTGTCTATACTCATATTCATATTTTTAGATATTGTGATTATAAGTCTAGGTCTCATCGCATAATTGTCTTTTATGAAACAAAATGTCTATGAGATGGAAGATTTAGTACAGTTTATAATCGTTGCAGACTTCTCGAAACCTGTCAATAACAAACACAAATCAATGAGACTGTAACCGTGTACAAGAGTACAGGCAAGGTAAAATTATATTCTCTATGGACAAACACATAGATTTAGCATACTCTAAGATTTAGCATACTCAAATTTATTCACCTCAATAATTAAATGATGAGGATTTGTGGTAGAAGTGTTAATGAATCCTTAGCCAAATTAAAATTAGATCAACTTCAAATTCAATCCATCATTTAAGGACTAGTAACATCTATAAAGATGTTCTGAGGATCTTCCTTCTAATGTATGGTTGACTACCACAAAAACACTAACTAAAGCAACGAGTGAAGAAATTCAGACTAACCTAATGTATTTAGAGTATGAATATTAAATAACGCAAAAGAACTTTATAAGAACGCTCATTACATATTAAGCTAACAATTAGCCACATCAAGCTAAAAAACCACGTTAAGAGCAAAATTTTAACTTTTACACACAGAGATATATAGACTAAGAACAACTAGATTTTGTAACAACAGACATTGTGAATAAGAGCTGACTATTATGACAAGTGTGAAGTACACTTAACAAGTGCAAAATTCAAGTAAAATCATCAATAGTAAAATAGCCCTCAAACAATTTCGCTAACTAAAAACCTTGTTTTTACAATTACAAAAGCAACACCAATGTGACCAACATCAAGCTGTAACCAAATCAATACTTAAAGAAGGATGGGGTTGAGTTCTACAAAGAAGGAAAATCATCAAATAAAATACTACAGAAAAATAAAAACCAAAGATGACTATGAACACTTAACACCCAAGCCTTAAAAAATAGTAAGCACTAGACCCCTTAGATCCCAAGAAATCAAATAGAACTAATTGTCACATCACATATGATTCCTTCAAAAATTCACCCAAAAGTAAGATAAACAAACCTTTAAAAACCAATTTGTGAAGTGCAAGAAGTACTTAAAGGTAACTAAAATAAAGAATTCCAAATTAAACTCATGAAACTAATACTAGTCTAATAGATGATTTAGTTAAACTAACACTAATGATGTGGATTAAATTTTGTATTTTTATGATTGACAAACAATGCAAAGAAAGTACACGAAGATTGCCAGAATCAGCAAAGCAAGAAGCTAATCAGAAAAAAGGGAGGATTTAAAAAAATAAAAGATCTTCCAAGAGACTTTTTAACTTGAAAATCAAAGAGGGTATGCCCTTAAAATTATGTAAAGAAGGGAATGCCCTCCTAAAGCCCCTAATAAGGAGGGCAAATGTAAGTAATATACAGGACTTAGGTCTTGGGCCATATCGGGGGTTTTCTTGACTCTATTCTTTTTCCCCCGATGCTTGTAGTTAAACGGGGTAAAACTTTGTTAAATTTTATTTGAGTTATATAATATACGGGCATTTGTCTTTTACTGATCCAAAATAAATAAATAAATTATAAAATGTTTGAATTAAAATTTAAAAATTAAATCAAACTATATAGTTAATATAGTCACTTAAGTGAAAAATCAAAAAGCAACTCAACTTAAAAATATAACATAAAATGCTCTATAGTTACTTTAAGTGAAAAATTAAAATGATAAAATAACTTAAAAACATAACATAAAGTGAATTTATATTATATTTTTCAAAAAGTGAATGTCAACTTCAAAATATAACATGATATTTTAATTCATGCAGTTGCACAACTAGGAAAGTTCACTTTTTGGGCACTAAAATGGTCATATCTTTTGATTGCCAACTCTTGTTAAGCCCTAAGATAGACCGAAACGAAGGGAAAACTGAAAGCAATGACTTGAGCAAAACCAAAGGACCAAAAGCCAACAAACACATACTCAAAAATGGAAAAGGGGATGTTGAAACCTTCAAAAATAATAAAAAATAGGCTCAACAAATAGAAAAACTAAAAAGATTTGACGAAAGCCTTCAGTAAAAGAATTCATTATATCATTTGGAATTGATTGGTTGATCAATACTAACCAATTAAATAATGAACTAAACTAAGAGAAATGCGAAACTAAGTTGAAAAGTTATGTATCGTTACCTACATTTTGTGGTGAGAAAATGCAGGACAACAAACAATACTATGGAATGATTGAACTCTCCCACCTAATTACAAAATGCATAAAAAATTGGTGACTTTGAATTCTCGGTGAACACCAATTAGAATAGTATCTGAAATAAATAATAAGAAAACCATGGCAGAACAACTTATGTGAGTTGAACTTGATGTCTCATTTTGTTTGGTTCTGACTTTAAATTACCTCTATAGTGATGATTCATAACTTCCTCCAGTTCTGAATTATCATCCACAATGTCTACCGTTGAGATTGTTTACATTTTATGTAGTTTCTTAGCCCTAACTTACAAACATGTAATTGTTTGATTGGTGTTCATGCCAACATATATCTACCTTTGATATTTGAAAGCATTTTTGTAGGAAGGTTTTAATTTTGTTATGATTCAATGTTTGTGTTTGTATTTCTATTTTGATATCTTATTTTGTATATAGATCTAAAAATGTGCTTGTGTGTGTACATGTGTACGTCTATGCATGTGCAAATGGGCCTCAATGCGTGTGCACACTTTAGTGTGCTAGTATGGTCATGTGTTTTTATCACCAAGTGTGGTTGTGGGTGTGGGTGTGGGTGTGGGTGTGGGCTTTTTATTATGAATATGTTAATTAAGTAAATGCATATTAGGAAAATAGATTACTATTAAATATAATTTGTAGTGATAAAAAAAATTGTTTGGAAAAATAGATTGGAATACACACACACACACACACACATTCGGATTAGATATTTATTCAATTTATATTTGAATGATCTAATATTATTATATTGAATTATTATTGGAAAAAAAAGTACTTTCTAATGCTATTAATTAATTTATGGGAGGAAGGATATGTTAGAATTATGTCCTATATATATTAAAGTGTTGTTCAATTAGAATATGTTAGGAGGTAAGAATATTACCTTGTGTATATGGCATGAGAAAACCATATGAAGATTAATATGACATACATATAATCCAGTAAACATTATCAAACATATTGGCTTATCTCAATTTGGTATCCTTAGAAAGCCAACCATACAAGACTAATGGATCTAGTACAACTTCTGATGCCTTTATAGGAAAGGGAGTTTGTGTGGGGAGTGGCAAAGTAATATGGTCACAAGTCGAGAGGGGCCCAAAATAGGGAGACCAATTAGGGACTCTCTACGCACTCTAGTCATGGTAATTCTTTCATCTTAGGTTGGACTTAGCAAGGAGAGATAGATCCCCATAGTTCTAGATATCCTAATTTAAGCATAAATGATAAATTCTACTTTTAGTTGGTAAATATGCCATGTAATAAAAAAATGTTTATATGATGTAATCATAAATTATAATTAATTTATGTATTCTAGTCTAGGTCAAAATGTAAATATATTTCATAAAATTCTAACTGTAGATATTAGAGAAATTGAAATTGCATTAATAGGCTTCAAAATCCCATCTCCTACCTATCACTAAGGTATCTTAGGGTAGGGAGTTTGTGCAAGGGAGAGGCAAAGTAATTATGGACACATGATCCACTATCCAAATACCAGGGTTAGGCCTTGAGGGGCGTTGCTTATAGGTTGTTTCAAGTGACCTTCACAAAATAATTTAACAATCTTAGGCATAACCTTAGTAATGGGGAAAGCGAAAAAAACGTTGTAAAACAAAGATCTCTTGAAACATTACAAATAGCAATCCCTAAGTACAACTCAAATCCTAAAAGGGGAATTCTAGAACAAATCAAGATAGATCCTAATAGGGATCATTACACCTGAAACTGATCCCATCCCAAACCTTTAGAGTTCATTTGGCTATAGGAATAAGAGTATGTGAATAGGAATATATAGTCTAGATTTGTTACTCCAAAATAGAAAATGAGAATATGTATTCCTATTCTCTATTTTGTTAGACAGAATTAAAAATTTTGAGCCGAGAAATTTGACAACACTCCCAAACCTGTGTTCGGCATCAATTTCTACGAGTGTAGGGCTCTCACAAATAAATACTTTGTCCTCTTGGCAAATCAGTAGGCATTTGCAACATATTTTGAAAATCTTTGATTTTTATTTGGCAAGGTGCGATCGCAAGACCAACTCTCAGATCAACTTGGAAATGCAAGCTGATTGTGGATGAATATCACTATGATGCACTATAGGAGAGGGTCAGCATGGCTCAAAGAAAAAACCCATGAAAAAATCATTGGCTTGATGCAAAATGACGAAGGCCAAAACAACAAATGAAAACTTGAGCACAGACCGAAAATATTATGTTTTCTGAAAAAACAAAATTGGAATAGGAATACACATTCTAATTCCACCTATTTAGGCAGAATAGCAAATGCTTATTTTTTGGCCAAAATTGGAATATTTATTCCTACTCCCAACTCTGATTTGGTGCACCCAAACAGAGAATTTGAAATTTTAAGAATTTACATATGCCTATTCCACTCATATTCCCGTTGCCAAACGGGCCCTTACAGAATTTTGTTTAAAATGAACAAGTCACAAATTGATATCACCTACAACAAAGTTTAAAATGAACTCTATACAAGAATGAAATAAAAAAATGAATTCTAACATGTCAAATCAGAAGTAAAACAATATAAAAACATAGAATTGGGCATTTCTTGTGATGGAATAGAATTACATAACCATGTAGTTAGTTGGATTTCAAATTGCATCCAACTGCAATCCACATGGACTTGTCCCTGAAATAAGATAATGTGTGACTTCTCAATCTTGCATTTCTCATCCATAGGATATTGCATAAGCTTCAATTGTTTTAAAAGATCTTATTTTAAGGCGCTGCATTGCAGCTATGCCATCCATAGCACTCATCCCCATGAAAACAGTAGAGAAGTTGTAACTGGTCTAATCAGCTTATCCTGTCTGAAACAATCTAGTCGGTTTACAAACTCTAAAGATCGTGTTCTAGAGATCAAAATTGTGTACATAGTTTAACCTCGTATTTGCTTCCCAACTTTCTCAGACCATTTCCATTTAAACTATTGTATGTGGTGCCCCCTTTTAGCCTTAGCACAGGGCACAACCCAAAACAGCAAGCCTGGTCTTCTTCGAGGCCGTCTCCTTTGCTGTTTTGCCCAAAAACAGAAACACATATCACAAGAACATTTGTTTTATTAGCAATTCCAAACTCAAGTACACAAACAAATTCTAAAATGCTCCTCCAAACTACATACAGTCTTGATTTCGGTAACAAGCTACAACCATTTTCTAATAAAAGCAACTATAATTAAATGACAACTGAGAAAGCTAGAAGAGATTCTGGTCAAACACCTTTTCTTGATCATATTTGAGCGCCTTCCAACAAAGAATACCACTCGAATTTGAGTCGGATCCATATGCCCTATTTAGTGTCATCGATCAAAAAAATAAAAAATAAGAATTATTCATTGAAATGATTATACACGGAATAAAATTAAACAAATGCAATACAATGCAACAAAGAAACCATGAAATACACATAACCATGGCAATATTGGGCGAATATACAAAACAATATGTATCTTCTAAATGTAAATGGGAGGCAGGGGCCAACCAAGCTAATTATTTCTACTGAAGTGTTCAATATTACAAAAATGGCATTTCCTGCAAGCAAATCATATACTTCAGCTATCTCACACTTTTGACAGGTAATTACCAGTCATCATTGTTTCACGTCAAATAATGTTCTTCAAACAAATATTGTCTATGTACTGTATAGAGATATCAAATTAGTACAACTAATCATGTTTCCAGGTGACTGAGTTGTAGAAGATTCCCAAGCAACATCAAATATGTGCCAAAAGCATTCTACATAGAATAAAAGAATAGAATAGGCACTTCATATGAAAAAGACAAAACACTTGACATGAACAGAGACATTTAGAAAAGTAAATACCTATATTGTATATAGCCCGGAAATAGCACATAATGCTACCGCCGTTTACATGATGCCTTGGCTAACATTACAATGGCCTGCGTCGTAGTTTTAGAACTCACAGTGATGCAACACTAAGCAGATCTATTTTTTATTTGGAGTGAACAACTCAGTAAAAGATCAGCAATTTAAAAAAATTAATTAAATTCATTACCTTGGTAAAACCTTCGCAACTTGGCAAAAACTTGAAATGGGTGAACAAACAAGTTTCTAAGCACAGACAATGCCCCATAAAGTACCTGTGAATTTGGAACGATAGGAATGTGCCACTGTCAAAATGTGCATTATGTAAGACAAGTGGATTCCCTTAATATGTGATGCAGTTGATTGTGTAAAGGATATGATGCTAAGCCATATGATGGCATATCAACTTGGGGAAATGGATATAGACTTCCCTCCATGCACTGTCTTGCCGTACAGTTTTACCATTTATGATTTACACGAGGATGGTGAAATTGCTTGCATTCCTTGTGTCAAGGTTCCAAGGGTGAACTTTTAGCCTCTGATCATTGGGGATAACTAAGCAAGAACCAATAATTATTGTTTTGGTCATTGATTTGGTTTTGTCTATTGGTCATCACAGCTCCATTTCCTTTTTCATTTATTATATCAGTCAAAACAGCCTTCTAAATGCAACCAGGTTGACACAGCCAGTCTGCACCACCATTTGCTTTGACATAGCAAACTAGATTTTGGCCAATCTGAAATTTTGGATATGTCACCTACAACATTTGCCTCTCCTTGAGGAAATAGTGTCAAGGGCAAAAAGTTTTGAGGTGAGATATAGTAAATTGTTTGAATTTTTATATAAATAAGAATTTGGTGGAGAATGGTCCTCTTTACTTTGAGTGTGGTAATCTATCCAAAGTTTATTTTCACCTAATTGCCTAAAACTCACCAAACAAGGCAAGTACCTAGGCAAGCAGATCCAAAAATACCAAGAGACTTGAACCCAGTTCCTAGCAAGTCTGGTCAAACTCACCAAGTCTGCCAGACTTCCAGGACTCGCCCAAGTCCCAAATCTAATTGCATACAAAAAGTCTTCATCACTCCTAAATTCTGTTCAGTTCATTTGCAAGCACAAACAAGGACTAAACAAATGCATTTTAAACCATTGAAAACAAAAACCAGCAAAAACATTGGCAATAAACATGTATTGAAATTAACTTAAGAAGACTTGTAGCAGCCATTGATGCATTTAAATGATCCCATGATGCATATGGAAGATCCCACAACTAATTTGAAGTTAATTTGATAAGGTGTTTTCTAATCTTTTTTTTTTCATATATGCCTTCTGCATTTGTTTTCTTCCTGCTAGAGATACATTAAACAAGATATAAAAGGAAGAATAAAAATTACTTATTCTTTTCATTGTTTCCTCTTTTTTCTTCATCCATGATGGATCATTTTCCTAAATTTCCATTTCAAGTATGGGTACGTGTTTCTGATACACTAGTGTGGCAATCATTTGCCCTGGGATTGCTACTGTATATATATATATATATATATATATATATATATATATCTGTAAATCAAAATATATATACAGTTGAAAACACATTTGATGAATCTAACTCAGCTCACTTGGTAATATCCCAATTTTTTGTCACCCCTCGTTTGTTATTGGCTGTTTTATTGTTGTACTCATGCACAAATAATTGTGTTGTGACAAAACTCGAGCCAAGTCCTTGTCTTGCATATTTCATACTTTGTCTTGTTTGTTTATGCTTTTTCGGCTGTCTTTTGTTCAAATCCAATGCTTCAGACAAGGCAAAAATCAAACCTCAGACAGACAAAGAAGCCCAGTAAAGGCTAAGTCACTGAGAAAACCAAATAGTTGCTGGGAGCAAACTTTGCAAAATTTGAAAAGACGTAAAACTGGGGAAACCAGCGTATGAAATGCATGTTTTGAGTGGTTTACCAAGGTCGCATATTTACTGCAGGCTGATCAGTGTTTAAATGACGAGGCATTAAAAGATTTAATCATTGGTAACCTTCATCTGCAAAAATCTAGCTTACTTTCAGTCACAGACAGCAGGTATTGCAGAGGTTTTCAGCAGATTGTAATAGATATTCTGGCTTTCAAAAGTTATATAGTAATTTCCAGCAACTTTTCATGGGCGCCAGTACATGGCAGGTGTTGTCAAAAGTCTGAAATGTCTAAAGGACCAATTAAAACATATTTCTATAATTGCATGGAAGGCATGGGAATGAACAAGTACACAACGAATTAAAGATCTCCAAGTCAGATCTGTGAACATGGTGCATATACACACCTATGGACAGCGGAACACAGGGTTTCAGAATTTAATTATTAGAGAACTGCAAGGTTGCATGGGTACTCGTACCCACATACCCAAGTACCGGGTACCCGTATCCCACGTACTGGGTACTCGGTGGAGAGCATCATAGCTAAGGACCTTGATAAGATTCTGATTTTCTTTTCGGTTTTTTTATTTTTGTATTAGCTTCTTGTTTATCAAACTTAATTCAATACCAAATCAGTTTGATACTTTGATACTCATTAACAATAAACTTTATCACTGTTCAAGTCATAAGTTTATCATTTGCAATATGTCATTGTCATATTATTTAGGATCTTCTCGTTCATGTTTAAAGTCTGCCTTCTTTGTTATGCATCTAAGCATTTATCATGTATTATTATTTCAAACATATAGCAAATCTGAAACTGAAAACAATACATTACATTTGCAAACTTTATCACTGTTCTTGTTTTGAAAAGTCATTGTCATGACTCATAATTTCAGAATTTTTATAAATATAAAAGTATAATTTTTAAATAAGTTTGACATACCCAAGTACCTCCGTCCCCTATTATGAAAAATACTTTAAACATTAAACATTCAGCAATAGCATATATATATATATATATATATATATATATATATATATATATATATATATATATTTGACTTATGGCTCGTATTTTCAAATTTCTTGTTTTGAATGCTCAATGTCATGACTCATGACATATATTTTGATTTTTATATTTTCTATAAAATATTTAATTATATAGAAAAAAATTAGGCATACACACGTACCCCCGTCCCCTATTTTGAAAAATATGCATACCCGTACCCGTACCCACGTACCTGTGCAACCTTGGAAAACTGTGATCACAACTTGCTATCATACTAGAAGCATAGGAAACATATTTCAGATCACGCAAAAAAACCAGCACCCTCATTACAGTCATATGTGTTGGTGATCTATGAAGTACTCGGCATTTTCTATAAGATTCTGTTAAGATGGAGATATTTGTGGTAGTTTTGTTTATAATATACCCTGTAAATTTCATAAATGATAACAAATGGGAGACAGTTTAAACTATACAATATACCACTTATTTAAGATTTATTAAGGAAAAGTCATAATTGTTATAAATCATGAATTTAGAATATTTGGTTATTTTTAATATTTAGTACATGACAATCGAGAATTTGATTTAGTATATTTTTTGTTTTATAAATTCATTTTCATATTAAACAATAAATATTTAGTATTTACCATGACAACCGAGTTTGACAACTTCATAATGATTGTAATAAAATGTATTTCAAATTTGAAACATTGTGGTAGTTTTGTCTGGTATATAGCTGATATGCAGTATTATTAACTGAAATCGTGTTTTTAGGCTGCAAAGCAGTGTTCCATGTGAATGCATCCCCTCCCACACCCCCCACCCAACCACCTCATTTAGGCACTTGGTCCCCTCATCCCTGACACCCACCCAGCATCCCCCTAGGGAACTCCATGGAACTATGATAAACATGTAAATATCTGAGTTTTATCCTCTCTTTTTTGGTACGGATGTACCCAATTCAAACTCTAGCTCAAAAAAAATGTAATACCCACATACATACACCCAAACCAAACTCAGGTTTGCTAAATCAGATGAGAACAGTCTGAAGAAGAATGTTATACAATTTTCCCAGAGAAGAAATCAATTAACATATTTTCTCTCATTACGACCATATTGCTTGAGAATTTAGAGTCACTAAAGAATTAAAGGCATTGAAGGTACAAGACATTAAAAAAACTGAACTTACAAGTTTTCCTCTTCAAAACTGGCTACAAAAGCACCTTGATCAAATGAACTAGAACAAAGGCACTCTTGGTGATCAGTCCTTGCACATCGAAGTTTCCGAAAGTCAATACCTCCATTTGACTTCACTGCTCTCATCTCATGACGCGATCTCCCTTCTTTCTGCTGTAATGCAACTCCTAGTGGTACAGTACCAATACCTTCAGAGGATGCAAATCCATTTTGAAAATCGATGACATCTCGAGGGAGCACTTGGTTCTTCTCAGGCTTCAGAATATCTTTCAAACCAGGAGCACATTTTTCTACTGCTTGCAACCAAGCACTCTCTAGTCTCTGTTCATCTGTAACTGAACCATTTCCTATTTTTAAATCTTCCTCTGTTCCACCATGCTGGTCTGGGCCACTGTTTTCCCCTGTAGTAATAGTTCGCAATTCATCTGCCTGAGTACAATCTGCTGGCATCAGTAAACCTTTATGGTATCCTTCGGAGGTTGCTGGAAAGGATCTTGTTCTACTGATAGCAGAGTGAGCTTCCTTGCATGTTTCTCCACATCCTATTCTATGATCGGAATTCAAGGCAATGCTCTCAAGGTCCTGATCTTCTATACTATTAATTGTTGCATCCCTGTGTTCATTGGCTGAAGATTTTGCCAGCTCAATTGATTTTTTTCTGGCTTTAGTATTCTCAACTTGAGCTGTGACAGAAGCTAGATTAATTCTAATCTCCACATCGCACCCTAGAATGAGTGAAACTGAACTTGCAATACTCTTGACATATCTTTCAGCCATGGATTTTGTATCTGGATTCCAGAATTCTAATTGAACGACCGCAAAACCTACACAAGTGGCCACTTATCAGTTCAAACTCAAAAACATTGTGTGTGGCATAATAGGTAGTCTAGGTCTTTTAAACAATTCAAGGTCCTCTAACTAAGCTATGACAATGAAAACCTTATGTAAACACTTTATGGAATGGAAATGCATTTCAACAATTGCACCAGAAGTATGATGCATATATTTCACAGCACTGCAGATGCTGTATTCAACTTCAAATAATAAAAAATCGTAAAACCAATAATCACTAAATCAAAACAATATTGGTGACCAAATGAATCATAACTACTTCCAAGCTAAACTTCTCATTCCAGAAAATGATAACTGAGCAAAATTCCCACAAATTCATGCCTAAACTCATCCTGCCAATAGTTTATAAAACCTAACATTAGAAGCAAAAATGTTTTGGATATTTCCTGAGCAAATCCAGTATTTAGATATCAAAAACAACTATGGCCTCTGAAGGGAGAAAAAGATATAACTACCTTTTCCCATAGAGACTGACAACAACTTTCCTTGCTTACACAACAGCTGCCTTAATGTGTTTGAGTGGCATTCTTCTATTGTTCTCCTCCAAAGCGCATCCAATTTACTTGGGCTTATACAGCTAAGTTGTGGCTGTGCTGAATCATTGTTATCATTGATGCCATCTGAAAAACTCCTCCCACTATGACCCAGCCCAGGTGAACAACTTAATGAATGAACCTGTGCCTTGATCTTGGACACTGGTATTCCTTTATTTGACTCATTGAACAACACGATGTGCCCTTGATTCAGACTGCCATTTCCATTCCCTAACCCAGGTTTTTGCATTGCCATTGAATCTGAGAGCTCTTGTGATGGTTCAAACAACTTTTTATTACTTAAAAGTTGCCGGGATGATGAACCACTGTACGATAGTCCATAATTATTCCTTTCTTTTATAGCTGCAGGACTTTGTGTGGCACTGGTACCAGCAGATGTGGGAACCAGAAGAGACCGTCCAGAACCAAACTGGAGAAGAGCTGCTGTCAGCCATGTTGTCTGGTCATTTGAAACTCTCAACTGTTTTTCTGCTTCAGAAAGAATTTTCAAGGCCCGTCTTAGTCTTTCTAACTCCTCTTCTGTTACTGCAGAAAGACAGAAGTATAGCGAATTCAGGAAAATTTACACAGCTCAAATCAAAAGAAAAATATCTTATTCGAAAAAACTGGTACAGTGAATAGCATAACCATATATTTTCAAAGATAAGACCTAGCATGCATCACTCCTATGCAAAATTCATTTTTAGCAGGACCCAATAAATAAAAATTGCTATTCTTGCTACAAACTTCCGTTCCAAACACTATAAGCATGTGTTTTCTTTGGAAGTGTACAAACGCTAACAAAACTAAAAAATGCTTAATATCCTTGTCACTTTTAAGAAGCACACAAACATTAGTTCTGTTGACAATGAACAGGATATATGCAATAAAGCTAACAGAACTTCACTCAACATCAAATGAGAGATTTGTAAACCTGTCAGATTGATGAGATGTTAGTTTATACTCTTAGAGGATTTTGCAAACAAACAAATTAGAAGGAAAAAAACATAATGCACAAAAATAATTTGAAGTCAAAAGCTACAAGGACAAAACATGCTTGATATCAAGTAATATTTCAAAATTCTAGTCAGAAAAACAAGAACATTAACTATTTACTTGTAAGCAAACACAAATTACATACAGATACTTCCAACTTCAAATTTTAATAATTACCTCAACAGCCACCTTGTATTGAACATTATAGAAGTCAAAGCTTCCTTTATTTATGGAATCCAATCTTTCAAGGCTGCTCAGACACATGCATGGATGCAGACATACATTCATTTGTGCACTTATATAAAAGGTGTTTTATAAACTGGAATTCAGAAAGGTAAATCTGGAGTTCAGAATATTTTGCAGACAAAACAGTGTCAAAGTCCAAACAGAAAAGTGCATGGTATCTTCTCTTTCTAAATCAATTTTTTTGGCATTTTAGTATCAAACAGAACTTTGATTTTTTCCAAAATATTGGAGTGAAGTGAACAAATATAGCTATTGCAAGCAAATCATAAATAAATATAACCAAAATTATCTCCCACAGAGCATAAGTTCAAATAATAGTAGAGGAACCAGTAAGACTAGGTCCTAGAGAGCTTAAAAAAGATTGATTACACATATCTGGCAGATTTACACAAAACGGTAAGAAACTATGAACCAAGATACAACACAGAAGAACAACAGAAGTAGTAACTACAAGAATTATTCCCCCTTCTATTTTTCATTGCCTTCTTATTAATAGGTTTGAGTAACTTCAGCATTTCTCCAGAAATTTGGTTCCGAACTCTCTACACTTCCTAACCCACCTCTCAGGATAGGTACTAACTGCTAACAATAACATCTGGAAATAGAGTAGATGCATCATCCATGTTTCCATTGTCGGAGGAGCTGTCTACTAAAATCTGCTGAAACTTAGCTGCATCCAGAATACCCACGTCACCAGGAGCCTTCTTGTTTTTCTCTTAAACAAACTCCATCCACATATGCTGGAGTAAAACTGTTGGAAATGCTTTTATCTTCAAAATCTACTTCATGCATTGGCCATCCATCTGATTCATGGCTTATGTTCTAAGAATCAGCTCCTCAACATTGCTCCACACTTTAGGAATGAGATTTGGAATGGAAGGGTCCCACTTTAACAAACTTCTTCACATCTTCATGGCATCTTTTTACCTGAAAAGACATAATGGAGATGATAACTTCTCTGGAGAAGTCACCCAGTAATATTTTTGGTCCTATAACACATATTTAATCCTTTCCGTTCAAATAAACAATAAGATTTCAGTGGAGAGAATTAACTGCAGTTTGGGCAAAAACAAGTTTATCATCAGAATTAATAGATCTAAACACAATATCCCACCATTGCATAGTAGTCTTGTTGAAGCATGCCATCAGGAATGGAAGAAAATAGTTCCAAAGATGTTTCAATAGAGAACAATTAAAAAGGGAAATAATAGAAAGAAT
Organism: Cupressus sempervirens; assembly: GCA_028749045.1. Classification (NCBI taxonomy): domain Eukaryota; kingdom Viridiplantae; phylum Streptophyta; class Pinopsida; order Cupressales; family Cupressaceae; genus Cupressus; species Cupressus sempervirens. The sequence continues at coordinate 562,797,785 of CM053785.1, read as the reverse complement.
TCATTTGACCACAGGCCACACGCAGCATAACTCAGCAGCAAAACAATAGACAGCCACAATAAACTTTTGATGAAGTCAACAAAAATTAAAACATGGCTTTTTGCGTTCTTAAAAATGAACTAAATTAATTTAAAACCTTTTAGACCACACATCAATTAGATCAGAAAGCCCCCACAGAGAATTAACTTTACAGAACCAGTGATTAAAGAAAGAAGACAAGGAGCAAGTGTGCTACTTGAAGCTTCCAGCAACTTCCATCCACCTACCCACTACACATACTCCCACATATTCACTCCAAAACAACGCTTTTTACTTGTGCAAATATTAATTCCAGAATTCTGGATGAGTTTAAATCTTCTTATGTCCTCTAGATATATGAAATTTATCCTTGAGAAGTACCCATGGCGCCCTCCTCCCTAAGAATATGGTCCAATTCCCTAAGCCCTTTTGCATGACAAGATCTAGCTTATCAACCTCAAACACAAGCCAGGGGAGTATCTTTGTTTTCAAGACTCTGCCATGTAAATCTGAAACAAGAAAATGACCTGAAAAACCTTCACACAGTTTATCTTCGAGAAGTTTCCAAGGCAACAATCCCTCCTCCGTAAGAATATGATCCAGCTCACTAAGCCCTTTTGCATGTCAAGCTCTAGCATCAAACCCTCTAAGACAAGCTATGTTATTGGGTCCACACCCTGGACTGTCAAACCGGGTCCAAGTGCAAACCCGGTCTGGGTTTGCAGAATGGCCCGTGTGGGGTCTGCACAAGATCCGCACTTGGATCTGTGGGTTAACACAGGTAAAAATCACTGCAGATCCACAGGTCCAAGTGCAGACCGTGTGCCGACTGCCCAGAACCTGTGACCAACACAATAGAGTGGACCTAAAAACATATTAAATTACATCTTTATTTTTTATTTTTCCTCCTAACCCTAAAACGGCCCTAATAAGGAGGCTACAAACACATTCATTTCACATTTGCTTTCTCATTTGGCACTCTCCATCCTGTAAGTTTGAAGTGAGGTGATTGTATTGGAAGCAGATCAATTGTGGAGCTGCAAACACCTTCCAAAGAGCAGATTTAAGTGTTTAAGGTGCATTTCAACCATTTTTCTTTAGTTTTTTGATAGATTGTTTCAAGTTTTTGAAAAGATTTAAATTTTTTTCAAGTGTTCGTAGAAGTTTTGAATTTTTTTTTGTTTTTTTCCTCCTTTTTTGTTATAGATTGCAGCAATGAGTAGTCAAAGCTCAATGGGTGGCTCTCAAAAATCTAAAATTGATGTAGGGTCTCCTGTTTGGAAATACACTACAAGAATTTCTCAATGTTTTGGAGGTGGGGGTTTGTATGGAAATGTAATTTTTGTAACACAGAATATAGAAGCTCCTACTGCCGAGTAAAACTTAATTTTATGGGCCCTGGAGGTAAAGGGATTAATAAGTGTGAGGGACCAACAGGGGGGACAAGAAGGGGCTAAAACAGCAGAATTCATTAAAGAACAAGATGATAATAGATTAGTTGCTAAAGGAAAGCGAAGTGGTTATATTTTTGGTAAAAAAAAAACCACCACTACCACCACCCACTCAACCAGCCTCTAGACCTCCCTTCTTGCCTATACCTTCTAGGGAGGAGGATGAAGATGTAGATGAACCACAAGTCAGCCCCCACAAGAGAGGCCTACTAGATCAAGAATTAAAATACGAGGCAAGAGACATGGCTGATATAAAAATTGCATGTTACCTCTATGTGAATGGTCTTCCATTCAATCTAGTGAGGTCACCCTATTGGAGGGAAATGGTGACAGCAATAAATAATGCACCTGTGGGTTACCAAGGTCCTGAATTTGAAAAGGTGTGCACTACCATATTGCATAAAGAGAGCAAACACGTAGAGGGCCAATTAAAACCAATTAGAGATTTTTGGGTATAGAACAGTTTTTAAGATGCAAAAATGCATGCTTTTTAAAATACATGCCTTTTTGGGTTCAAATTCCCCAACATTATGCATTTAAATCATAACTCAAGTTAAAATACACATTAATGGACTTTCAAAGTGCAACAACATGTGTTTTTGGGTTCCAATTCTCCACTTATAAGCATTTAAATGATAAAAATGTGTTATTGCATATAAAAAGCCCACCTATATGTATTTAAGAAATATTTTATTGGCAATGGGTTTTTTAATAAGTGTTTTGCTTGTTGATGATATGCAATAAGTGATTAAAACTGCACCTTTATGCATTTGATACTAGTATCTCGTGAAATAAAATATAATGAATATCTATAGTTTTCAATAAAGTAACATGAAAATAAACTTCAAAGCCTAAGTTTCATAAACATTAAGAACTATGGTCAAATCAACTCGGAATGAGCTAAAACTTTAAAAAGGATGCTAAAATTCATTTAGATATTAAAATAATTTTATTTCATGCAATTGCCAATAAAAAGCCCGCTTTTAGAGAATTTTTAATCAAGACGTGGTGTCGCCTAAAAAACCCACCTTTTCCTTTATAAATTGAGCTAGACAACTCTGTTTGAGGGTTAAGTTAGCTCAAAATGAGCGGGATTCCAAGGGCTATTATCATAAGGCAAAAAGAAGACCCAAAACTATTTACAAGAAGAAGAGGAGGGAAGAAAAGACAAGAAAGTTTATCAATAATCAAGTGTTTGCAGTTAAAGAAGAAAACCTAATTTTTACAAACATTTGGGGATTTAACCTTCAAAAATAATGCACAAAACGTTACATAAAGCACAAATCTGGGATGACGAATTGCCTTCACGTCATTTTACAAATACGTTAAAACAAAGAGGATACGCCTACAAATCCATGAGAAAATTGTGTAGGGTTGCCACAATTTTGTGATGTCAAAATTCAGGACAACACACCCCAAAAAAAATTGGTCTCTATGTGCAACCAGATGGAGCCTTATTTTACTCTCCATTTTTATCATAAAGAATGAACGAACATAATAAGTTGGTGTTGCTGATGCATCGAGAGAGTGGAGAGATTGGACAGGTTATAATTCCAAAGTCTGGAGGTAGCAGCTGCAAGAAACTCATAATTAATGCAATGAGTGTTTTTTAAAGTTCAAATTACCTCCTCTTGTGTTGGCTGCAAGAGGAAATGATTAAAACCCAGAAAAGCACTGAATAGATTTATAAATAAACAAAGATCTGACACCTTCACAATAATGGTTATTAGGAGCAGAGATTAAATAGATTTAAGCATACCTCGCTAAAAGACATCTTTAAGTATGATGCTATTAGAATGGAGGTTTGAGGATGGCAAAAATGATAAGTTTGAATATGTATACAACTTGCTATAGCCAGAAAACAACATACAGAGAAATAGTATTAATAAGGATATTAGAAAGGGGATAGAGTGTTGAGCATGGAAAGAAGTATCCCGATATGAGACTCAACTCACTGGAGATTGCAATGAGAAGAATTACCTGATGAGATTATTGAAATTACAAGACAGTGGAGTCTGAGATATACACTCAAACTACAGATCCAATTGGTAATAAACAGAGTATATGCATTAACCAAGATTTGTGACAACCAACATATCATATTCAGTCAAAAGAAAATGAAAAACATTGATTATGAAGGGATATTAAGAGGCACGTGGGAGGACTCACAGTTTTAAACATCAATGGCATCAAGGATATATAAATCAATAAAAAGTATGTGAGAAACGACTATCAACAGGAATTTAACACGGCAAAGTGGACCCAGTACTATCATAATATAATAAAGAGCATATATGCTCGTGGATGATGTTTGACAAACAAATATGTGGAAGCTATGGCGGAAGGTTTGACTTCATAGCACGGCGCTTACACAATGATGTTGGAATTCAATACATGTCTTCAATATCCTTACCATGAATATGCACAACTATGGAGATTTTGGTGTCCATATTTCACAGAGCCGCTGGAACATCGTCTATTACAAATTATTGTTTGATGACCCATATCTAACGTTACTATATACTTGATTGCAGGTTTGAGAGCCAGTATTGATATGATTTGCAGTGATTCAATGATATGGAGAGCACACGTCTGAAGGCACTTACTTCCAAAATACAAGTCTTCTTTTATTGGCAAATTATTCCAATCAAATGGCAAAGCTCTATTATTGGGAGATGTACATATGCCTGTGCTGCAGGAAGGAGGAAAGACACGCATAAAATTGGAATTGAGGATTTTAGCGAGTAAACTATTTAAACCGAATGTGCCACCACTTCCGAATAAAGTTCGCACAATTATGAAAATATTGGTCCAATTAAGCCTAAAGTGTATTAAGAATTTTATGTAGTTGGTCAGTTATTTGTTCGAAAAAGGGTGTTTTGTTTTGGAAGGGTTACACACCCTTTCATTGGTTATAAATATAGATGTAAAATCAAACAACAATTCATGTTCCTACAAATTTTTACATACCAAAGTTGTATATATGTTCTATGATATATTTTTCTTTCATTGGTAAAGAAATGATTTTTTGAACTAAGTTCGTGAATTCAGATTTTTGAGTAAATATATTTATGCAATTCTGGAGTCAAACTGCATTGGATGGATCATCCGTAAGGAGTGTCTCCAGTGCAATTTTATTTCCAACATGATCAGTAAGAAATATATATTTTATTTGCATGAAGCTTTAGAGTTAAGATATTATATAGTTTCGTCCTTTATAATTATTATTTTAATTTTATAAATAATTTATATGATAGATAAGTGGACAGGATCACTATAGCATTTTAAAATCAAACATCATAGATATTTAGAAATATTTAATTGTTTCCAAATCTATGTTTGGTTTGTCTCTGAACCACAGGAGTTAAAATACATTCCAGACTGTTTTAAAAATGCGTCCATATATTTGATCTGTTGCATCTTGATTACTAAATTGTTTATAATTAATGTGCGTAGAATTTTATAAAGTTGTATGTTGTAAACTTATAATATTGACTCTATCGCCCTTCGGCACTAATCTTTATATTTTCCATTATTCATAATCCATATGCTGGCAATATTTTCATATATTTCCCTCTGAAAAATTAATACATTCATTTGTTGCATTAATTCATGTTTATCCTTATTTCAAAAACATTCATACAATCATTTACTTTTATTCTTAATTCATAAATCGCAAGTTTGAAGTTTTCAATAATTCTTGCCATTTGGAAAACTTTCGTTGCATTTGTATTCTAACCAATCTACTATAAGTATCCTAGGCTTAAGTGTTTTGTTCAGGAGTAGGTACAGCCGCCTTGATTTTGCAGAGCCAGAAGCGCAGATTGCATCGATGAGTCCTGTAAAGTTGGCCCTAACCGGTTGGATATCCTAGCATCGAGTTGGCAAGACTCGTAGGGTTCCAATCTACAGTTTTGGGAATCAACACAACCTGTTGCTTTGATGTTACATCCCAAATTTTTGATCTTTTGAAATAATCTCATAGCCGTTGTAATGGTTAGTTAGATACTCTTGATATCATGATCTTTTGAAATGGAAGTTATGATTTACCGAATTGATTCATTGGGAAATGACTTGTTAGTTGATTTATGTTATTGTGGCAAATGAATACTTATATTTCAATATGAAGATTTGTGGTGGATAGCCATTGCGACAGTTATCAGTTATTTTGTTTTATTGATGTTTTAATTTAAATGAAAGAACACGTTATTATTGTGGAATAATGCATTTTGGTTACAGGAGCAGACAAGGGGGGAAGCATTGCCAAATGAGATTCAAGGAATAGGGCACCAATTTAGTCCATCTTCACAATATCAAGTATGGACTCTAACTACCTTGATGAAGGAATTAACAAATAGGCAACATAGTATACCTTGGAGAGTCATGAGCTACTGGGTAACATTATAACAAGAGAATTAATAAACCATGAAAGAACTATTACCTTTTTCATTTCTAAGACTATGGTTGTGCTCAACATTATAGATTTCTCGTATATATATATATATATATATATATATATATATATATATATATATATATATATATATATATATATATATATATATATATATATATATATATATATATATATATATATGGTGCCACCATGATACTCTAATAGTGTCTATGAATTGCACTTACATGTAAATATAAGTATATGCATACGTGTCTAAAGAGAATATAATGATAAAAAGAAATTATATGTAGTCTCAACATTACATAAGCATATATACACACACACACACACACCATCCTAGACAAAACATCAAAGACATGATGACATAATATCATGGTTACAGGGAGACCCGTCTTCCCCCTAAAAGTCACGTCTCAATCTTGGAGACTTTTCGCATCTCCGGAGACCTCAAAAAAGGTTGGAGACTTCATGACGAAGTCTCCTGAAGTCTCCCCGTCTCCTAATCCAAAAAGTGAAGTCTCCTAATAAAATATAAATGTAAAATATAATATTAAATAATTTTATATATTTTAGCCCTCATTTTAATGTTTTTAATGCAAAAATTAAGATCACCGACAATTTAAATGATTAAATCATTTAAAATATTTTATTTAATAAATTAATAACTTTAAATGGTCTTAATGATTTGCCCCTGCTTGTACTACCATCAGAGGAACCTCAGTTGGAGAGATGATTTTTTGGAGAGCATGATAGCTGAAGACCCTGAGATGGATGATCACAACCTTGTGGAGTAGATGATAGTACCATCGACATACTAATACTAGATATATTTCTGTTTTTTGTTTATAGTACCATCGACATACTAATACTAGATATATTTCTATTTTTTGTTTATTGTACAAAGTGTTCAATTTTGTTTGCATATCGGCAATTCAGCATCAAACTATACTTTTTTGAATTTAAAACTTGAATATGTAATGATAATCTCAGCGATTATCAATCTAATATGATGGTGATCATATGCAATATTCGAAAAACAAATATGTCTATGAGATACAATATTGTGATCATGTGAGTTTTGAAATCTTTGACTCTGATTCTATTATAATTTTTTATGTGACATTACTATTATTATTTACTTTAGTCTTTTAGTCTTACAATATTACTATTTTCAAATTTTGTATTTACTTTTAGTATTAGACTCTTTAAACTATTAAAAAAATAAAAATAAAAAAATTGTTGTCTCCAAGTACCCGTCTCCTATTTGAAAAATTGTCGTACCGGTACCAGTACCAGTACCGGAGACCTCGAAGTCTCCCCATCTCCCGATGACCTTGCATAATATTATATATATGTATATACATATATACAAACATTATATTGTGCAAAGATTATGGAGAACAATATAATATATATATTTATGTTCCAACATGAGTGTTGCCACCCTTAGCAACATAATCTATTTAAAAATTTGAATTCATAATATTCTTGTAACTACAAGTCAAGCTCCTTTCTTGTAACCACAATAGGGAGACTATATTTCCATCCTCATGGTAGAAAGAGTTCACTCTCCCTCACACGTTCTTTCTCTCCATTCACACGATTCTCTTAAACTCTTCTTGTTCTTGGCTTATTTCATAAGCGTATCACATTAATATAGTACTAAGTCGCTTGTGTGGAGCCGTATATTGCTTAGTGTTTGTTTCCACACCAACACCTGGTCTTATATTTTCTTTTGTATCCAGGTCACGTATTTTTCCCTCATGTTTTTGCATTATGAGTAATGTATTTTCGATTCAAGAAAGATTCTTTTTCTTTTCAAATGCAATGTTACCATCGAGCATGATTAGTATTTGAGAGGCTACAGCTTGTGCCCTAATTCATGCTCATATTTTGCTCAGTTATTTCCATAAGCATCAACTACTATAAATTTGCGAAAAGGAATGTCCAGCCGATGGAATCATATAATGCTCTATGATTATCAACAGTCTCCCGATAGTTTCACAAACATCTTCTGATTTAAAGGAACCTCATGATTATCAACAATCTCCTAGGAAGAACCCAAGGCCATTAGAGCCAAGTATAAGTGGGTGACGAGGAGAGGAATACTACAAGAGAAAGGAAAAGAAAACTATTAATCAGTGTCTTAAATATCTGATTAATTAAAGAAAGAGAATTGCATAAGTCCAAGTTAGCTCATGATTGTCCAAGATGTAATCGGTTGTCAAGTCAAGCGATGGTGATTGGGTTGTCTAATACCCACATAAATCCTTGGCAAAGGTAGCATAAAGGCATGATTGCCATAAATGATTACTAGAGGTCGAGAGTGTTGGCTAACAGAGGTATCCCTCTGCCTTGTTTGTTGCTTAGCCGATACTCTAACACCGGTATGCTCAAGATGGCACGACTATGGTGCCCTAGTCTATTCCAAGGTAGGGAGGGTCTTTCTCATAAGAGATTGTGTGGGGATATGTCAAGGTTCGAGGTTGGGAGGTTAAGCCTATGTCAAAGCTTCTCCTCTTTGCCAGATGTCGAGGCTTGCACAATACTGGAATTAATTCAGTTAGCTCAGTATGTATTTCAAATATTTTACTTGTACGTACCTTTATATTACTTGAAATGTATAGTCGTAGATGTGATTGAACTAATTTGTATCTTTTAAATTGAAATTGTAGAAATCAGTTAAGGAAGTTAATTTAGTTATCTTTCACATGAAATAGATTTAATCATTTTTTGATTTTGGATTATAGTTATGATGTATTGTTTCTCAACTGCTTCATGTCATTCCGTTATGATATTTAGTTATAATCCTAGAATGTGTACTTTATTTCCAACTTACAAAAAATGGTATGTTACATTTGACCTCATGTTGGAGGATATTGGTAGGCTTGAATGAGTAAACGCATGAATTGAATGGGCCAAGAATATCTACAAGTTTATCTACAATGATACGTTGGTCCTTAGTATGATGCGGCAATACACAGGGGAAAAGGAGTTGGCTCGTCTTGGTATCAAGAGGTTTGCCTCAAATTTTCTCATATTGACATCCTTGATGACATCAAAGGTAGCTGTGAGGTGCATGTTTGTTGAGGAGTGGAATTCCTCATCCTATGCTATGACCACTGCAAGGATAGATGTACGATATTGCATTGTTGATCAGCCAAGTTTTTTGACCTCCTTAAATATGCCCCATCTCCTAGGTACTATATCATGAAAGTACCTATCTAGAGTTAGGGATATTAGCACCACATAGATGTGAAGTTGTCAATGGGTACAAGAGGGCATTTACTAGACTATTCCAAGATGAAGAAATGGAGAACATATCAAGATGGAATTCTAAGATTGTTTCTATGAGATAATGAGATAATAGAGTTTTCATTGAAATTTGGCGATCACTTATGTGTCTTAGTGCTTGCATGTTCTCTTATTCCCTCATTTATATTAGAGTGGTTAGAAAAAAGTATTTTGTTGTCAATGAAGGATATAATTATGCTTTGACGAATCCCAAGGTTGATGCTATTACGAAGTAATTGGAAAATATTTGCTTGTTATTAACAAACACCAAGAGGTCTATATATACAGAAGAATGGGACAAAGAATACAAACTTTCTATTCTAGCCAAGAGAAAACTAACAATTATCTACAACTAACTAAAGAATAGAAACATTCTATTCTAGAAATAGAAAACTAAATATTAGAAACATTCTAATATTTACAGAAAATTACAATAGATAACCATTAGATACTAAAAAGAGATACTAGAAACTATCTATTATTGTAATACCCTCTCTTAATGGTTAATTTATCTAGAGCACGAAGTGGTAAAAAAACGTAAAAGGCAGATTTTGTCTGCTCAGTGTGCTCCGCACTATTCGTCGTGAGTTGGGAACCAAATTGCTTAGATAGGGCAGCTAAGCGCTTCCAACATTCAACCTTCATGTGCCCACACTTGTGGCAATAGTTGCATTGAATGTTCTTTTTCCTTCTGAAGCTGGAGCAGAGGACCTCTACTAAGAAGACTGTTGTGAACCAAAACCACCTTATCGCTCTCACGATATTCGAAGATGGTTAGCATCCGTTGTTTCCACATACCATAATTGTGATTGTTGAACTTCTAATTTCCCTCGAGCAAAATTAGTCAGAGATGCCATATCACATTTTTTGAATGAAAAAGCACAAAAATTTGGTAATGCACAAGGCACATTCTTCAAGGCAAAAAAATAGAAGACCCAAAAAATTTGAAGGATGACCTAGCAGAGAGCTCAAAAAACACAGAAAGAATATGTTGTCGGTTTCTGGATCCCCTAGCTCAAAAATTGAGGCAACCAGAAAAATTGGGCAACCCAATTAAGCTCTCGAAAAACCCCCCAAGAATCTGTAATCAAAAAAAAATTTGAGGTCAAAAACTAGGGTTTCGAGGAAAAAAGCAAGTTGGCGGCCATGAAGGTCGAATATGCAGAAAAATGGCAGATCTGGACAAATAACTTCAACCAAGAAATTATAATTATTTTCGAAAAATTTTAGAGTATTGGCTTTGATACCATATTACGAAGTAATTGTAAAATATTTGCTTGTTAGAAACAAAGACCAAGAGATCTATATATACAAAAGAATGGAACGATGTTTCCTTAGGAAACAATCGTAAAGAACAGAAAATTTCTATTCCAGCTAAGAGAAAACTAACAGTTATCTACAGCTAACTAAAGAATAGAAACATTCTATTCTAGAAACAGAAAACTAAATATTAGAAACATTCTAATATTTACAGAAGATTATAGAAACATCATTGAAAGGTAACCATCATTGGAGGGAAAACTAAACAGAGATAATAGAAACTATCTATTATCGTAATACATACTTCTGAAGCTTTGTTAATTATAAGCCGTTGTGTAAAGTTAGTCCGAACCCCACTTTTATGGATGCTTATCAACATGCATTATTTGTTTTGATGGTGCTCGTTGTGGTGTGAAAATCATTTGCATAATCCACTAAAGATGGCAACAATTCTTACAAACTTGTAGTTTATCTTGGCAAAGCAGAGCTTAGTTATTTTTGGAATCTGTACATCAAAACAATATCCATTGATGTCATTGCCCTTATGAGTAGAATAGAATTCCTAAACCCTTTTCCCTTTGCTTTCTACATATTCGTGGAAAACCAAAATGTACTCTATCAAAATATCTCCAACAGCTCCCACATCTAACATCATCTAAAATCAACTCAAACAACACAAACAAAAGGCCCCCCGTGATAAACAGCAAATCACATTTACCTAACGAAAAAGGAACCTTGAGATCTATTGTGTGATCTTTCGCAATCTTAGCATACAAAGGGTTTTTATTAAGAGAGTATAAGATATCTCAATATTTTGTTCTATTGTTGGTGGGTCATAAAACACACATCAACACATCCCCATATGTCCAATTCTTACCTTCAAGCAAACAATTAAACCCCACACCTTACCTTCCACCTTTTCTTGCATTCCCTTTAATATTTTTCTTACAAACTTTTGATGGGTATTTAGACTTCCATTCCAATGTCTCGTCTTTTGACGGGCAACAACTTTTTAGCTTTCAAGGGTCCCTGATATGTACTCCATGAATTATTATTGAATGAGATTTATGGGTTCTCCAAATGCATTAAATTTCTCAGTTTCTGTGTAATCATTTTTTCTTATGCCACAACTTTCAACTTTTTGCTAAGTCCCAAGTCTAGGTCAAACTTCTGGGCTGCCAAGTCCTTGTCAAGTATTAGTTTTCCAACTATGCTCCCACCAATTGATTGAATGGAACTATCAAATAAAAGAACTTCAGACAATGTGGTAATTTTGTCCTTTGACATTTAACAAACGTCTTAAACTGTTAGTATCCCCACTAAACTCCAACCCTTTTTCAGCACTCAATGTGTAAAGCATGTGTCGAGAGGCTTTACAATGGGACCAAAAGGGTTTTCAAAGTTCTCCAAAGCTCTTTTATTGTCATCATTTAATATTTTAATTATTTGGAATCCACTGACAAAGGACGGAGTATTGTTTCAATAAAAATCTTCAAATTCAACTCGAGATTACCTATCACCAAAAGGGTTTTCAAATTTTTCCAAAGCTCTGTTTTTGTCATCATTTAATAATTTAATTCTTTGGAATCCATTGACAAAGGATTAAGGAATGTTTCAATAGAAAAAATTTAATTCAACTCAAGATTACCTATCATTGTATCAGTATCTGCTCAAACATCATATTCTTTTTCATCTGCAAACTCCTTTTGGTAGAATTCTGCAAATGTCACTATTAGTGACATCGATGTTATTTCTATCCAAATCACCATCCATACCTTCTTCAAACCGCAACAAAGATATTAGTATCATGAACCTCAGATTCTTTATTCAAAAAAGGGCAATTTCTTCTCTTGTTTATTCCCCAGTGAGTAATAATATTAGAGGAAGGCAGAGGCAAGTAATCCAAGCTAAATAGAACAAATATAAGCAAGAGCACCTGCCTAGCCTATAATAGTTGTGGGTGGAAGAAACAGTATGGTGCCCGAGATACTTTCATATAGCTTTTGAACTGCAGGATCTGCAGTAACCATATCTTTTGTTGGAAAAATAAAAAGCATTCAAGCCCTTTTAACTTTAATTGCCACCATTAAACCATGAATAAACTATGGGAAACAATGAACCAATTTCGAAGAAAACAATAATTTAGCATTGATATGCTGCAAAGATGACTCAAACTCTTCCATTTCTATGACCTCTTTGTAAGGTCCCCAACTAAATTTTTTAAATACGGATTTTTCTAATCAGATAAAAAAATTAAACATAAAATATAGTATAACTTTCACTTCCAGCTACATAATAAAATATGGAAATCGCATGAAATATCCAAACATGCAAAAAGTATGGAAAGTTTCCTTCCTTGCTACAGCCTCTCTTTCAAAAAACAATGGGAAAACACTGAAAAACTGTGTGAATATGCACACATGAACACTTCACCGCCAAGACTAAGTAGATTAATATGGATAAACAGAAAAAGCCTGTTATAAATAAGAAATGATAGCAATTACAGCTGATATACAAATCTGCAAAAATCCCAATAATGTTGTAGCTCATTCGTTCATGAAATCTCCAAATAACACAATAAAAATAAGAGAAAAATGCAAACAATTGAATTGCAATATAACCTCTAAGTTAGATTGCTCCCAAAACTCCAAAGGGTTTACATGCTTTATTGCAGCATCCAAGGGATTCATCCTCAATGGATGATTGAATGCAAAAGCTCAGACAGTTTGGCATAGTTTCACTACAAAGATATTGGATGCTAACAATGAGCCCTGTCATTAAATAGATGAATGAAGGCCAACTTGGATGACCAAATTCAAATGCCCCATTCCTAGAAAATAAAGTATAGTAATTTCAATAATGTCCCTCCAATGATGCTTACCTTTCATGACCAGAATTAAACAACTCCCAAGAAGAAATATGTCATAAAAACTACCATATAATGAGCTAAAAATAAGCTGCCACATGACCCTGGAGGTTGCAAATATTCTCGTGAAAAATACGCATGACCCTGATGATTGCAAATATCCTCATGAAAAATCTCGAGTTCCAAATTGGTACTCCAACACCAACAATTAAAAAAATGCATTTAACATTCAATTTGGCCCCAAACAAAACTTCAAAAATGAAATGCTAAAAAAAAAGATTTTTGTTATTCTTTACCTTAACCAATAGGAAATATTGGAATAGATCATGAGGATCGTATATTTAAATTATTTAGAAAGGGGATGTTACATCACCCACAGCTTTCAAAACCTAAGGTAATAATTACCATAGACAGGTGGAACATCATAAATCTCAATTCATTTTCAAGAAGACTACAGAATTAAATCACCTAGGTTGATGACAGGGGCCCAGGCAAAAGCTTTAAACATGGAACTTGGTAAATTCCAAAAGCCTATTGAAATTTACCATCTTTTTCTTATTAATGTCATTAAAAACAAACGAACAAAAAACCTTTATATCCTTGTTTTTTTATAGCTAGTCAGATAAAGATAAAAGCAATCCTCATGGTAACTCTGGGAGCTCCCCTTTATTCATGGGAAAGAGTTTGAATTGGCTGTTGTCATCTCCTTGACAACCATCGTTCTTTAGCTCTCCATTGTGTGGTAATTGTGAATTCGTATGTCATTCTCTTTATTTGGTATGTAACATATCAGTTTTTCTTTAATTTTTGCTTCCTCCTTGTATTGGTACAGGTCCTCTATTTTTGGTATGCAAGAATTGTTTTGCATACCATGTTTGCTTTTGAAGAGTGCGATGTCCTAAGTCCTTTAGGTAATTCTCAAATGTTAAGGATTGGATTCTCAAATTTTAAGGAACGGATTCTCCACAATTCACAATTAAGGAAGATAAGCACCAATCTTGCTTTGTCCCAAATTGACTTCCTACGTATTGAACTTTTAATGTTTTCTGGCTCAAAATGCAGAAACTTGGTTTAAGATGTCTTGGCTCAACTATGGAGGCAATGGTGCAATACATTTCAATATGAGGAGAACCAGGTATGCATGAGAAGGAAAAATTGACATTCTTGACATTTGGGGATCTCTGTCTAATGATTCATAAGAAATTAAAAAGACCTTCCCTCACTTCATATAAATTTCCTTATACATCTAATGAATGTAACGTGAAGACTGAAAAGGTTGCGGAATCATGTAATGATATGATTCCCCAAAGAGCTAAACACTTCTGCACATAGTGAAGTTAATAGAGTCATCTCTAAAGCCTTTGTCATTCAGTGATTATCAGACAAGACTGCCCCCTCCTTCTCTCTATTATAGTTATTGAAGCAATGCACTATATCCTTAGAGACTTATTTTGTGGCCCTAGCACTAAAGATACATTTGTACCTGATGGTTCAAAGTTGGTTGATATTCAGATTACGAATGACATTTCCCTTTTTTCTATTTTTGGATAAAACTATATTTTCTAATATGATTATCAAACTTTAGTTGCATCATGATGCTTTCAAACCAAAACTCAGTTTTTAGAAATTTATAGTTCTGAGCTTGATGGTTTATCCCTATTTAGATAAAATTTGGTGGAAAAGATTGATTAAATCCTAGGAATCGCCTTTGCTTTATCCTAGTGTAACACTGGCGCTAGGGTACATCAGGACGAGCTTCCAGGGTGAGGGGACAAAGGGTCTCAATTTCAGGATGGCAGGGGAGCAGTGGGCTACAAGGGCAGGGAGCATAGAGGCAGGGGTGCCGTATACTATACATATAAAACTTGAAATGCTAGTTATAAAATGATGTTTCAGTATAACATACCAAATTGAAGTACTTGAACATAGCAAAATTGCAACACAAACCAGAACAATTGAACATTCAATGTAGTAACATAGTACACACCCAATAGTAACATTTCAAAAATAGAAATTCAAGTACTCGTCCCTGCAGCAACGTGGTTGTAGAATGGTGGAGGTGGGGATACTCAAGTACTCCAAGTACCCAGTGTGGGGATGTCCCAGGGACGGGTACTTTGAGGTTTTGGGGAGCACAAGTCCCCAGGTTTCACTGCTTTATCCCCTTAACTCGGTGATATGTGGACGTGGGTGCTTCATAAAGTTGATGGAAAATGGCAAGAAACCTTTAACCCTTAGCTGGAAGATTTCAGATCCGCCAAAAAGTATTATCTTCCCATATATATATGCATTTGCCTGCCTTTTGGAAACTCCCAAATTGACAATCTTCACAAGTTATTTAGAGATTTTCTTTGGCCTGACTAGAAAGGTAACAAAAAGAGGCATGGTATTGGCTGGAAATGGTGTTGTTTACCTAGAAAGCATGGAGTACTTGATCTCAGAGATTTGGAAATTATGGGTTGACCTGAGCTGTTTACTAGATTTTCAAATGCTTAAATGGAGGTGAATCTTGTAAGTATTGATAACTTACAATATTACTAAATTGTGTTACCCAAAAACAAAATGGAGAATAAAGGCACGCATTCTCCTGGCTTTGTTTAGAAAGTTTCAATACTAAGCAATAAGGCCCACTGTATTCTGGAATCTGTACCATCTGAAAAGCTTGGGAATTTGTCAAACACCTTCTCACAGTGAATGCAATTATTTTGAGAATTGATGGTAGCATTCAGAATTTACAATCTTTATGCTAGGAATTTGTCAAACACCTTCTCACAGTGAATGTAATTATTTTGAGAATTGATGGTAGCATTCAGAATTTACAATCTTAAAGCTGGAAACTGTCGTATAACAGAAACTCTCTGTCTTTGAAAAGATTGCTTGACTAGGGCCTAGTTTTCAAAATGTACACAGGCAAGGAAACCTTGGGACACATATCCAGCATTTTTTGGGGCATCCAAAATAGTCTGGAACAAGGGACACCTGTAGGATATCCAGATCCGTCCCAGGTTTTGGAAAAAAGCAGGGGACATCATGAAAATTTGGGGATGTTCCAGAAATCAAAAGGGAATGGCCAGCCGTCTCCAACACAGGTAGAGACCTCTATGATGCTCCCCAAACAGCTTGAGGATGGCTAGCTGTCCCCATAAAATGATAATGTGCCTGTATGGAGTCAGCTAAGCAGGTAGTGATGTTGACTCCCGCCAACAAATAGCTTAATTTTCTTTTTAAGATAAAAAGTTAATTCCTTGAGCTTTGTGAGCAGCATAGCGGTAGGTAATCAGAACCTGGTTAGTTATGAGATTGAAAAAGACCGGATAAAGTTAAACCATTCAGATTTCATTGTAATAATTGTGCTTTTGTCTTAGTGAAATACAAAGTTCAATAATCCTGTAAGTGTATTTCCTAGGCTTTAAAGCTTTGAAAAAAGCATAAGTAGCAATGGGCTTACAGCTAGGCATGGTGCAACTCCGAGGACATATAGAATCCAGTTTTAGATGGTTTTTCAAATTATGACGACTTGATTACCAAAATATGCTTAGTTATTCTCTAAATTCATTGTTCATGTGCATGCATTAACTCCTTTTTTGCGTCATTATGTACTTTTGTTTTGTTGCTATGTTTTGTCAAGTGTGAGCTTGAGTCAAAATTTGCAGTGCCAAGTTTGCATTTTCCAACTAGTCTCTTCAAATGACAAACTTTTTACAGGAAGAGATCTGTATAACTCCAAAAGATGGTCAATCCAACCACTGCAATTAGATGACCAAATCCACAGGAAGAGAGATAATTTTGCTGGTTTTTTTATTATATCAAAAAATATCAGTTGTAATGGCAATGAATCAATATGACAAATTATAGTTTTTAGAGTAGTAGCCTATCAAAACAAACTAACAAAGCAATTCCTAAATTAACATGAAAATATTGCCATGTTGGCGTTTTCAAGTCAAACTTCAGTTGGAAGAGTACCATCATTAAGGTGCATGCTGCCAACATAATAATTCAGAAATTACTAGTAAGTGTGATGCATCTTCATTAAAAATCAAATATAGAATGATGATAGCATTGGGTTATTCAAAATGGCATTATTTGTCTAAACAACATTACATCTAAGGTACATCTAAGAGTTGATTATCACAAACTCCATTTGCAAGAAGGACAAGACAAGATGTTCCTAATTGAATCAAACATGGAACAAACAAATGTACTTACAAGCATGCCTGTGGAAGAAGATTCCCTTGCACTTAGTATTTCCAAACTTGTAGCTACCAGCAAGAATATCCATGATAAGAGTAGCTAATTGGGACATTAAAGTCATTGGTTCAATACCAGAATCAATCAACTCCCTGGTCCTCCTTACAGTTCTGGCTGTGTCCGCTGACAAGGCCAATTCTAACAAATCTAGCAATTTCTCATCTGAAACTACTCCCACCTGTGAAGAAAAATCACAAATGATTGGGAGCTTTTAATAGTAAGTCAAAAACAAATAGAGCACATCTCACTAAGATAACACAAGGGAGTGACCATAAACAGTCTACATAAAACAAAGAAGAATTTAGAAAACATAAATAAAAGGCAGGTTTACATCATGTCTTCGCATTTTCAGCTGATCTGATTGAAAAGAACAAGTGCAAGGCTTGATTCACAGCTGCCAGAGCAGACAAGCAAATTTCCCTTGGGCAGATGACTGTCTCTGCTTGAAAAGGATGAGAGTGCAGTTAAAGATTACCAGGGGCAAGGGTGTGCGGTTGTGATTGGTTAGGTGGTTTTAGTGGGGGCAGGGAGATGCCTGATGTGACTGAGGAATTTAGATCCAAATGCAAGGCTGCAGTGGAAATGCCAATTCTGTTCAATGCACCATCTTCTGGGGAGACTGATCCTCTCTCTTCTACTTACAGAAGCTAATCCCAGGTCTCACATGTCTTTTCTACTTCTATTTCAAGTATTGGGATATACATAAGTAGTTCATAGTAATGCAATCTATGCATCCAACTATTTTCTGTACGTACTAGACAGCAGACACAATGCAAAGTTCCTTGCTGGATTTGTCCTACATTTTCTTTCCAGCTCTTAAGCTGTGTGTCCAGGCTGCAGCACATAGGAACACCATTGTGTTTTGTGTCAATGGATCCCCAGTAAAATCCTTGATCTACTAATAAAAAATAAAACAAAAAGGTCTACTTAAAAACAAAATGCCAAAAGTCCTCAAAAAATAAAAATGTAATAGTTATTCAACTATGTGAAATGAGCAACAGAGGCATATTGTAATATCAAAGTCAAACAAAAGCCTTCACCTCTCTTAATTTGTTAATATTGGATCACATGAGTGTATTACAACTCGCAAGACAGCTTAGTATATGGCACTAATTACTTGTTCAGCTATCTTGATTTCAGTCATCTGTTAAATATAAAGAGTGCCAGTCTGGAGGTGCCTATCTCAAATATTAGGCTTAAGCGCGACAATAAAAACAAGATAGTCATCTCAAGGTTGATATCTCTGGATGATTAACAAGATAGTTATTTATAATATATCTTACCTGGTTGAAAAGATTAAAAAAACGACACATTAAATTTGTGGTAATGCTCATTGTCAGATATGGTTTATATATATTTTGGTGTTCGTGATGGTGTTCAAAGGTGATTCTTGACAGACTAACTCTGTTGAGCACAACCATAGGAGAACCCCACATGGCCCAATTCAATTCACCTAATATTGAAATTCAAGATAACATAAGGAATATCATCAATAAAGATGAGACACCATAATGACTACGAGTATGAAGACATTGTATTTATACTTCAAATTTTAAATGCTATATAACTCAAATCTGCCTCCTATCCAACCATCCTTGTATCACATTCTTTGGTGTAGTAAAATCAATGTTTATCCAAGTCTTGATGAAGGGGGAAATAGGGTTTGGAGACAAAAGGATAGAATTCAGGAACAACAATTCTTTTTCCATTCTTTTTTGGAGAGCATGAAGCAGCTATCAAAAATATATATAAAATCTGATATTTGATATACAGTATACTACTTTAAAAACACTAATTAAGTTGCCAATTATCATTTATGTAGACATGAATAAGCAAAGCTGAAATTTATCTAAAGTTTAACAATTTATGCTTCCATTTATCAATGTCAAAGCATCTATAATATAATATTTATATCACTCATCGGGTTCAAGATACTGAACAAAAAGTAACATTGACACACAATATAATAGGTAATCTAACCTAATTCTCATCAATTTGCATCAGCTCCTCAAGTTTTGCACCTCACCATGTTGTTGGACTATCATTGAATTCAATTGTCCATATTCCAAGAGGCACAACTCATTGTGTACAGCAGCAAAATTCTCTACACTCCTGCAGTTAACCTTTTCTTCTTGATGAAATGGATAAATATTAAAATTTCCTGTAGATCAAATCCTCTTTGCAACAAAGGAATTGCAAAACTATAACAAGAGTCGAATGCATACCAATGATGGAGGCCTATACAAGTGCCATCCAACTCACTAGGTTCTCCCATTCCCAACTCTCCCTAGCTATCTTTGCTAAGCTCATGTTGCCCCTAACTTTTGCAATTTTTCTCAGCTTGTGTCAAATCAGTGCAGCTTCTTCTGCACCATACATCTTTCTAATTGGTTTCATGAGGCCCCACTTGGCCCCCAAATCATGTACGGGAAAAGTCCAACAAGCCTTTAGACATGTCACTTTAGATTCGTTGCTAAGTTGTTGATTCGGGTGTGAGTGCGAGCACCTGGTGCATAGATGCGCAAAATATATGTATATGTGTATATACATGTATGTGTGTGTCTATATAAGTATGTATGTATGTATGCAAAGAAATGCAAGAAATATACAACATTAAATCATTTGATAGTATGATACTGTTGATTGAGATTAATATTAAATGCCAATTGATAGTTGACAAACATTCAAATTGAAATAACAAATAAATCGTATCATGTACGTCTAAGTTCATGATTCCAATGAAAATCAGAAAATCATTACAATTACAAAATCAAATTTTAGTGCATGATTAAATGTTCATCAATCCATATTCAAAATTCACTAATCAAAACCATAAAGATTCTCCAAAAAAATTCTCATCTCCAACTACTGCAAATTGAAGATCATTTGAACCCAAAGTGGAACGTTCCACTTGTACTAGATGGACCATGTGTGATTATGTTATCATCATCATCATAATTTGCAGTGAATCTAGTAAGATCCTCAACAACTACATCCAAGTTGGCACATTTAGGGGCTGCATCCCAAAGCTTGGCTGCCCCATCCTTGCAATGTTCCTCCTTACTTGACAAAAGATGCAAGTTGGTATAAATGTAAACCAAGTCTTCATTTTTTTTATCCCAACAAGTTACACTTCACTGAGTGGATAACGGCAAAAGGATACCTGGACAATGTTCACAAAATTAAACATAAAATGCAAAGCAGATTAAAGAATGCTAAGTACTAGAATACAAGTGGCAAACGAAAAACCAAAAAAAATACTTCTGAGAGGACCTTGATTGCAAGAAGTTGTAGATGTTTAAATGGTTGACCATAGAGGTACTGCCATGTGATAGCTTCCATGTTGTTTTGGTCCCTTATTGCAACTAGACTATGTTTTATTCCCAAGGCAAATAAGTCAAATTCTGATATAACTTTTTTGTGCATTTCTTCATCTTAGAAGAGTCTTTCAAAAGCATTGTAGTACCCATTAGCAACTTCTTCATCCACATATGGTGCCACTCTAACAAGCATAGCAAGTATTTCAGTGCATTTGTACCTTGAAGATAGGGCATATGTAAGGAGGTGCAATCAGGTGATCATATTTTCCCAACGATGATGAATGATCGTTTACCTTCTCCACCATTGTGTCCATGCCATCATAGAAATCCCTCAAACAAGGTGAGTCTTTCCCCGCAAAATCGGAGCATAGTCATGATAGGCTCAGTGATTTCCAATACACATTGCACACGAGCCCACCAATTGCAATCCAAGACCAATTTCTTGACCTTTAGGGCCCTCTCTGAAATCAAAGCCTTCCATACACCCCACCAGTTGGAAATAACCATTGGACTCAATGCCTCTCTTGCACCTTGACAAGCCATCTCAAAACAATAGCATGAGATGCAAATTGGATCTCAGCAACCTAAGTAAATTAATAACAATATGTCAATAAATATCAAGCAAATTTATAAACAATTTGATAATTGAACATGACATAAAATTTAGTAAAATTAACAAATTTTAGCAATTACAATTTGAATTTACCTTCAATAACTTCAATTTGGAGAAATATTTGAATATCAATTCTAACTTTTGGTGGTTTATTGTAAACATCTGGATCTCCTCCCCCTCTTGATATATTTGTTGCATCCAATTTATTTGAGTGCCAAATTGTTGCATCACCAAGTTCAAGGAGGATATTCAAGGAGGGTATGGTGCATGGTGTCCAAAAAATGTGGTCATGCCCTCAACAAAAGCACCTGCACCCCTACATTTGTTGCGTTCTTTGTGATTACCTGAACAACGTAGTGAGAATTTTGGAAATAAATTGTGCATCTTTCACTTCCCCTCCACAATCAACTAGCCTCAAAAACATTGCCCCTTAGGGGAACACTACAATCACAATAATCAATGGAGAGTTTATTGTATCTTTCCATCCATCAGACACAATAGAAACACCCGAGTTTCCAGAAATTTTTAATTGGTTGAAGAGATCTCTCTATAGAATTTCTTTCTTTTTGCAATAGGGCGATGTGCACCTTTTCATATTAGGGACTTGTGTAATCAACTGGTGCTTTATTGATGGTTGCCACCATCTCCTTCCTATATGGTAATCTCACCAAGTTGAAAGGAAGACCATTAGCATCAAGGCAATGTGTAATGGCTTGATCAGCAAGCTCTCTTACCTCCATTTTAAATGCCGTGTCCAATGGACCTCTTTTGCAAATGGTAATTTCTACTTCTTCCTCTTGCAGAAGTATTTGCAAGAATGGATGTTTGGCGGATACAACTATTTAAGTAACTACGTTTTTTCTTTGCGGATAGACCACCATAAGAAGTTTGTTTTGATCTTCCAACAAATTTATCAGCCTCTTCTTGTTATATTAGCATCAAGGCAATGTGTAATGGCTTGATCAGCAAGCTCTCTTAGCTCCATTTTAAATGCCATGTCCAATGGACCTCTTTTGCAAATGGTAATTTCTACTTCTTCCTCTTGCACTTCCGGTACAAGTACTTGCAAGAATGGATGTTTGGGAGATACAACTATTTCAGTGAGTAACTGCATTTTTTTCTTTGCGGATAAACCACCATAAGAAGTTTGTTTTGATCTTCTAACAAATTTATCAACCTCTTCTTGTTATTTTATATATGCTGCTATTTGTGCATAAGACATACCATTCTTATCTTGTTCTTTGCACATTCTGATTGCTTTATTAGAAGGGTCCATAAAACGAAGTTTAACTCCAGAATATGAGTTATTGAATGGTTTAATATCACATCAATATATGACCCACCTCCTACAATCTGTGCTATTCTTGTGGTGTATCTCCATAAAAGAGACCACATCTCAATTTTGAATTTATCAGCAACTTGCCCTCCCATTGAACTTCCACTACCAGTGATGGCCATTCTTGCACAATACAATCTGATTTCTTGCTGTTATAAGAAATTAAATAAATTTAAATTAGAAAAAATTATGATCAAGCATACAAGTACAAAAACAAAGATACAATTAAATTAAAATAGATAGTTAAATTACTTATTTATTTTCTTAAAAAAATGAACGAAACTTTAAAAATCTCTTCCCAAACATGAAAAATCTCATCAAAATCTCAAGAGACATTAAAGAACTCAAGAATGGGATCACATGCTTTTCCTAGATGCTTAGGTCTCCTTTTTGGAAGCTATTTGGCACCCCACGAATGATATTCTTTGAAAATCATCAATTGCCCTTCAAAATGCTAAAATAGAGACGAAATGAGAAAAGAGCAAAGCGACAATCAGGGCCTCTATTAGGGTTTAGAGGAACAAAATATTTTTAAAAAGTTAAACAGCACATGTTGTAAGTTGCTTTTTTAGTTGAACATTAGTTTTGACGTTTTTGTTTTTTTGGGCCACTGGATGCACTTGAATGTGCAAAGATGCCCCTAGAAGCACCCATGAAGCGCATTAGAGGGTTCTAGATGCCCTGTGGATGAACTCTAGGGCATCCACAACCCTCTGAAGCACTTTATGGGTGCCTCTGCCTCCGAACGCATTAGCATTTGCATCTGTGGTGGGGGGAGAGAATTCAATAACACATAATCAAGGCATAGCTAACCATATTTAAAGTAGTGTTGAGCTTATCCCACCTTCATTGAATAATAAATTAAGTGTGCTCATCTTCAAACTTCAATATGAGATCTTTATATTGAGTGAACTTTGTTTGGCTACGAATATTTTCAATGCACTAATATATCTTCCTACAACAAGAAGTGTTGAAGCCATCCATATCTGATAATCATGAAAACTAGGGATATAATGAAAGGTTGTATACATGGTATTTTTTTTAAAAAATTATCATTCTTCCTAACTTTCTTCTACTTCAACTTCTCTCATGTCTTCAAATCAACCCACCAATTCCACCCGCCTAACTTGATCATTACTTAGCAAGGGACCTTGCAACTAAACAGCCTCTCCAAAACGGAGAAATTCAATGCACATTTAGTTTTGATCGGTTCAATAAATTCCTTCTTGTAAAAAGATGATAAGAGAGCATGTGATGTTTGGAAATTGTGGAAAGATACATGAAAATTTCTAGCATGAGTTATAATCTAGTACATACACTCAATTAAACCAAAGCCTTTGAGTGCATTATTCATGGCATACAGATTGAAGGGTTCAATAGATATGTTTGTTGGCACCTCCAACCAACTTCTTAGCATATTATGTGTATGTATACAATACATTGTTAGGGGAAATCTTCTTGTTAGCATCTCTAGAGATTTGAAATTAAAAAGAAGAATTTGACAACAAATTTATCTATTTCATTTCTAGCCTATGCCATAGACATAGCTACTATTAAACTTAGAACTGAATCCGTCGCCTTGAACTCCCCTTCGGATCCATTTTTCCTTGACAACAAAATAGAAATTTGTGCATTTCAAGTACTAGCAAGAAGGTGTCCAAGTCACAACATCAATAAGTGTAAATATGATTACATTATACAATTCTGTCATCCTAGTCCTCTACTCATATAAAAGCTTACCACATATCATAGCCATTTTTCGATGATGGGAGATGGAAGGTGTGCATTCACTCGATGAATACAACAAAGATGCCACTTCCATACGCAAGTGCCCCCTAAATTCACAATTTTGTTGGCATTTATTCGTGTTGCAAACCATCATAAAGAGGTACTTATTATATGGATACTTGGCAAACTTTGCAAACAAATTGGAAGGGCAATCAGCATTAATATCACACAAATAAACTACACCCTTGAATGATGCCTTGAACAATCATTCCCTTCATTCACTACCACGACCAACTTTTGGAGTTCCCTAGATGTAAGCTTCCCATTGTCAATTAGACTAAAGGAACTTATAGTGGCACTATACGATGCTATAAGACAAAGTAAAACTTACTTTTCAATACATTAACTAAAGATAGTAAAACACAACTCTAGTTATATACAAAGCATTTACTTTAATTTTTCTTACTTAAAGTCACATAGGGCATAAGTAAAGGATACTGATATACACAAGGTGCATCTTTCTTTGAGTTATCTAAGACTTCTAAGATGAGCAATTGCTTTTCCCAACATGTTAAAGTTCTTGTTGTAATCAAGGCAAAAGAAACACATAGTGGCACTGCATGATAGAGTAAATCTTACTTTTTATTACATAAATAAAGACATACGACACAATGCTTTTATTTTCCTTACTTCAAGTAACACAAGGTACAAAAACAAAGGATATACATAAGTTGGAATCATTTTCGAGTTATTTAAGACTTCTAAAATATAGTTCAGTTAGCCCTTTGCTTTCCAGGACGTGTTAAACATGTCACATCAGTTAAATTAAAGAACACATAATGGAGTTAGATTAAAGAAATTCATAATGGCACTACAATACAAAGTAAAATAATTTTATACTACATAAATAAAGATGTAAGACACAATTTCTAGTTCTACACAAGGCTTTTCCTTTTATTTTTCTTATTTCAGGTTGCACGAGGTATATAAAGGACAACTCGCAATCCTTCTTTTAGTTGCAATTATAGTTGCAATTACTAAAAACAAAAAATAATATCACTCGCTAGGTAGAGAAGTAAAATCCTCCTTTAAGTTATATCTAAGTCTCCTAAGACATCATTTGATTCGTAATTACAACTAAAAGATAAGTAATTAAGAACAATCACTAGTTGTTACAACTACAGATACCTCCCCTTTTGGTTTCTCTTAACACGATGTTTCTAAGCAGAGGATGCCTAGAAGTTGCAATCTTCGCCATGAGTCATCTAAGACTCCTACAAAATTATCTGATTAGCCCATTATAAATAGAAAATAATAAATAACAACAGTCACTAATTGCAAAACCTGAATCCGCATGGACTCTTGTAAGTAGATTAACATGAATAATTGGCATGGTCAAAAGTTATACATATACTATTTAATTGGGAATAGGCGTGGAGCGTTTTTAGCACTCAAGCGCGAAGATCCCATCAAATTATCTGTTGACAACATAATTGGCTGTTACAGAAAATTGCATTAGTCCATGTCTTTTAAATGCCGTTGCCACAATGACCAATACACAATTTTCATAGACGTGCACACGAAATGTTTCCACCAAGCACTCCCTGTTCCAACATCTAAGACCAATTTTAAGCTAATGTATAGCTTACGTCGTTTATAATCTATGGGATAATTAATTTATTGATTCTTTGTCGTTAATAATCTATGGGATGATTAATTTATTAATTCTCTGCCACAAACACAGTTGACTTACAGAACACAAAATTGGTCAGTTATTATTAACTGACAAGATGTCAATAGCAAATATTGATGCAAATCGTGCTCAGGCACCATCATAACATCCAGTACACATGTCCTTTGTGAAAAATCAATTTTGTGATACTGAAGTGCCTTCTGTCTATGGGAGTCACGCTGCATATCAGATTTTAGCGTTATATGTTCACTGGTTGGAGTTTAGAACGAAGCTAGATACAAATCTTGTACAATGTACACTTCCTGAGATAGAGAATTTAACCTCCCACTAGATTGTATCGAAAACGTTAAATTAGTGTAAAAAATGCATATTCATAATTGAGTTTGAAACACATCAACGTTTGTATCATCTTTGATTTTGTTTTATCGGGAACTACGATCCAAGGTACATATACAGAATCGATGGGTACCGAGCATGCATAAGAATTAAAAAATGCTTTGCAGAAGAGGGGCAGGATCACATACAAGCTCGTGCACCAGGGAGAGAGTTATTCTTTGTCCTAGCAAGCTAAGCTGATCAAGCATTGTCTCAGCGTCCCGAAGAGAACCTTCTGATTTAGCTGCTATCATATCCAATGCATCAGAATCAACCTCCAAATTTTCTTGGATTGCAAGCTTCTGCAATCTGTTTACCACTTCGGCATCTTTTATTTTTGGAAAAAGATACTTCTGGCACCGGGATAGGGCGGTACGAGGCAGTTTATCAGAATCAGTGGTAATGAGAATGAAGACGACATGTCCAGGAGGTTCTTCTAGAATCTTCAGAAGTGCAGCCCATGTTTCAAATGCCAACATGTGGCACTCATCAATAATGAAGACCTTGAAACGTGAAAATGATGGCGGCAAAGCAACGTTTTTCAGAAGGGCCTTAACTTTCTCCATGCCATTGCTATTTGTGGCATCCACTTCTCTCACATCCACACTTCTTGAAGAAGCAAAATCAATACACTCTCTACAGAATCCACAGGGCCTGAGATTCTCTGGTGACAAACAATTCAGAGCTGCTGCAAAAATCCTTGCAGTTGATGTCTTCCCTGTGCCCCGGGGCCCTTGGAATAGATAGACAGGGGCAATCTTCCCTCTTGCGATAGCATTCACCAAAGTCTGCACCACCATGTTTTGCCCTACCAATTCCTCAAATGATTTGGGCCTGTATTTTTGACTTAGGCTTCTGTGCCTGTCCCCATAGATTGCCAGCTCCCCACTCCCGTGCGTTAAGGTGAGATGTGCATGCTCTCTGCTTCTGTCTATTGATTTCCTCCACCTCTCCAATTTACAAGCTGCCTCCATGTCATAAGTCGAATATCCATCGCTCGTGCCTTCTCCGTCTGCTGAAGAAGCTCCATCAGTCAACAATGGTAAGCCTTCCGCACTATACCCTGCTTCCCCCAACTGACCATTCATCCTGTAGTCGTAATTGGATAGTGATTGTGATTCTTTCTGGCGTCTTGAGACTCCATTGCCCCCTTTTCTCTTGATGGAATCGGACAACGTCGGAGAGAAAGTCCCGCATTCCAGTCCACCTCCGCGGTGCTTTGGAGTTCTGGACCAGTAGCAAGGGATTCCACATCCTTGTGAAGGCAAATCCATGCCATCTACTTCCTCCTCTCCAGACAATGCCGTGCCATCCCACGACCCAACAACACTGCGTTGCTTACGATCGCCATTCCTGCTGCTGGACCGAGTGCTTGTGGGAGTATAAGACTCCAGCGCATGTTTTAAAATCTGAGACCTTTTCTTGTGCCTGCCATTTCCATTTTGATGGCGTGACTTATGAGCATCTTTGGTGAGTAACGGTGACACTGACCTGGAGTTGCAATCCAATCCTCCATCTCCGTCGCCCTCCTCATGCTCCTCCTGGGAAATACCATGTGTGGAGTAATCACGACTTGTGGCATACTGATGCTTCTTAGAAACCCTATCTCCATTGCCCAAGTCTTGCCCAGTCCAGTTGTGAAGAATCCCCTTCACCTGGTCTTCTGCGGCTGAGTAAGTGGCACCAGCAATGCCATCTCCGTGAGGAACAATGCAGTTCTTAGGAGACTTGAGAGAGGAGCAAGTGGAGGGGTCCTTCAGCCAACGAGCTCTTCTCAGCGTGGTCAGCTCCTTCCTGATATGAAGTTGCCCAACATCCTCCCACATTTTCCAATATTCTCACATCCCCAATGCCTGCACAAGCAACTGCTGCTCTAGATCATAGATCATAGATCATGGATCTAGAATTCGACATTAAATGAGTAAATGGAGGGCACTAGGGAGGGAGATGTATAGGTTGCTTACTTGGAGGGGGAGTTACAAGAACATGTGGCGCACTGCACGAGACAACTGGATTCCCTCCAAAATCCAAACCAAAACACAAAACAACGCGGTTGCAGGCAGAGTTGTCGCCGTTGCATTGAATTTTTCACTCCATCGCACGGTTGACATCGTTGATTGGCTGCAACATAATTATAAACGTCCGTACATTTTGCTGATCGGTGTGAACTTGGAAATTAAATTGTAAGAAAATCTGAATGAGACAACCCCCGCAAGCGAAGGTCATTGGATTCCTTACATTTACATTTAGACTGAAAAGCAGATTATTCCTGTGACGCCCCGCAGTGACCGCTCTAGATTTGGAAGCATGGTAAAACACACACAGTCCATGAGTGGTGTATGATTATTATCTGTCCCTGTTTTGTCCGTCTTGCAACCTCTGTTTTTCAATTGTGTTGGCCTTTCTCCGCAATAATGCAAATGCTTTCACTTGAAGGAGACTTTGCACTCTTCTTTCATGTCAATTTACACATTTCTTAATTTACCAAATTCCTAATACAAATATTTTATATATTTGTTACTTTTAAATTCATAATAATATTTGGGTGAGATGGCTAATTTTAAATATTATATTTATTTATGTTGTACATCTAATTGCCATACATATGTTTTTAAAATTCTATATAAAAAAAAAGTAAATAGACATTATTTAAATAATGACAATAATAATAAACTTTGGCAAAAATTTGAGTTCCATCCTCTTATTTGGTAACCAATTCTTTCCAAAATCTTGTATAATGATCTTTGAAGAACTTTAAAGAATGAGTTGATTTTATTCTAAACTTTAATAACTACGACTTGAAAAAATTGATTGGAGTATTGGATTTGAAATCTTTCAACCATTTAATTCCTTATATTCTCTCCATTTGACATGTTTGTATTTATATATAGTCAGAGAAGATTCTTTGGATGATATAAATACAATCGGCATAAATTTAAAAAAATTGTTATCTCTTTCCTTGAGTTTTAAAATTATTCTCTGATCCATCAATATACTACATGTTGGTATCTGGTTGGTGGCATAGAAATTAAAAATTAGAATAGAAAAATGGAAATGGGGAATGGGAATAGAAAAGGGCAATTCCAATCCTGTTTGGTTCACTTGGAATTTGATTGGGAATATGTTAATCCATTGTTTGGTTGTAAAAAAATGGAATAGGAATAAGGTTAAGTTTTGTATTTTTTAGATATTTCCCTTGATTTTTTTGTTTTAATTTATTATTTTATGATTAATTTTTTCAATAATGGTCAAAAGGTTAATTTATTTTCATTTTTATTTTATTCATTGAAGTTAATGAGAAATATAATTTATTTCATTTTTTTAAACAAATAGATATAATAAAAAATGTTTTTTTTTTTTTTTTTACTTTTTAAAAAATCAAAAATTCAAAAAAAATATAATTAATCAGATTGGGGATAGGAATGGTCTATTCCAATAACAGATATTTTTTGGCATAGACATATGCTCATTTTAGGGGCAAAATTGGAATATGTCTTCATATACCCAATTCTGATTGAGCGTACCAAACAGCGAATATAAAACATATTCTATTTTTCTTTTCCTATTCCAGTCCTATTCTAGCAACCAAATGGATCTTTAGTGTCAAACATTTAGTTATTTATAAGGCAGAGTCAGACGGTCATCATTGCGACCGAGCTACTCTATATAGGCTCATGTACATAAGCAAGTATGTACGAAGCTCTATAGGAGTCGAGTAAGTGTATGGTCACCAAGTATCTTCTATATGAATCGAACTCAACATCGACCGAGCATTTTCAAGCATACAGGTGTCAAGCACAATACGGACTGAGCAACAACAATATCGAGTGACAAAAAATAGTAAAGGTCAAGCAACGCAAAATTTACATGATAGTTAGGAATGGAACAAATTTTGAGGTAAAGCTGACATGGAAGGACCATTTAATATTTGTAGAGGTTGTTACAGAGAGTTTTACATGTGAATGGCGTGGATTATATATCCCTACATTTTGTGATCAACGATTCAAATGGAGAGGCTAATCATGGAAACATCTAGAAAACTCTTTACGAAACTCTTTAAATAGAGAAGATCTTAACCTAGATCATGTGGTATGGCATGAATAAGAGAAGTGTATGCATGCAAACAAGGAGTAATATGTGAATAGTGAAGTGAAAGATCAAGATTAGATCATAAGTCAATGAAAGTGTTTGGTTATCTCTTAATAGAGCAAGTGACCTATTTCAAAGCAATGAAAAAGGAAAGACAAGTATTATCATATCAAAAGAGAGGATCAATCAGTAAGGAGAAGACTTGAAATTAGCTTACAGAGCATAGCGATAGTCAAGCATTAAATCAGTTCTAACCGATCGACTCGAATCAAGGTAAATCTCTTAATAGAGTGGTCTTAACAAATCTTTGTAAATCTCCTAACAGAGTCCTTATTTTATTGTAAGTGTTAAATCCTCTAACAAGGTGAGACCTAGTAGTCTCTTAAGCTTTTAATAGGTCATACCCCTCACAGTGTAGATCATATTTTATGATTAACTATTGTAACCCTAACAGGTTAACTTTATTACTATAGTAGTGAAGATTTGTGGATGTCATCCCCACCCCAATTTTACCTTCACCTTGAAGGGTTTCTAGGTAACAAATATCGTGTTATGTGTTTATTTTCATGCATGTGATAGATCATATTTACATTTTACAAGAAGTTTAGTATTAGATGTTTTACATGCATAAGTTAACCAGTGAATGTGTGAATGAAATGGTGAAAAGTAAAAGTGCTTAAGATTCTGATTCACCCCCAACCACTCTCAGTATCTTGTTATCATGTTTACCTCCATCAATCAACAATTGGTATCAAAGCATTAGTTCTCTAATATCGCTTGGAGATTGGATCTTGGAGATAGAGGCTTTTAAACTGGACAAGGTTATTGACAATCAGGTGATTGACATCCAACTCATACTGCAAAAACTTGAGAAAGCAAGACAAAATCTAAAGGATTCCCTAAAAAGGAGAAAGGAAATTTCTATCCAGATAAAACAATTTTCCTATGAAGTTGAGACTGGAGGAGTGTTTGAATTAATCAATCCAAATGACAAAACATGTGCAGATCTACTTGAAAAGAACAAACTCTTGAATCAAGAAATAAGAGGATTGAAAAGAGAACATGAAATCCAATTAGTAATATTATGTGAAGTGACTGAACAAAAGAAGAAAACAAAAGAAGACATGAATGGTTGAGGAAGACAAAAGAGTAATGGGTACTAGACTTGAAGAAAGGATATCAAATGTGAAGAAGCTTACAAACACACAACTAGACGTAATGAATCAACTAATACTTGCAAATCAGGAATTGAATCACAAGGATGTGGAAATTGCAAATCTCAAATCATAGAAGGACATATTGAAGAATGAACTATAAACTGAAAAAGAATCTATAGAGAGATTCAACAAACCTAAAGAGACAATGAAATACTTTGAAGAACTTATGAAGTCATCTAGTTGTTATGATGGGTCAGGACATTCGTGCACTAAGCAAGGAGAATCATCCAGGAATGGAGAGCTGGGGAATGTAAAGCCAAAGGAAAAACCAGTATGCTATCACTATGGAAAACCTTGTCATGCTACAAACATTTGTCCGAAGCAAACATGATATGCAAAATCCTAAACCTAAGTTTATTGGTTACTATTATTACTCTAAGAAACAAGGACATCAAATACATGAGCGTAGCTCAAGAATGGGGAATGCATCTACTACACCTAGATTTGAAGGATATTGTTATAACTGTCAAAAGTATGGACATAGAGCATATGAATGCAAATCTCAAACAAAACCTTACTAGAGAAATCAGAGGAAGAGTTATGCACCTAACAATGCATGTTCCAAATGTCACAAGTTTGGACATCTAAGAAATGGTGAAAAGTAAAAGTGCTTAAGATTTTGATTCACCCCCACCCACTCTCAGTATCTTGTTATCATGTTTACCTCCATCAATCAACAATTGGTATCAAAGCATTAGTTCTCTAATATCGCTTGGAGATTGGATCTTGGAGATAGAGGCTTTTAAACTAGACAAGGTTATTGACAATCAGGTGATTGACATCCAACTCATACTACAGAAACTTGAGAAAGCAAGACAAAATCTAAAGGATTCCCTAAAAAGGAGAAAGGAAATTTCTATCTAGATAAAACAATTTTCCTATGAAGTTGAAACTGGAGGAGTGTTTGAATTAATCAATCCAAATGACAAAGCATGTGCAGATCTATTTGAAAAGAACAAAGAACATGAAATCCAATTAGTAATATTATGTGAAGTGACTAAACAAAAGAAGAAAACTAAAGAAGACATGACTATGGTTGAGGAAGACAAAAGAGTAATGGGTACTAGACATGAAGAAAGGATATCAAATGTGAAGAAGCTTACAAACACACAACTAAACGTGATGAATCAACTAATGCTTGCAAATCAGGAATTGAATCACAAGGATGTGGAAATTGCAAATCTCAAATCATAGAAGGACATACTGAAGAATGAACTAAAAACTGAAAAAGAATCTATGGAGAGATTCAACAAACCTAAAGAGACAATGAAATACTTTGAAGAACTTATGAAGTCATCTAGTTGTTATGATGGGTCAGGACATTCATGCACTAAGCAAGGAGAATCATCCAGGAATGGAGAGCTAGGGAATGTAAAGCCAAAGGAAAAACAAGTATGCTATCACTATGGAAAACCTTGTCATGCTACAAACATTTGTCCGAAGCAAACATGGTATGCAAAATCCTAAACCTAAGTTTACTGGTTACTATTTTTACTGTAAGAAACAAGGACATCAAATATATGAGTGTAGCTCAAGAATGGGGAATGCATCTACTACACCTAGATTTGAAGGATATTGCTATAACTGTCAAAAGTATGGACATAGAGCATATGAATGCAAATCTCAAACAAAACCATACTAGAGAAATCAGAGGAAGAGTTATGCACCTAACAATGCATGTTCCAAATGTCACAATTTTGGACATCTAAGCAAGAATTGCAGGACTCGAGTACATGCAACAAATCAAACAAAAGACAAAGGTAAAGGAAAAATAGACATTAAGAAAATTAAGAAGGAAATGAATCAACAATGGAAAAAGAAAGCAGAAGATGGAAATAGTGAAGTAAATGAAGCTGAGGTCCCCCAATCCAATGGAGAAGGTGATCATGCCCTTATATCATATTGTATATTCAATTGATATATCATAGATCAATTCCTTACATGAATGTGCCAAAGTTCATATTTGCATATATGAAGATGCATAAGAACATACTTATGGAAGGATTGTCAAACATCAGTAAAATTGTTTATGTTGTCCACCAAATTTGTGTGTTATTCCAAAAATTGCAATAAAAGAGATCCAATAGGTGCATTATCCTCGATACTGCCAAATTTTTGTGTTATTCCAAAAATTGCAATAAAAGAGATCCAATGGGTGCATTATCCTCGATATTGCCCAAAGTTATTATGATCCATGATGTTAGGAGTTATTATATGTATAAGATTAGAGAAGTGGGAGACTATGAGATTAGACTAAGCTTATGAGAAGTTGCGCAGTGGAGGAATCTTGAAGGATGAATATAAAGTTGTTGAGAGGAAAGGGTTAACTTGTGCCCTAGAATTTTCAAAGAATTTCAAGATTGAATGGATTAAAATTGTTCTAAGGAGAATCGATGATATGAAGTATTGGTTACATAATGGACTTGTGGAGATCACAGAGTGATAGGCTATCCAACCCTACATAAGAAGAAAACCATGCGATGCCTGAGTCATGAAGAATTTCAGGCAAATACAAGAGCTGAGTGCAATGGACGAGGTCTATCCATTGCAAACATTTATGATCCATTAATTGAATTTGTAGTGAGGGTTATTGCTCACAAATTTTACTAGTCAAGCAGATTGAACAATGTGTTATGTATGGCAGTGGATTAAGCATGGAAGATAGTGATGAAAGATTATGAATATGATCTTGTCGAGCTGCAAAAATTGCAACTAGTAGAGAATCTATCATCTATAAGAAATGAAAAGAATTCAATGTATAAGTTTGGATCCCTTATTGTATGCAATTCTGATGATATTATTTGGGAACAAGACAAATCAGTGATGAGACAAATAAATGAAAACATTACTCAATTAGGAGCAATTTTTGAGAATGTTATGGATGCTTATTTTGAGGAATTTAAGTAAAATTTGAAGATGACGATGAGGATATCGGAAGAATTGGTCAGAAGGTATTATAGTGATATATGTTTTCTTGTAGATTCAAACAACACATTTGTGTAGGTAGTAAAGCCGAGGAAGGCCTGGCTACAAAGTTTTGACTACAAAATTGATAGTGATTTAGTGAGTGCAAACATTATTGCACTATTGAATGAAGAGATAGACGTTGAGGCTGAACCTTTTCGGAAAGAATAACTATAAATATCAAGATAGCTTCTAAAAGAATGATTGAAGACTTGGAAGCAAAACTGGGCACCCAAGGCAAGGGAAAGAAAACACTATAGTTAACACAAGGTCGTGGAGAGGATGAAGACCAAGATAGTGGTGATGAGGAAGAGGAAGAAACAGAAGGAGACAAGGGTAAAGCCCTAGTTGTTGTCACTTCATCGAGCAAGAAGGCTCAAGGAACCAAGAAGAAACCAGTAGTGACACCCCCTCTCTCCTCCATCTCTAAACAAGCCAAGAACTAGGGTGGCTGCTAGTGTCGAGAAAAATACAAAACAGAGAGTAGTAGAGACTACTAAACCCATTGCCCTTAAAACAAAGAGAAGAAGATTGGTCAGAGGGCTACCTAAAGAGATATCTAAGTCTATTGAAGAGTTATGTGCAAATCTACGAAGATCTTCAGGATTATCCATCTTTAGATTTGTAATATATGATACATTAGATAATGTTGATTGAAACAAAATTGAGGAGGCTAGGGTGGATATGATTGCTAATCATAAGCTATCTCCTAGTGAAATTGAGAAGAAAATATGTAAAGATTTATATGAGAGATTAGAAAGAAGATGGCAACAGGTAGATGAAGAAGAGAAAAAGATAAGAACTGACACATTAGTTAGAGTCATGCCTGATCTATCCCAAGAGCAACATGACACATTTTGTTAGAGTGGGGTTGTCGTTGCACCAAAAGATCGATCTTTCAATACCGAATACAACCACTCAACTTATAGTACACAAGAGGCGGTTAAGCCCTTGTCACGAATCTTGAGGGGAGTGTTGGTCTAAGGATTCAAACCTGTGACCAAGCTCTGATACCACTTGTTAGAGTAGGGTTGTCATTGTACCAAAAGATGGATTTATCAATGCCCAATACAACCACTCAACTTATAGTACACAGGAGGCAATTAAGCCCTTGTCACAAATCCCAAGGGGAGTGTTGAACAAACTTCTAACATATTTTTGGTAAAGTATAGGAGTAGATTTGTTCCTAAATATAGGATGTTTTTGATCTTACTAAATAAAATGGAAGTTGTAGCAAAACAAGATGAATTAATTTGGAAAAGTATTTTTGGGCTATCAACCAAGGGAGCAGAGATAAAAAAAGAAATTATAAACATCAAAGATGATTATAGTAGTGGAGAAAGCTCAAGTGTGTTGTCGCTCCATTGAGCAAGAAGGCTCAAGGAACCAAGAAGAAACCAGTAGTGACACCCCATCTCTCCTCCATCTCCAAACAAGCCAAGAACTAGGGCAGCTGCTGGTGTCGAGAAAACTACAAAACAGAGAGTAGTAGAGACTACTGAACCCATTGCCCTTAAAACAAAGAGAAGAATATTGGTCAGAGGGCTACCTAAAGAGATATTTAAGTATATTGAAGAGTTATGTGCAAATCTATGAAGGTCTTCAGGATTATCCATCTTTAGATTTGTACTGTATGATACATTGGATAATGCTGATCGAAACAAAATTGAGGAGGCTAGGGTGGATATGATTGCTAATCATAAGCTAGCTCCTAGTGAAATTGAGAAGAAAATAGGTAAAGATTTATATGAGAGATTAGAAAGAATATGGCAACAGGCAGATGAAGAAGAGAAAAAGATAAGAACTGAAACATTAGTTAGAGTCATGCCTGATCTATCCCAAGAGCAACATGACACATTTTGTTAGAGTGGGATTGTCGTTGCACCAAAAGATCGATCTTTCAATACCGAATACAACCACTCAACTTATAGTACACAAGAGGCAGTTAAGCCCTTGTCACGAATCTTGAGGGGAGTGTTGGTCTAAGGATTCAAACCTGTGACCAAGCTCTGATACCACTTGTTAGAGTAGGGTTGTCATTGCACCAAAAGATGGATTTATCAATGCCCGATACAACCACTCAACTTATAGTACATAGGAGGCAATTAAGCCCTTGTCACAAATCCCAAGGGGAGTGTTGAACAAACTTCTAAGAGGATGTTTTTGATCTTACTAAATAAAATGGAAGTTGTAGCACAACAAGAAGAATTAATTTGGAAAAGCATTTTTGGGCTATCAAACAAGGGAGCAGAGATAGAGAAAGAAATTATAAACATCAAAGATGATTACAGTAGTGGAGAAAGCTCAATTGTGTTGAGTCCACAAGGAAGCATGTCACCAGTACATGCTAACACCCTTGACACTCCAGAGGCTGAGCAATCAAGGCTCAGAGATATAGAGGTAGGAACCGAAGTAAAAGAAACAAGTGTATATAGTAAGATTGTTTTAGCACCTCACACTAAGGAAAACAAAGAAATAAGTAGAGCTAAACTGAGTGCGACCATTGTTGTCTTGAGCACTGATACACTAGCGTGATCAAGTGGTGAAATCCTTCACCAACTCCTAAAGTAGTGCTGACCAGAAACACTCCTTTGCCAAGTTGAAGAGGAAAATCAATAAAGGATGCTTCACCAGATATTGAAGTCAATCTAGATGAAATAATTGAGATGTCACAATTAGACTTGGAAAATCTCATTTTGGAGCAAATAATTTTGCTAAAAGAGGTTTTGGCGAAGAAGAAATGACAAGAAGAGTTAATAAGAGAGCATAAGCAAAAACAGGTATTATATGATGTGAAAAAAAAATTGTTGATGCTTTTGACATACAAAATTTTGATGAAGAAGCTCCAACCATTACCCAACTTGCAAATATTGTTGAACAAGTCAATGCTAGTAATATGGAATCAAATGAAAAATTGATGGATTGGTCTACAAGAAGATTTGAGAATAAGGTTGTGGAAAAAGTTTCCATAACCATTGCCAAGGAGAATGCTCAATTGCAAAAGAAAATTTAGGTTATGACAGAACTAATACAAAAGGTACAACATTTGTACGACATTTTTTTAGACGTGTCAAGATTCACAAGTGATCTTTAGACACAAATAAACCAGATTCAAGTTGAGATGAAGAGATCCAACAACATTCTTTCACAATCATCAGGATCTAGCTTTGATCATTAAAATAATTTACTGAATGCTCAAGGCACATTGGTCAAGCTTCAAACAACTGACAACAATACGAGATCTAAATTGATCTCAATTCAAGCAATATTGATACCTCATTTGGAGGTCCTGCAAAGGGAGTTGCAATCAGCCTAGGATCTTATCAAAGAATATCACAATATTTCAATGGTTGATAGCTTAATTGATTTAGCTGCAAGACTATAGTTGCAAAATCACATTTTGGAAACAATAAGAACCACATGGGATCATGCATTGTCCATAATCACCCGAGTTCATAAGACATTCACTAACAAATATGGCTTGCTTCCACCCATTCAACCCCAACAACCATGACATACACGATGAAAAATATGGGGGAAATTAAATTTAGGAAATAGATTTGTAAGGGGGAAATGAATTTGTTATCATATTCATTTTACATTGTTTATTCATTATTCATTTTTGGCGTAAGTCATAAGACTTAGGGGGAGAGATTATATCAGATTGTTTTTGTAATGATGTAAATATGGCAAAGTGTTTTTCCCAATAATGTCAAAGGAGAAGATTATTGGCATCTCTAACTATTTTTGTCTATTAGTGTCAAACACTTAGTCATTTACAAGGTAGAGTCAGACGGTCATCATTGTGATCGAGATACTCTATATAGGCCAAGTCATGTACATAAGAAAGTATATACCGAGCTTTATAGGATTCAAGTAAGTGTATGGTCACCAAGTATTTTCTATACAAGTTGAGCTCAACATCGACCAAGCAGTTTCAAGCATACAAGTGTTGAGTTACATAGTATGTGTCGAGTACAATACAGACTGAGAAACAACAATGTCGAGTGTCAGAAAATAGTAAAGGTCAAGCAACACAAAATCAAGAATGGAACAAATTTTGAGGTAAAGTCAATATGGAAGGAACATTTAATATCTGTAGAGGTTTTTACAAAGAGTTTTATGTGTGAATGACATGGATTATAGATCCCTACATTTTGTGATCAACGATTAAGATGGAGAGGTTAATTAATGGAAACATTTAGAAGATCTTTAGAAAACTCTTTATAGAGAAGATCTTAACCTAGATCGTGTGGTATGGCATGAAGAAGAGAAGTGTATGCATGGGAACAAGGAGTAATATGCAAATAATGAAGTGAAAGATCAAGATTAGATCAGAAGTCAATGAAAGTGTTTGGTTATCTCTTAATAGAGAAAGTGACCTATTCAAAGTAATGAAAATAAGAAGATAAGTATTATCAGATCAGAGGAGAGGATCATTTAGCAAGGAGAAGACTCAAAACCAACTTACAGAGCATATCAAGAGTTAGGTACTAAATCAATTCTAACTGACTTGAATTAGGGAAAATATCTTAACCAAGTGGTCTTAGTAGATCTTTGTAAATCTCCTAACAGAGTCCTGCTTTATTGTAAGTGCTAAATCCTCTAACAAGGTGAGACTTAGCAGTCTCTTAAGCTTTTAACAAGTTAGACCCCTCATAGGGTAGATCATATTTTATGATCAAACATTGTAACCCTAACATGTTAACTTGATTACTGTAGTAGTAAAGATTTGTGAGTGTCATCCCCACCCCAATTTTATCTTTACCTTAGAGGGTTTCTGGGTTACAAATATTATGTTATGTGTTTATTTCCATGCATTTGATAGATCAAATTTACACGTTATAGAAAGTTTATTATTACAAGTTTTACATGCATAAGGTAACTAGTGATGAATTGGTGAAAAGTAAAAGTACTTAAGATTTTGATTCACTCCCACCCCCCCACTTGCCCCCCACCCTCTTAGTATCTTCTTATCTAGTTATACCTCCATCAATCAACACTACACCAAAGATTGATCCCTTCTTTCACATTGTTCTCATAATTTTTATTATTATAGAAAATGATAAAAACACTTAAGCAATCATGTTAAGATGAGATTGAATAATTTTATTAAGATGGCATGATTATTTTTTCCTACTATATTACCCAATTTCTCAAATATTGCAAAACATGCTCTAAAATTGATTCCAGCCCGTCAAAACATAAAGTTATAGGTTTTATATATCTATCTATCTATTTATTCTTACAAGATGAAACAAATCAATCCCAAATGGAGAAAGGTTTTTAAAGCTATTATGGAGTTTATAACCTTGGCTGGTAGATTTAGTAGAGTCAATAATTTCCATTTCCTTCTCATTTTATCTTCACAGTTCTCTGGTCAATAGCCAAAAGAAGCATAGTGAGGATCCCTCCAAACCCATCTTATATGAGGGTTTGATCTTACTTATTTCTCAGTATTGTGAAAATAATACGTGGGAAAGAAACTAAGTCCTGTGGACCTAGAAAAAAACCTCATAAAAGGAACACAAAATATCTTTAGGAAGGAACCTTGGGTAACAACTTTTCTCAAAGTTGATAAAAGAGGAAGTTGGATTAAAGCTCTTTGACTGAAAATGAGGAGGAAGAAAGTAAAACGGAGGAGGTTGTGTTGGAAATTTGGCTAAGGATAGTTGTTAGGGTTGTCATCTGATGCAGGAGCATCCTAGGTGTAAGGGCAATCTTGCATCACCCAAAAATATTTTATTTTTAGCCTTTTCTATTTTGATAAGGACTAGTAGATAGGGTGTTACTATTTATGGGAACTTACTATTTTTAGTAAGTTTGTCATACGAGCTCAAAATGTTCTCATTTTCTACAAAAGGTTCATTTTAGAGTTGTAAGCCTACTATAAAAATATCATTGCTCAAGCATTAGTATCAGAGAAGTTATTGCAGATTTTCGGTGGAAAAATTTGCAAAAAAATCTTCAGGCTCACCGTTGCAGGCCTTAGAGTGCCCGGATGAGGTTCGAAAACTTGACAAAAGGACACTAGCATGGTTCCAAGCCTATAGATCATAAGCCGGTGTTTCCAAAAAGTGGTTATAATAGTCAATCGGAGCAACGGTTCGTGAGTTATGGCCTTTGAAAGTTGGGCTACCGAAATTTCTAAAATATTTTGTCAAAGACGTATTTGGCCAACTCTGTGTATTGTTAGGGTCTGTTGGCCTTAACTATTAAATTTAAGCATCTAGAACCTTCTTGGGCGACATAAAACTGTCTATTTAAGAAAGGCCCAAAGATTGTCTAGGATAGCTTTGGGTGATAGTTCGCAACACTGTCTTGCAGGTTTCTATAATGAAGCCGCCCATTTGGGTTAGCATATTGTAATTGAAAATTCTATAATTCCGCATTTGCAGTGATAATAAGAAGTTCATATTTTATTTCTCGCATTTTTTGTTGTTTCTTTGTTTTTTTTATGAGATTATGGTATTAAGGAGAGTCCCCTGCATCATCATCAATAGAAAAATAACACAATTTTTGAGGTAGCAAAGTCAAAGGATAAGTTTAGTAGAAGGATACTTAGAAAATTATCCGAGTATTGTTATAAATGCTTTAGAATAATTAAGAAGGGGGGGGGGGGGGGGGGGGGGGGGGTGAATCATTTATTCAAGGTCCAAATGTCCCATTCAAACTTTTCACTAAGTATAGTGAGCCCATTCAATCATTCATTCATCCAAGCTTTAACTTGTCTAACCAACAAGTTACTGTAAATCAATATGCAAGCATAACACATAAGAAATCAACACATAACATAATGATTTACGTGGAAACCCAATTTGAGAAAAACTACCAGTAACATGCTACTCAATTCTCACTCTTCTGAAGTGACGCCCTGTTAAAGGCTTACAACACACTATCAAATATGACCTTGTTAGAGGATTTAACCACCCTATTAGAAGTGGGCCTTGTTAAAGGACTTTAGAACATTCACTTGGAATGCCACCCTGTTAAAGGATTTACAAATGGCTATTAAACCAACCTAAGTCCATAGGATTTTCTCTTATCTAATACAATTGTTAGAGAGTATTGGAAAAATCTTTGACCTGACTATAACATACAACTTATCTTGCAGATCCCAGATCACTTCTTAGCTCATACCATTGCTTGGCCTTCAATCACTGCAACTCTGACAACTTGCCCTCCTTTCAAGCTTAGTCTCCTTGAGTTTCCATGCTCAATGTACCAGTGCAATCATCTCTTCATGACCACTTATAAAAGCAGAGTGTCTGTGCTCTTCCTTCTCCTAGATGTCTTCTCCTTGACACCCTTCCAACCACTTCACAGTTTTGGCTCTTTTACAATAACAATATCAACGACTCTTTGCTTTTTGGTCTATGACTCCTTAAATAGAAGTCTTGGAGTTCTTTTTCTACTCAATTCTTCCATCCTTTAATTTTAATTCATATGGATTAGGTAGGATTCATTGCATCTAACCCATACTTTCCTCTAGAAACTTATTGAATAATCCTTTAGAATTTGCTCAAAAATGGTTTACATAGATTTTTGTGCCACCGGCTCATCATCCTTATCCTCCAACTCGTTCACAAAATTCAAGACAACCACTTTGTCGGCTCAGATTTGGTGATTTTTTGTCATTTGAAATAATGCAGTAGCTTAGCACTATTGAAATACTGGTGCTCGGCACATACTGTGTTACTCAGCATCAACTGTGTTTTTCTTGATGCTCGGCACTTAAAGATCATTTGGCACCAACTGAGAATTTTCTGATGCTCGGCACACACTAGAATTTTCTATTACTCAGCTCCAACTGAGAATTTTCTCAGCTTCAACTAACTTTCTCGGCACCCACTAATGATCTTAGTTTAAGCTTTGCATTCAACCTTGTTACAACTTCTTCCTCCAATGTTTCTAAGTGGTGACCAACCTCTGTATCTTTGAGTATGTTATCAATACATCATTTAACCATTGTCTTAACTTATCCTTGCACTTCATTAGAACATCATAACTCAACCTTTCCCTTAGGTGTTCTTGTTACATCTTATTGATCAAATCCGATTCATCAATCAACTAAGTGATAGTACTTGGATCTTATAAGAAAATGTCATTCCTACAAGTAGCAGGTTTGACATCAATGACAAAAAAATGATTGAAGACATCAATCTTCCTTCTTTGCAACAATCTCCCTCTTTGATCTTCAACAATGAGCTTTTCAACCAGAATTTCAACAATCTCCCTCTTTGGCATTGATGGCAAACCAAACTAATCAGCCATTAGACTAAATTATTCAACCACAAACTAACTAGGTTAGAATAGTAAGTCAAATGCCAAAAAGTAAATTGTAACTTCACATCTTTCTCTACTATTCTAATCGCTTCATTTCTACTTTTCCCTCTTTGCTGCTATATCCTTGTTCTTTGTCTTTCTCCCTCTGTATTGCTCATCTTCTGTTGTTCTGATCAACATTTGATTACTTCAGTCAACTTCTCCTGTTGATCAATTGTCTAACTTCTCCCTCTTTGACAACAATGCCAAAGACATATTAGCATCTTATCTATGCAAGTGTTGCTTATGTAGATTCATTTTATTTCCCCCTCTATCACCTTGCTTGTGACTAATTTGGAACTTTAGTACTTCAATTACTTTAGGCATGAATCTTAAAGTAAACAACCTCTGCATCAATATGTAGAATCTTCAACAATCAGCTCATTTGATGCAGGGCATTCTTGTTTGGCTTCAAGTAGCCTTGGCTAAGGGTATCACCCTTAACTTACCTCTAAGGTATTCAAAAGCATCTTTAGGTAGTGATTTTGTGAAGATATCGGCAATCTGTTCCTTTGAGCTAACATATTCTATCTTCACTTGTTTGTCTTCCACGAACTCTCTTACATAGTGATACTTGATTGCAATATGCTTGGTTATAGCATGCATTATAGGGTTCTTTGAGATGTTGATAGCACGTGTATTATCACAATAAAGTATCACAGGCTCAATTACTTCTTCTTTCATACCGTGCAACAAATTTTTGATCCATACAATATTGGTGCAATTTATAGCAACTGCAACATA
This sequence comes from Cupressus sempervirens, assembly GCA_028749045.1. Taxonomy (NCBI): domain Eukaryota; kingdom Viridiplantae; phylum Streptophyta; class Pinopsida; order Cupressales; family Cupressaceae; genus Cupressus; species Cupressus sempervirens. The sequence continues at coordinate 562,753,827 of CM053785.1, read as the reverse complement.
TTCAACTTCAGCAGTGGACTGTGAAGTGCAACTTTTCTTTTTGTTGGTCCATGTAATCAATCTTTTTCCTAAGAAAAGTGCTCCTCCACTGGTGCTTTTTCTATCATCAATGTTAACTCCCCAATCTGCATCATTGTAGGCTTTTAGTTCAAAATTTTCACTCCTCTTCTAGTACAAACCAAAGTCATCAGTTCCTTTTAGGTACCTCAATATTCTCTTCACTACCATTAAGTGATTCTCTCTTGGATTTGCAGAAAATCTTGCCACTATTCCAATAGCTAATGCAATGTCCAGTCTACTATGTACAATGTATTGCAACTTTCCAATCATTGATCTGTACAATGTCTGATTCACTTCAACTGACTCATTATTTTTAGATAACTTATGTCCAGTTGCCATTGGTGTGCTAACTGGTTTTGAATCTTCTAACCCAAATGTCTTGAGTATCTCTTTGATGTATTTGGATTGCATCACAAATATGTCATGTTTCAATTGATGTACTTGTAATCCAATAAAGAATTTGATTTCTCCAAACATTGACATCTCAAATTCATGCTTCATTTGATCAGCAAAGTCTTTGCAAAGAACATCTTTGCCTCCAAATATTATGTCATCAACAAAGATTTCTGATATCAAAGTGGCTTTACCTTTTTCAGCTTTGATGTATAAGTTGATGTTGTCATATGTTCTCTCAAATCCTATCTTTACAAGATATTTGTGCAATCTCTCATACCATGCTCTAGGTGCTTGCTTCAATCCATAAAGTGCCTTGTGTAGTTTACAGGTCATGTCCTTGTTCTTCTCATCTACAAATCCCTCTAGTTGTTCTATGTAGACTTCCTCTTCCAGTATACCATTCAGAAAAGCAGACTTCACATCCATTTGGTAGACTTTGAAACCTTTGTATGCAGCATCTGCAAGTAATGTTCTTACTCTCTCCATTCTTGTAATAGGGGCAAATGTTTCCCCATAATCTAGTCCTTCTTCTTGTGCATAGCCTTTGCAAACTAGCCTAGCTTTGTTTCTTCTCACCATTCTTATCAAGTTTGTTTCTAAATACCTATTTGGTACCAATTACATTCTTATCAGCTGGTCTAGGAACTAAAGACCATGTCTTGTTCTTCTCAATTTGATCTATCTCTTCTTCCATGGCTTTATACCAATCATTATCTTGTAGTGCATCTCTCACTATTTTAGGTTCAACCTTACTCAATAGACATGATTCATTTCTTAGTCTATTCTTTGTCATTGGTCTGGCATCCTTGTCACCAATGATTTGATCTGCATGGTGATGTCTTCTCACATATTTGGCTAACCTTGGTTTTGTCCTTCTTTCCATGTTTGATCCTTCAGCTTTAGAGCCATTTTGTTCTTCCTCATCTGGCACTTCATCATTCCTTTCATGTATATTTTTCTCAGAATCAGAATGTGCATTTTCTACATTCTGCAACTCGGCTTCTGAATGTAGCTCGACATTCATAGGCTGAGACTCGAAAGATACTGAAATTTGTTGCTAACTTCCAACTTGATTTGCAACATTGTCTTCAATAGTCATTCCTTCATAAAAGTATACAAAGGATCTATAATCCTCTGATTACTTAGACTCGTCAATTTGAACTTCTGCATGTTCATCAAAATTTACATTTGCACTGTCCACAATCTTGTTAGTGTTAGTATTCAAACACTTATATGCCTTACTTTTAGTGGAGTATCCAAGGAATATGTCTTCATCACTTTTTGCATCAAACTTGTCATTTCTAGTATCTTTAAGAATATAGCATTTACAACCAAATACTTTGAAATGTTTAACATTAGGTGAGTGACCATACTGTAATTCAAAAGGTGTTACATTTGTACCTTTCTTGACTTGAACTTTATTCAATGTGTAGACTGCAGTGCTTGTAGCTTCTCTCCAATACTTTAGTGCAACATTTCTCTCCATCATCAAGGTTCTAGCATAGTCAACCACTGACCTATTCCTTCTTTTAGCAATACCATTCTATGGTGGAGTTCTTGGTGCTGATGTTTGCCTTTTGATGCCTTTGTCATTGCAGAATATTTCAAATTTTTTTGATGTGAACTCACCTCCTCTGTCTAACCTTAGGTATTTCAGACTCTTTCTTGTTTCCTTCTCAACTCTAGCCAAATACCACTTAAACAGTTTAAATGCATCAGATTTTTTCTTTAAAAACATAGCAGTCATCATCCTGGAATAGTCATCTACAAATAGAATTATGTATATGTATCCTAAGTAGCTTTGCACTTCTATTGGACCACATAAGTCTGTATGGACTAACTCTAGTACTTCATTGGAAGTGTATGTTTTGCTTTTGAATCTAGACTTAGTCATCTTCCCTAGTTGACATTGTTTGCATATTGTATTTTCAGGTTTCTTCAATTTGGGAAATTCTCTAACATTGTTCTTTCTACTTATGCTGATTAGATTATCAAAGTTAATATGACACAACCTTTTATGCCACAACCACACATCATCAATTCTAACAACAAGACATGTTGCATCTTCCACATCTAGGTAAAATAGATTACTCCTTGTTTGTTCACCTTTTCCTATCAGCTTTCCATTAGTTTCATAGATCTTAGTAGTTTTGTTTCCAAATTCAACTTTGCAACCTACATTGCCTAACTATGATACACTCAACAAGTTGTAGTTCAATCCTTCAACATAGTATGCATTGTCACATGAAATTTTCTCTGTGAGTTTAATAGAGCCTTTTCCTTTGATTTGACATGGAGCATCATTACCAAATCTAACACTATTCCATCATATTGAGTAAAGGTAATGAACTTACTTTTATCTCTTGTCATGTGATGTGAGCATCCACTATCTATGATCCACTTGTCATTCTTGTTCACACAGGTAACCAATGTTGTTGCTTCATTTTCATCTTTATCTGATTCATCCTTCATGGCTACATAGACTATTTCAACATCATTCTCATCAGAATCTTCTTCAACAATGTAGCATCTCTTGCCTTTCTCCTTGTAGTCTTTGCTATCATCTTCCCTCTTGTTGTTGTACTTGTTTCCTTCTTTGTAGTTCTTCTTCTATGTACATCTTGCAACAATATGACCTACTTCATTTCAATTGAAACATATGATAGGGAGCTTACCTTTGAATTTACCTTTGACTCTATGGAATCTCTTAGCCAATAGTGCTTCGAATTGGTCCACATTATCCTCATCTGCGCTGCTATCACTGGATGCATGTTTTCTTTTTCTTCTCTTTCTGCTTAATGTCTCCTCTTGAGTGTCTTTTATTGTCATCTTGGCCTTGAAAGCATATTCAAGGTTCTCAGGTCTATAGTTGTCAAAATTGGATAGCTCAAATGCAGTAAGTCTTCCCACTATTCCTTCAAAAGTTAGTGCATTTCCTTATACACACCTTAGTTCTTGGATGGCTGAAACTCTAATAGCATAAATAGGGAGTAGAGTTCTTAAGTATTTGCTGATGACAGTTTCTTCTTCCAATTGACCACCTAAACTTCTTATTGCACTTACCACTTCTTTTATTCTTGCAGCATATTGAGCAACATTTTCACCTTCCTCCATTTTCATGTCATCAAACTTTACTCTTATGCTTTCTCTCTTTGCTCTTTGGACATTCTGATCTCCTCCATAGATATCTAATAAGGCTTTCCATATCTTCAATGCAGTGTCACAATCTTTGATGTCATCATATTCTGCATAATTAAGTGCAGAGATAATCTCCAACATTGCTTGATTGTGCTCCTTATTTTTGTTCAAATCATCTGCAGGAAGAGGTCCTACTATATTTACATGCTTTGCTCCAATTGAGGTTTGTGCATAGTCACCTATTGATCCAAGGTGCAATTTCATTAGACTTTGCCATGCAAAAAAGTTTTCTTTTTTGAGCTTGGGAACTTCTCTCTTGGACATTTTGATCTTTCTACTTCTAGTATCTTGAAACTAAATTAGCAGATGGCTTTAATACCAATTGTTATAAATGCTTTAGAATAACTGAGAGGGGGGGGGGGGGGGGGGGGGTGGTGAATCAGTTATTCAAGGTCCAAATGTCCTATTCAAACTTTTTAGTGAGCCCATTCAATCATTCATTCATCCAAGCTTTGACTTTTCTAACCAACAAGTTACTGTAAATCAACATGCAAGCATAACACATAAGAAATCAACACATAACACAATGATTTACGTAGAAACCCAATTTGGAAAAAATCACTAGTAACATGCTACTCAATTCTCACTCTTCTGAAGTGATACCTTGTGAAAGGCCTGCCCTATTAAAGGCTTACAACACACTATCAAATGTGACCTTGTTAGAGGATTTAACTACCTTGTTAGAAATGGGCCTGGTTAAAGGACTTTAGAACATTCACTTGGAATGCCACCCTGTTAAAGGATTTACAAATGGTTATTAAACCAACATAAGTCCATAGGATTTTTTCTTATTTAATACAATTGCTAGAGAGTATTAGAAAAATCTTTGACCTAACTACAACATACAACTTATCTTGCAGATCTCAGATCACTTCTCAGCTCATACCATTGCCTGACCTTCAATCACTGCAACTCTGACAACTTGCCCTCCTTTCAAGCTTAGTCTCCTTAAGTCTCCATGCTCAATGTACTAGTGCAATCATCTCTTCATGACCACTTATAGAAGCAGAGCCTCTGTGCTCTTCCTTCTCCTAGATGTTTTCTCCTTGACACTCGTCCAATCACTTCATAGTTTTGGCTCTTTTGCAGCAACAGTATCAGTAGCTCTTTGCTTCTTGGTCTATGACTCCTTAAATAGAAGTCTTGGAGTTCTTTTCCTGCTCAATTCTTCCATTCTTTAATTCAATTCGTATGGATTAGGTAGGATTCATTGCATCTAACCCATACTTTGTTTCCTCTAGAAACTTCTTGAATAATCCTATAGAATTCACCCAAAAATGTTTTACATAGATTTCTGTGCCACCAGCTCATCATCCTTATCCTTTAAATCGTTCACAAAATTTAAGACAACCACTTTGTCGGCTCAAATTCAATGATTTTTTGTCATTTGAAATAATGTAGTAGCTTGGCACTATTGAAATATTGGTGCTCGACACATACTATGTTACTCGGCATCAACTGTGTTTTTCCTGATGCTAGGTACTTGAAGATCACTCGACACCAACTGAGAATTTTCTGATGCTCAACACCTAATCTTCACTCGGCACACACTAGAATTTTCTATTACTTGGCTCAAACTGAGAATTTGCTCGGCTTCAACTAACTTTCTCGACACCCACTAATGATCTTAGTTTAAGCTTTGCATTCAACCTTGTTATGACTTCTACCTCCAATGTTTCTAAGTGGTGACCAACCTCTGTATCTTTGAGTATGTTATCAATACATTTAACCATTGTCTTAACTGATCCTTGCACTTCATTACAACATCATAACTCAACCTTTCCCTTAGGTGCTCTTGTTACATCTTATTGATCAAATCATCTTCATCAATCAACTAAGTGATAGTACTTGGATCTTATAAGAAAATGTCATTCCTACAAGTAGCAGGTTTGACATCAATGACAAAACAATGATTGAAAACATCAATCTTCCTTCTTTGCAATAATCTCCCTCTTTGATCTTCAACAATGAGCTTTTCAATTAGATTTCCAACAAGTATAACACTGGTAAGAAGCAAACAATCATATAGTTTTGTTTAGTGAGCTTCACAAAAGGCATATTAAATTATGTAGTCTTATAGGTAGGTAGTATAGACATCATAGATGATGTATATGAGGCCTCTAAAGTTTTGGATACGTTTTACAAAAATAGTAACGGGTATAACAACGTAAAACAAGGTAACTTGTAGAATACTAAGTTTTTGCCTTAACAATGTTGGGATGACATGTTAAAGGTCAACTCACATGGAAAAATTTAATATCAGGTTTTGGTAACATGTTGTGAAGGTTAAGGCTAACAAGTTAAGAGATTTAGTATAAAGGAAGATTATTTGGTTCGCTGAACTTGCTAATTTTATTGTAATAAAATGATTGCTACATGTGCACTTTGTATGTAGTGTGTGGATGCAAATCTAATGAGAAAAAGTAGAACAAGTTGTTGTATGGAAGTTTGTATGTGTGGAACTACAAGAACAAATCATATATTGAAGATATTAGTATAGTCAAGGTTCTGTATCTATTCATATAACTTGTAAAGTTGTATATATGCATGTTCGGGTAGTGGGCTCAACTCATTTTTTTCTATTATGATAACAACTCCTAAAAGGGATGAGGCTTCTAATAAGGCTTGGTCCTTTCATAAGGAAAGATATACTATATGGATGTAACAGACTCTTAACAGGGTCAATATCTTTCATAAGATACTTTTGATTAGTGGATCATTTTGTGGCTACCATCCCCATCAAGGTTTTCCTTTGGCTAGGGCTTCCCTAATTAACAAAATATGGTGTTATATCTTTCTTTATGATTATGGTTTTACTTTTCATTTTACTAATATATATATATATATATATATAAGTTTAAGATTTGTAAATGATATCCATAGTTGGCATAAAGTTGTCTAACGTGTATAACTGATTCATCCACCCCCCCACCCCCCAATTATATCAGCACAGTTTACTTTCTAACAATTGATAGCAGAGCACAGTTACTCAAGAAGGGCCTAACAACTTGAGTGAGATCATAATGGAATCATAATACCTACAAAAGAACCTTGAGGAAACTCTTGAGGAATTGGATCAAGCAAGTGAGGAAATAAATAGATGGAAGATCATGCTTTCTAATGTATGAGATTTCATTTAGAAGCTAAAAGATCAAGTTGAGAGTTCTAGATTGAAAATAAAGGAATTACTTAAGAAGATCAAGGAATTTGAATCAATTGTTAAGCTTAAGAATGAGAGTGAAATTTTGAGCCATGAACGTGAGATTGCTACACAAAAGATGAGTCTGATATCAGATGAGAAAAAGGTAGAAATAGATTTGAAGATTGAAAATGTAGATCTAAGATCTAAGATTACAAATGTGACTGTTGAAATTGAAGATTCTAGATTGAAATTTTCAAAGCTTGAAAAGTATAATCATGTGATAAAAGGAGAACTCACACAAACCAAGCAAAATCTTGGGAAGCTATATTCTAGCATTGAGAAACTTGATGAGCAGATCATGGAAAAAAATTCTAGAGGAGAAATTATAGGAATTGGTTACTATAAAGGTAAAGCATCTAAGCAATTAGAGATCATTGAAGAACATGTTGAGAAACAAGAACCTAATCAAACATTAGATATAAAAAATCACGTACCTAAGCAAGATGAGCAATCTTGAGATCAAAGAAGCCCATTCAATGGAAGATATTTTGCATGCAACAAATTTGGACACATGAAGAAAGATTTCACAAGTAATTGTTCTAAAATCTTTTCTAGTTATTGTTATAATTGCTTTATTTATGAACATAGATCTAGTGAATGTAGAAAACCTAATCAAAGAACAAATATGAGAATGCATGAAAGGACTAACAATGGATCTAGTAGACGTTTAGGAATGAATAACATCATTACTAAGGGAGTTATGTGTTACATGTACAACAAATTTAGACATATTGCAGACTACAGACAAATCAATTCATACCAAGCTATGGAAACAAAGTTATGGCATATCAAATTTTCAATAAATTACAACAAGATTTTACAGATTAACCACTTTCAACAACAAGAAGAGGATACTTAACATGAGAGCACAAGATATGATAACACCTAATGTAAAAAGGTTTATGAAAAATGTAAGAAATTATCATAATGGGAATAATAAACAAGTGGAAAGTATTGATAAAATATTTGTAAGAGAAGGAACACCAACAAACACTAAATTATGGGTGGAAAAGACAAAAGATTCATTAGAAGATGAGATGGAAATGGTCCAAGTCTTGAACCCTCCACATCAACATGAATTATCTTTGTTTAAGCATAAACTTGGGCTATCATATCAAAAAAATGATAGACCCCTCGATGGTGGAATTAATTTTGTGAGGTTAGAAAAAGCTTAAAATTATTATATGGAGTCTACATCTAAGTTCATACAAATTCATACTCTTTCTATATTCCTTTCTAGTCTATATTTTAGCATCATCCAAAGAATGGGAGGGACTTCTACATACGCCTTGGATAGAAGAGATGACTATCTACCAATACTACAAAGACCTTCATGCAACAGAATCTTGCCAGGAATTTAGGAGGGTTAATGATGTCTTTCTCAATAGGTTAGTTTTTGAGCTCCAAGGTCATGAAAATAATAGGCTGTCAGAGGAATCCATGCAAGCTATTAAAATTTATGGTTGTTATTATATTAAATTTCCTAAATTTGCATATCTCAGAATTGAGGGTTTTTCTGATGAACTACTTAAGTTGCCACATTACTGTCTAGATAGTATTGTTTTATTAGAGATATGTACGTAGCTCATTTTCGTGTCTGACTATTCCAAAAGTACAAAGAAGTCAGTCTCATTCTTATTCCTTATTGAAATTGGTCACTACAGGTGTTCAAACTACAAATAGGCCAGGTTAGCACAACTTGCATTGTCATGTTTATGCCTCAAACCATATACTCCCAGAAAAGAGTTTGATTATGCAGGATTTGCCAGGGATAACTCTAGGCACACATCTTCATTAACTGATGTTCCTCATCTAGAAGATTATTGGGAAAATTGTACGGATGAATTTGAAGTGAGAAAGATATTATGGTCCAGATTGACAATTAATCATATCAATATGTTTAAGGTAGCTCTCAATACCCACAGGATAAAGGAGGATGAAGCTGAAGAGGTGATTGACCTATTCTATGTTGAACAAATTGAATGCATACCTATCCTTGAGCTCGAATGGACTAAGAGGGAAGAAGATGACCTAATGTCTCGTACTTCAAAGGTGTTGAAAAGAACTGAGAAATGGTTGAAATCAAAGAATATTGAATCAACCACTCTCAACATCCTAGAATAATACTCAAGAGCTAAGCACAAAAAAGCACAACCCAAACCTAAGGCCATCTCTAACCTTGATGTTGCTGACTCTGTTGCAGGTTCTCCTAAAGTTGAAACTGAAACTAAAGTTGAAGTAACTCCCAAGCCACTTCAACTTAAAGTTCAAGAAGAGGTCCCAAAATTCAGAAGGGTAACTCATTCCAGCACTAAAAAGGCAACATCAAGTAAAGAAACGGGGACAGTCATAGTTGACCTAGATCCTACCAAAGTAAAGACAATTTTGAAGCACTCTCCCATTTCCCTCATGGCTAATAATACCCTAGATCCTTAGAAGTCTCCTAAAAACACTGATTCTCAATCTGACGCCTTGGCCTTAGCAAAAATTTCTCCTATGGAAAGTAAAGAACCTACTACCCCCAAGTGGCTAGAAACTTTTGTTGAGAAGAAAAGGAGTTTAGTACCAATATCCATGCCTATTGATGACCTGGTCAGTAAATGCCTAATAAAGCCTTCAAAAACTAAAAGGGCCAAAACTAAGTCTAGGTTGAACTTTGATAAAAAGCTTGGGACACTAGACAGCTGAAATAACCAAGCCACCAGAAGGTAGTTCCCATGAAAACCTCACTCCTCAGGACGATCAGATATTGAAGATTGACCTTGGAAAGGGGAGCCGTGCTATTGATATGAAGATTTTCAAGGTTTCAAACAAGAAAATAGCAAATAGAGTTTAGAAGGATGCACAAGACAAGCAAGAAATGAAAGAGGTAATGAAAAGCATGGCACAATATATCAATACCATCCTACATCCATAACCCAAACCTCTGAATGAGATGTTAGCAATGGTGGATGTATCCTCTTCAATTAATCAACAATTTCTTGACAATCTACAAAAGTGCAAAGTTGTTGCAAAAACATTCAAAAAATGGTTGCAGTTTGTCCTAAAAGAAATTGAGCAACATATTAGACTTTTGGACAAGGCTTCGAAGGAGACTGTTGTCATCGTTGAAAAGGTGGAATCTAGCAATGAAGGTTTTGAAAAGGAGAGAAATAACTGGGTGAAGGTGGTGCTTTGGATTGAAGAAATTTAGGGATTTGGTTTGTGAAAATTCCAAGCTGAATGCCCTGTTGCTGGCCTTGATGAGAAAACCTTACATATGATTAAGGATTTAATCGAATGGAGGAATGAGGCACTAGTCCAGGCAGTCACCGAAACTAAAGAAATCTTGGATAGCCTCAGGCTTGTGGATGAAATCATTCGAGGTGATTTAAAGTTGTTCAATAAGAATTGCGTAGGAAAAGAGAGTGACTCTGTTGCCCCTGTGGAGGAACTAGTAAGTGAAATCCAAAGAAAGTTCTAGGAGGTCCAAGATAAAAAGATACCATGTAGGCAGGATTTCTCCAATGTTGCTCGTATTGAGGCTATGCTGATAATCAATTTGAAGCATTTGGAGATGCACGCAAAGAAGATGATAGAACTAAAGAGAGAGAAAGAAATCTAAAAACAGAGCATGGCATATATTGGCTTACCCCATTAGTCTGTTATCTTTGCATTTTCAACCGCATATGAGACATGTAAGCCACAAGGATTGCGGCCAATGCAGACAGTTCCTCCTGATGTGTCACATGATCGATGGATAGTTATTTTTCTTTCCTATTTTATTTTCTGATGCTTTTTAGTTAACAAAATTGTGTTAACATATGGACAATTTACCTCTAATGGAGTAATTTTGGATAACTATCCAACCCTATGCCTATATATATGTAATAGATGATATTTGATAGGGTTAACCTCTTCGTAGACTAAAACAAAAATACTTTTGTTTTGATACTTTGTGCTTTTAAATTTTGAAATAAAACAATTCAAATTTGCAGCAATTGAAGTAAAGTTTTATAATTTTATTTTACTGAAACTTCTTGAAGCAAATACTATTTTTTTCTTTGTGGTGATGTACATTCTTGAGAGTCTGTGTTATATTCGAAAGTTAAGTTATAATTTCTGCACTCTTTTGGAATTATTATTTTTAATCTCAGAAGCTGTGGGAGGTTAAATCTTTATTTTTTTAACACTGTTATTTTATCTTAACATGCAATCATGTATATGATATTGATCATTAAGGTTAAGTAGTTTTTCAACATCAACATTTATCTTGTATTTGTGAGATGATTTTGAACTTTTAAGTATTTTCAATAAAATACTTCTTGGGAAGATTTTCCCTTGATAGAGGAAGAACGATTATCTTTTCATAAAGGTTAGTTGCACTTTGATTAATATTGAGTAAATCTTTAAAGCAGAGAATTCCTTATCAATAAATAGGAATTCAATTTGTTAGTTTGCATTTTTCTCCCTTGTTCCAATCTGCTAGAGATCTTGGGAAAAACTGTTCACTAACACCACTAATCAATATAGATATGATATATCCTTAGGGGTCCTACAACCGCTAGGGACATATGTTATTGTAGAATGGTTCGAAATGGGTCATAGGGTACCCTATGACCCATTTTGACCCATTTCATGAGAAAATATGAACTCCTAGGGGTCCTACAATCCCTAGGGACATATATTATCATAGAATGAATTGAAAGGGGTCATCGGGTATCTTATAACCCCTTTCAATCGAGTAGAATATATAATATATCCTTAGGGTTCCTATATCCCCTACAAATATAGGTTATCATAGAATGGATCAAAATGGGTCACAGGGTATCCTATGACCCCTTTCAACCCATTCTATAACAACATATAAACTCTTAAGGGTCATATGACCCTAAGGGATATGTTATCATAGAATTTGTTGAAATGGGTCATAGGGTACCCTATGACCCATTTTGACCCTTTCATGAAAAGATATGAACTCCTAGGGGTCCTACAAACCATAGAGACATGTTGTCATGAAATGGGTCAAAAGAGGTCATAGGGCTTTCGTCTGATTAGAATATATAGAATATGTCCCTAGGCATCCTAGGGACATATATTATCATATAATGAATCATAAGGGATCATATCTGGTCCTGTTATCAAAATTTCATTACCTACAAAATTTTGTTTTAACATTCATTACTGTTTATCAATCGCATTCATTTGCCAATGTTCACAGAAACGGAAAAAGTATATTGCATTGATAAAATGAGAAAATTCTTTATTTGTGTTAAACAATGATAATTTTCATTTTGAAGTTTATACATTAAAGAATTAAAGAACATGTAATGAGTGAAAAAGTGATCAAAATCTCTCACACAAGGCCGTGAGGGTAACCTATTCACTATTCTTGTGCAAATAAGGAACATGTAGAAAATAGAATAAATGATACAAATGAAGATGCAAAAGTAGAGAAAGGGAACTAGCCATTGCCTGGGGGTATATGGCTGGTCTGAGCCCGCATTCTCGAGGTTGCCTTGATGAAACTGAGTTCTCCCTGGTTCCCTAAGCATTCGACTCCTGCAAAAAAATCAAAGAAAGGTACAAGCTAGATCCATATGGATGTAAGCAATGTCTGGTTCTGTAAAACATACATATACACTTGTACCATTTACCCTTGATCCTGATTTGAACAAGAATAGTGAATTCAATTAATCATGGAGTAACAATATCAGAAGTCTGAAAATCAATTCATACAAGTGATTTTATTATTAACATGTTTGTGCCATGTGTAGAAAGCAGAGACATTAAAATGATCAACAAAAAGTGCAACTGCTAATGAAGTTGTTTATAGGTGTCACAAGCCCATGCTCGAACCCTATAAGTCAACTCAATCAACATTTTTTTTAAAATCTAGAAATGCATATTAATTGTTGCCTGGGAAGAAAGAAGGCAGTTTGTTGTAGTAAAGAGAACACATTTGAGCTTGAATCTTGTGATGGGACTCATGAGAAAACACCCATTAGTTATACCAAAAAGGATTAATATTTGGGGAGTATTTCTGTTCGAGTAAAGTATATAACCTTGGATCCTTCAGAGAACGAGCATGTTAAGTGCATTTGTAATGTCCATGCGATTCAAGATTACCTTTGCAAAGGAGCTCACAGACATCTATTCCAAAGGTCAATAATACTAATGTGGATAGAAGTGTGGGTTCTATACATGCCACAACATTCAGTTGTTTATGCAAACAAGCAAATTCAACACATCTATGATCAAGCAACAAATACAGTGAAAGTTATAGATGAAGAGTATTGTAATCGATGCACTATAAATTCCCTTAATTCAAAGAGTATAATAGCTTATTCGGAGCTCATATTATTTGAATTTTGAAATCCAGAAAGAGTAAGTCTACAATGGTTGGCTCTTGATTTTAGAAGAATAAGCCACATAAAACTCGGTTTGCATCAAAATCTTCAAGGCACATACACAAACTATCTGAGTCAGGTGCAAAGATATCCAAGGGTTCACAACATGATATGAGTAAAGGAGAAAAAGCTGCCAGGATCCAATGCTGTAAAATGGTTCGGGAACAAAAGCGGGCTGCACTTTTGGCAAAAAAATGTGCTTTAACTGGCTCAACAAGTCCCCCACAGATTATTGTACTATTTCCTCTTTCATCAAATGTTCAGTTGACAAAACTAAAGCAAAAACTTTCGTCAGCAATTGCTTTGGATGAAACATGCAATTTGAATGGTGCAGATACAACGCAGATTGATATATCAGATAATGGAAAAATAGAAGCTATAACAGATGTTCTTTGTTCTTCTACTTGCAAATTAAGATCAACAATTCTGGAAGCACCACATGGCAATCTTCATACATGCTTAGACATGGCATAGGTTGCAGATATAATTGCATTTATAGCTTCGGTTGATGGCTATAGCAATGGAGTTGTGCACAATCGATATATTGATCTAATGGGAAGCCAATGCTTATCTATGCTTAGAGCTCTGGGTTTGCCCAACACTATTGGCTTGATTATTGACTTACCAATGAATCAAAGGAAGAAACAAGATGCTAAAAAAGAATGCATTTCAACTCTTACAAATGAATTTCCAGAAGACTGTAAAATATTCCCTGCAAATATGAAGGATGACTTTCCAAAGTTAGTAAGACATTTGGGTGAGTTGCGCTTGTCAGTACCTCAATGGAGGAATCAACGACCTTTTCTTATGACTCAGCAGGTTGAAATTTCAACATTGGACCATGATTTAGGCAAGAGTACACTGCTTTTTTCAGGCTATGTGCGAGCACAGAGTCTATCTGTTAACTAGTTGGTTCATGTGCAAGGAGCTAGAGATTTTCAACTGGATCAAATTGACATTCTTGAAGATCTGTTTCCTCTTAATCAACACAAGAAGAGTAAAGTGGATTCCATGCAATTAGATGATAACTCACAAAGTCAGAAGATTCTTCGATCATTGGTGTGAAACACATTAGAGCAGGAACACATTGTTGTTGAGAATGTTCTAGATCCTCTTGTAGGCGAACAGACATGGCCAACAAAAGAAGAGAACCCAAAATTTGAAGAACATTCTTCTTAATATAATAGCAAGGAATTCTTGTAACAATCCTACGGATGGTAGCCATAATACTAGTAAAAACAAAGCAAATTCATACATGCTTACCTGTTATTGTACATGATAGCTCGAGCTAAATGAATGGACACAATTTTTTACCTAAAAAACTGTGAAAAGGGGAAAAATCAAATGGAGTGATGTCTTCAGTCAACCCACAAATTACATTTCAGGCTCTCATGGTGGCAAGGGTTTCAAAAATCTTCATTATCGCAGACAAGAAGCAAAATGGAAAAATGAAATATGCTTAATGATGTTAGGGTTCATATGCAAAAGACACCCTTTTCTATATTGTAATATCTTTTCAAGTCCGAGCCCTTATGCCTATCGACATTTTTTTTCCTTAGTTTTGTTTAATAAAGCTTTGTAAATATGTTAACAGTGTGTTAATATTATCTTGTAAAAGATATATTAATATGCTATTAAGTTTTCTTATGAGCTTTATTTTATTTTGTATGTGCATAAGCATTTAATAATTGATTTTTATGATCAATTAGTTACCTATGAGGCATGCAGAATCAGTTGGGGGAACAAATAAAGGGAATATAGGACTTGCTTGAGCATATTAGGGATCGAATTGAGCATTCCAAGGGGTTGTTAAGGGGCATTTATTGATAGTTTGAGCCTTTTGGGGGCAGCTTTGATAAGTCACATGGGTGGTTGATAGCTTGGCTTGACTTTTCTAGTCATTGAATGCTTGTTGGAGGAGTGGGGAGGTTATTTTCAAGGCTATGTTTGTGCATACGACCCAAGAGGTTGGGTTTTGTACTTAATGAGTTTTAGAGCCCATTAGAAGTTAGTTCTGAGTTATGCAAAACAATATGGAGTGATATTTTATCCTGAGTACTATTATGTGCTTTTTCTGTAACTATTTTGAAGAAAAGTTGAATATATGACAAGCATTTTACAGGTTCATTTTGGAAAAGATTTTCAAGCCTCAATCTTTTTCAATGGTATTGTGTAGTTTTTTTTTTCTGATTTGATAAGGTTAGCCTGTGAATCAAAACCTTAATGTGAAATACTATTGCAGGCCAATATAAAATTTGAGTGCTCATTAGTATTTTTCCTACATTTTGATGGTGAAATGTTCGTTATTAGTTGAAACCTTTCTTTAAACATTTTTGGTGCATCACCTTTTAGGAAGTAGTTTATTTTTTCCATTTTTTGTAATCTTCCTTAACCCTTTTCTCAGCAAGAAAGTAGTGTTAGAAGAATCAATCAAGTGATTTCCCATAAAGGAGCCGACCTAGAATCCGGAGGTTCAGTCATTGATAGGTTAGCCACAGCCTTTGGCTGTTCCAATGTTGGCCTAAATTATCAAATTTCTATTGTAATTTGATAGGGTGCAAATTTGGGTGACAACAGTTTTTGGCACGCCCGGTGGGAGTCAAGGAGTTTTTGTACTTCTTTTATGTTTTTTTGATATTGTTGTTGGTGTGTTCAACAATATATTTTTCTGCAAAAGGCAAAAATAAGCACACTTGGGGACTCCGTTACTCTGGTATGAGTATTTTCAATGCAGTAATTTATGAGTAAAGTCCAAACAAGAAGCAGTGCTGCATCTCTTCAATACAGTGAGCTATCACTACCCAGGAGAGGCAGGAGAACAACTGACAGAGTGCAAGAAAGCTTAGTCAAGACAAGAAGAGCAAAATCTATTCCTCCTCCTATAAGTCCAGTATTAGTACAGTCATTCCCATTAGTGTTTGGCAGAAGAAGAAGAAGAAGAGCAAAAATGGCAAGAGCTTTTGCTGCGTTTGACCAGGGGAGTCCTTTAAATCTAGCACAACATGATCCCATACCAGTAGCTGCTTTGAAAAGTTTACCATACTTTCAAGAGAAGAACAAACCACTCCTATAGAGCATATTCAAGATGTAGCTAATTTATGTGCATTACATCATGTGACAGAAGACAATATTGCAGTTAGGCTCTTGGCAGCCTCATTTAAAGGAAAAGCTCTAGAATGGTATAGAAGGTTAGCTGCAACATCCATTACAGATTGGGACCAGCCAGGAACAGCCTTGTGTGACTTTTTTAAGGATACCTCAGATCATTTTTCTTTGATGGAGCAGTTGTCAACTATCAAGCGGGCTCCTCATGAACAGGTATCTAATTTCAACTTTAGATTCCAAAAGACTTGGGAAAGAATTCCTGCGACAGTAAGGCCATCTGCTGAGCATGCATTCTTATACTTCCTAAGGGAATTTAACATCAACATTGCTGTAATGATTCAATCATTAGGAGGAAATACTCTCCCAAATGCATATCAAATAGCTATAAGAGCAGAAAATAATTTGATACAAGCTGGTCAAATAGCCCCAAGGCCTGCAATGCCTATTTTTCCAGTTGCACCAAGGCTATCACTAGTAGAGCCATTGCAAGTAGCTCCTTTAGCGGCCATTCCAGTTGTACCAGCACTGCCAGCACCAGGAACATCTCAGAATGCATTACAAACAGATGTTTCAGCTCAATCAAATGAACTTCAAGAAATCAAAGGCTTGCTACAAAACTTTGGTAATGAGATAGTTAATATTAAAAAGCAACAAAGTCAGAATTATAGGCCTTATCAATAGCCTATACAACCTGGGTTTCAGCAAAACCAAGGGAATAGGCCCATGTTCTAGCAAAATCAAGGTCAAAGAGCATACAATAATAGACCTTTTCAACCCTATAATCCAAACTCTGCCAGTACTTCAAAGGAAATGGTTCCTGTTTAGAATAACTTGGTACAAGATTTCGAATGGTGCTATCCTTGTAACCAAGCACACAATCAGAATACTTGTGTGAATGGAATGATCAATCAGGCACTGATGATTCAGAGTATACCAGTCAACCAGCAAGTTGTAGCCAATGAAGTTTCAACATCCAATCAAGTAGAGCAACAACCTAAAACAACATTGTTAAACTGGCAAAAAGAAGACTTTTGTGGAGTTAACCAGGACGGTTCCATAATAACAGATAACACGAGAAGCAAAAAAAGAGCTTTGGATGCCAACATACCAGAAAAAGTAGCTATGGTACCAGATAAACCAGCAACGGCCGTGGTTACAAATCAAGCCCAGCAGATTCCTTCCAACCAAAGGATTTCACCAAGGGGTCAATCTTTACCAACTGCTAACCAATCAACAAATGTACCCAAACAAAGCATCCAACCTGCTGCCCTGGCAACTGATAATCCGGTGATTCGTTCTAAAGGTGCCAAAGTAAGTGTCCCTACCTTCAATATTTTAGATTCAATGAAGAAGGTTAATGTTTCCATGTCATTGTGGGATTCTTTAAGTATTCTGGGGCAAAAGGATTTGTTGCAATCAACTTTGCGTGATTTGAATTTGTCTAGTGAGCCTAATCCTGATAGTGCTAAAGTCATATTGACTAATGCCGAAGAAAGTCCAGCAGTTCAAACTTTGGTACAGCCTAAATCACCTCCTTTTTATGTATCCTTAATTATTGGAAATAGCCTAGTCCATAATTGTATGATCGATTTGGGAGCTAGCAGCTCTGTTATGCCTAAACAAATTGTGGACAAGCTAGGAATTAAGTATGAGCCTCTGTAAAAGGGAGTTGTTCAGCTAGATGGAACATCGGTAGGCACGATTGGTGTTGTTAAGGGTTTGGATTTGTTTCTCCATGCCTGTCCAAACTTTTCTATTCCTCAAGATATCTACATCATTGAGTTACCCCCTTATTTTGCCTTGTGTCTTTCGCGTGATTTCACTACTAAGATAGGAGGTTATTTATCTTCAGATTGGTCACATATGTTGTTTAGGACTAGGTATGGCACCAAAGTCACTATCCAGTCTGAACCTATTGCAAAAGATCACATTGAGCCCTATAATCCTAGCCCTGTCAATGCCGACTTGATAATAAATGAATTAGAGGATAATGGGGCAAAAAGTCAAACTCCGATTGAAGGTATTCTAGATATGCTTCTCGATGAATGGGCTATTTAGGACCAAATGCAAAATACGTCAACCCTTGTTGAACAGTCAGACCTTGGAGTTTACATGATGATAGAACCAAATGTCGTTATCCCAAATCTGGTCAAAGAAATTGAACAACAAGATGAGGAATTAGTTGAGCAAGTTTGGGACATGTATTTTGATGGTGCTAGAAGTAAAGTCGAAGCTGGTGGTGGTTGTATGTTGATATCTCCTAGTGGAAAGAGGTATTATTCTTCTTGTCGTTTCTGTTTTAGCTGTTCCAATAACTGAGCTGAGTATGAGGCATTGATACATGGACTAGAATGGGCTAGAAGGATGGGTATCTGTTGTTTAAAGATCTATGGAGATAGTGAATTAGTGGTTAATCAAGTGAGGATTTTGAAAACAACCAAGAACAATCTGTTGAAATCTTACAGAAATAGAGTATGGGATTTGTTAGAAGATTTTGATGCCATAAATTTGATTTCAATTCCAAGAAATCAAAATAGACACGTTGACAGGTTGGCCACCATAGGGGCAAAATTTAACATTCCCAAGGAAGTCAACAACAAAGGCTGGAACAAACATATTAAGGTGGTTGTTAGATCGGTTATACTTGATAATAGCGTACATTGGAAGGCCTTTGACAGTGACTAGCAAATCGTAAATTTTATCAGAGAA
The DNA here is from genome assembly GCA_028749045.1 of Cupressus sempervirens. NCBI lineage: Eukaryota > Viridiplantae > Streptophyta > Pinopsida > Cupressales > Cupressaceae > Cupressus > Cupressus sempervirens. The sequence continues at coordinate 562,734,768 of CM053785.1, read as the reverse complement.
AAGGCAAAATTCTCTCTAATGAATCAAGATAAAATTCAACATCTCTTTGATGATCAAATTATCCAGCTAAAAAACAACAAAGTTCCAAAAGGATTGGTTACCCTTGAATTAGTATTTAATATTGATGATGAAGCTAAAAAGCCAAAATCCAGCATTCAAGTACAACAAGATCATTATGAAGAGGTGGAGGTTTTAGTGGGGAAGAAACTTAAGCTAGGAAAAGTGTGTATAGCAGAGGAGAAAGTATCTTTTATGCAGCTTTTTAATGAGTTCAGTGATGTTTTTGCCTGGGAGTATGGAGACTTGAAAGGCTTTGATCTGAAATTAGCTCAGCATACCATCGAATTGGAAGCTAGTGCTAAACCAGTTAGGCAGAAACAAAGGCCTGTGAATCCCAAATTAGAGCCTTTAATGCAAAAAGAACTTAACAAACTAATTGAGAGCAACATAATTTTTCCAATCAAACATACTTCCTAGGTTTCAAATCTAGTCCCAGTGAGAAAAAAGAATGGCGAGCTTAGGCTTTGTGTAGATTTCAGAGACCTTAATAGGTCCTCATTGAAAGATCGTCACCCTCTCCCCTCAATGGAACAAATTCTGCAGTTTGTTTCAAGAGCTGAACGCTTTTCATTGCTGGATGGTTATAGCGGATACAATCAAGTTTTGGTTAAAGATGAGGACCAGTATAAAACAACGTTTACAACCAAGTGGGAAACTATGGCCTATAAAAAGATGCCTTTTGGGTTGTCTAATGCTGGAGCAACATTCCAGAAAGCTATGGATATGGCTTTCGACAAACTAATGTACAAGATAGTGCTGGTATATCTTGATGATATAACAGTATTTTCAAAAGAAGCGAAGGATCATCTTGGCCATTTGAAACAGATTTTTCAACGTTGCAGAGAGTTCGGGATATCTTTAAATCCTAAAAAAAGTGTATTTGTTGTTCACCAATACAAATTGTTAGGTTATATTGTGTCAAAAGAAGGAACCACCATTGATCCTGAGCGGGTTTCTGCTATTTTGGAGCTGCCTTTGCCTCATCATAAAAAGGGACTGCAAAGTTTCTTAGGAAGGATCAATTTTGTTCGAAGGTTCATTCATAATATTGTAGATTTGCTCAAACCATTGACAACCATGCTCAAGAAACATGCAGTTTTTAGTTGGACAAAAGAGGGAAAGAAAAGTTTTGAAGAGATCAAGAAAGCTCTAAGTGAAGCTCCAACATTAACAAATCTAAATTTTGATAAGGATTTTGTCCTTTATGCTTATGAGAGCTATGATTGTATTTCTGCAATTTTGGTCCAAGAAAATGAAGATGGCTTTGAACAACCAATAGCCTTTTTCAGTCAAGGGCTTCACGACTATGAGTAGTGTTATTCCTTTGTGGAGAAGCATGTGCTGGCTGTTATCAGAAGTTTAAAAAAATTTAAACCTCTAGTGTCTAATAGCAGGATTAATCTTATGGTTTCTCATCCTAGCGTGAAGGATTTCCTATTAAACAAAGATTTAAATGAAAAGAGGGCAGGATGGATTACTAAAGTCATGGAATATGACGTGCATATCAAGATTACCAAGCTGGTCAAAGGTAAAGGTTTATGTGAGCAGCTAGCTGAAGGCCCTGTTTTAATTGAGATCGATAATGTTTTAATGCTGCAAACTAGACATCGGGAGGAAGCAGAGGTTTTAGAAGGTGATTGGATGACTGAAATGATAAGTTTTTTGCAACATGGTACATATCCAACTAATATGAATAAACTAAAAGAAGGTATTTTAGGTTGTAGTCAATTCCATTTGTTTTGCTTGAAGGTGTGCTAGTTAGAAAGGACCATAGTGGTGTGTTACTGCGATGTGTAGCTTCTCATCAGGTTGAGAAGATTTTGCATGAGTTTCATGACGGAGTAGCAGGAGGACATTTTGCACCCAGGACTACAGCTTGGAAAATCCTAAGGGCTGGCTACTACTGGCCAAGTTTGTTTAAAGATGCACATGCTTGGGTCAGAAAATGTATCAAATGTGTTGTTTTTGCTGGGAAAGACAAGTTGCCAGCGTTACCTCTTCAACCAATTCAAGTGGATCAACCCTTCATCAGGTGGGGGTTGGATTTTATAGGACCTATTAGCCCTCTATCCAGTTCAGGACATAAATGGATCCTTACTGCTACTGATTATTTCACAAGGTGGACTAAGGCAGTGGCATTAAAGGAGGCTAATGAAACATCAGTTCTAAATTTTTATGAAGATTTAGTAGTTAGGTTTGGAGTCCTGGAATCAATTATATCTGACAATGCATTGGTATTCTTGGGATTAAGAATCACTGATTGGGTTGTCAAGCATGGTATTCATTTAAATACATCCTCGAACTATTACCCTCAAGGTAATGGTTTGGCCGAATCCACATATAAGAATCTGATAAGGGTTATTAAGAGAACATTGGAAGATAACCAATGAAATTGGAATACTAAGCTGAAATCTGCATTGTGGGTAGATCGTATAACACCAAAAAGATCAATTGGAAATTCCCCTTTTATGCTAGTTTATGGGAAGGAAGCCAGATTACCCTTATCTGTCGAGATTCTAACTTTGGAGATTATGCGTCAATTGGAAATTTTAGAGGGGCGAGACCCAATGGCAGTCAGATATGCTGAGCTCATGGAGTTAGAAGAAATGCGGGACAAAGCAATGAAGGATATGGAGTATCATCAACTCCGAATGAAAAGAAGTTTTGATAAGAAGTCAACTGTCAAAGTTTTCAAAGAAGGTGATGTTGTCTTGAGGTGGGATGTTCTGAAAAGTAGACCAGGATAGCATACTAAGTTTAACAAAATGTGGAGCAGTCCTTTCATCATTACGAAGTGCAAGGAGCACAATGCTTTTCAGTTATCAAAGATGAATGGAGAAAGGCTACCGATCCCTGTGAACGGGATCCACCTCAAACCATGTTTTGAGGTATGAGTTTCAATCCTACTTTGTACATATTAGGTTTAGATTCCCTCGTTTTCAATAAATGCGTCTGCATTTAGTTTAGTTTAGTTTTCTGTCTTGTTTTTGGTTTAGTAGTCTAGGTTAGTTAAGTTGTTGGTTTACGTTGTTCTGCAGTCATATCTGCCTTTTCATTCACGCATGCATAAATGTGTGTGCTCAAATGCATATATATATATATTCAATATATGTCCATACACACATACATATTGCCAACACTAAATATGTTTGGCCGCCAGCCATACATATCTGCATATCCATGCATACGTTGCATACATACATGCACTTACGTCCATATATCCATGCATACATCAACCAAATGGTCGACTATGACGGTTCAACTCCTAAAGTTGATACTTGAGTTCTGACCTTGCATAGCTGTCAATTTAATAAGAATTTCTAGTCTTATTAAATTCACGAGCATACATTCAAAACTGAACCAGCAACTTTAGAAGTCGCTTTGTGTCAGGTTTAGGTGCTAGGGATGCATAATTCAAACTCTATGTCTAATGAGTACAACAAACTGGTCAAATGTCTTCACAACATACATACAAGCATGATTGCCCAATCAAGATACCTATGCAAGAGTCAACCATCATTACTTTCAACTCAGTATCATTCACATAACTCATAATGATGAACACAAGTCTTCATCATTACAAGACTCATTACTTTCTTGCATTATCAGACTCCATAACCCAATGGACTTGTAAGACAACTGATCTCGTGTATAGTAGGCATACATCCCATGGAAGTCACCAAAAATGTTATCAAAATTTCATTACCTACGAAATTTTGTTTTAACATTCATTACTGTTTATCAATTGCATTCATTTGCCAATGTTCACAGAAACAAAAAAAGTACATTGCATTGATAAAATGAGAAATTTTTTTATTTGTGTTAAACAATGACAATTTTCATTTTGAATTTTATACATTAAAGAATTAAAGAACATGTAATGAATGAAAAAGTGATCAAAATCTCTCACACAAGGCTGTGAGAGTAACCTATTCACTATTCTTGTGCAAATAAGGAACATGTAGAAAATAGAATAAATGATACAAATGAACATGCAAAAGTAGAGAAAGGGAACCAGCTATTGCCTGGGGGTATATGGCTGGTCTGAGCCTACATTCCCGAGGTTGCCTTGATGAAACTAAGTTCTCCCTGGTTCCCTAAGTGTCCAACTCCTGCAAAAAAGTCAAAGAAAGGTACAAGTTAGATCCATATGGATCTAAGCAATGTCTGGTTCCATAAAACATACATATACACTTGTACCATTTACCCTTGATCCTGATTTGAACAAGAATAGTGAATTCAATTAATCATGGAGCAGCAATATCAGAAGTCTGAAAATCAATGCATACAAGTGATTTTATTATTAACATGTTTGTGCCATGTGTAGAAAGCAGAGACATTAAAATGATAAACAACAAGTGCAACTGCTAATGAAGTTGTTTATAGGTGTCACGAGCCCGTGCTCGAACCCTATAAGTCAACTCAATCAACATTTTAAAAAAAATCCAGAAATGTAGATTAATTGTTGCCTGGGAAGAAAGAAGGTAGTTTGTTGTAGTAAAGAGAACACATTTGAGCTTGAATCTTGTGATGGGACTCATGAGAAAACACCCATCAGTTATACCAAAAAGGATTAATATTTGGGAAGTTTTGCTATTCGAGTAAAGTATATAACCTTGGATCCTTCAGAGAACGAGCATGTTAAGTGCATTTGTAATATCCATGTGATTCAAGATTACCTTTGCAAAGGAGCTGACAGACATCTATTGCAAAGGTCAATAATACTAATGTGGATAGAAGTGTGGGTTTTATACATGCCACAACATTCAGTTGTTTATGAAAACAAGCAAATTTAGCACCTCTATGATCAAGCAACAAATACAGTGAAAGTTATAGATGAAGAGTATTGTAATCGATGCACTATAAATTCCCTTAATTCAAAGAGTATAACAGCTTATTCAGAGCTCATATTATTTGAATTTTGAAATCCAGAAAGAGTAAGTCTACAATGGCTGGCTCTCGATTTTAGAAGAATAAGCCACATAAAACTCAGTTTGCATCAAAATCTTCAAGGCATATACACAAACTATCTGAGTTAGGTGCAAAGATATCCAAGGGTTCACAGCATGATATGAGTAAAGGAGCAAAAGCTGCCAGGATCCAATGCTATAAAATGGTTCGACAACAAAAGCGGGTTGCACTTTTGGCAGAAAAATGTGCTTTGACTGGCTCAACAAGTCCCCCACGGATTATTGTACTATTTCCTCTTTCATCAAATGTTCAGTTGAAAAAACTAAAGCAAAAACTTTCGTCAGCAATTGTTTCAGATGAAACATGCATTTTGAATGGTGCAGATACAATGCAGATTGATATATCAGATAATGGAAAAATAGAAGCTATAACAGATGTTCTTTGTTCTTCTACTTGCAAATTAAGATCAACAATTCTGGAAGCACCACATGGCGATCTTCATACATGCTTAGACATGGCAAAGGTTGCAGATATAATTGCATTTATAGCTTCGACTGATGGCTATAGCAATGGAGTTGTGCACAATCGATATATTGATCTAATGGGAAGCCAATGCTTATCTATGCTTAGAGCTCTGGGTTTGCCTAGCACTATTGGCTTGATTATTGACTTACCAATGGATCAAAGGAAGAAACAAGATGCTAAAAAAGAATGCATTTCAACTCTTACAAATGAATTTCCAGAAGACTGTAAAATCTTCCCTGCAGATATGAAGGATGACTTTCAAAAGTTAGTAAGACATTTGGGTGAGCTGCGCTTGTCAGTACCTCAATGGAGGAATCAACAGCCTTTTCTTATGGCTCAGCAGGTTGAAATTTCAACATTGGACCATGATTTAGGCAAGAGTACACTGCTTTTTTCAGGCTATGTGCGAGCACGGAGTCTATCTGTTAACTAGTTGGTTCATGTGTAAGGAGCTAGAGATTTTCAACTGGATCAAATTGACATTCTTGAAGATCCATTTCCTCTTAATCTACATAAGAAGAGTAAAGTGGATTCCATGCAATTAGATGATAACTCAAAAAGTCAGAAGATTCTTCGATCATTGGTGCCAAACACATTAGAGTAGGAACACATTGTTGTTGAGAATGTTCTAGATCCTCTTGTAGGCGAACAGACATGGCCAGCAAAAGAACAGAACCCAAAATTTGAAGAACATTCTTCTTAATATAATAGCAAGGAATTCTTGTAACAATCCTACAGATGGTAGCCGTAATACTAGTAAAAACAAAGAAAATTCATACATGCTTACCTGTTATTGTACATGGCAGCTCGAGCTGAATGAATGCACACAGTTTTTTACCTAAAAAATTGTGAAAAGGGGAAAAATCAAATGGAGTGATGTCTTCAGTCAGCCCACAAATTACATTTTAGGCTCTCATGGCGGCAAGGGTTTCAGAACTCTTCATTATCATAGACAAGAAGCAAAATGGAAAAATGAAATATGCTTAATGATGTTAGGGTTCATATGCAAAACACACCCTTTTCTATATTGTAATATCTTTTCAAGTCCGAGCCCTTATGCTTATCGGCATTTTTTTTCCCCTTAGTTTTGTTTAATAAAGCTCAATGTGTAAATATGTTAATAGTGTGTTAATATTATCTTGTAAAAGATATATTAATATGCTATTAAGTTTTCTTATGAGCTTTATTTTATTTTGTATGTGCATAAGCATTTAATAATTGATTTTTATGATCAATTAATTACCTGTGAGGCATGCAAAATTAGTTGGGGGAACAAATAAAGGGAATATAGGACTTGCTTGAGCATATTAGGGATCGAATTGAGCATTCCAAGGGGTTGTTAAGGGGCATTTATTGACAGTTTGATCCTTTTGGGGGCAGTTTTGATAAGTCACATGGGTGGTTGATAGCTTGGCTTGACTTTTCTAGTCATTGAATGCTTATTGGAGGAGTGGGGAGGCTATTTTCAAGGCTATGTTTGTGCATACGACCCAAGAGGTTGGGTTTTGTACTTAATGAGTTTTAGAGCTCATTAGAAGTTAGTTCTGAGTTATGCAAAACAGTATGGAGTGATATTTTATCCTGAGTACTGTTATGTGCTTTTTCTGTAACTATTTTGAAGAAAAGTTGAATATATGACAAGCATTTTACAGGTTCATTTTGGAAAGGATTTTTTAGTAGTATTGTATAGTTTTTTTTTCTAATTTGATAAGGTTAGTCTGTGAATCCAAGGGTTTCTTGTTAATCTGTCTTAGTTCATACCTTGTCACTGAAGTGTATTTTGTCTGCAGGTCACCTTTGTGTTTGTTTCATTTTCATCTTATCAAGTTAAAAATTTCTATTTTTCTTAATGAGTGAGATTCAAAACCTTAATGTGAAATATTGTTGCAGGCCAATATAAAATTTGAGTGCTCCTTTGTGTTTTTCCTGCATTTTGATGGTGAAATGGTCGTTATTAGTTGAAACCTTTCTTTAAACATTTTTGGTGCATCACCTTTTAGGAAGTAGTTTATTTTTTTCATTTTTTGTAATCTTCCTTAACCCTTTTCTCAACAAGAAAGTAGTGTTAGAAGAATCAATCAGGTGATTTCCCTTAAAGGAGCCGGCCTAGAATCCGGAGGTTCAGTCATTGATAGGTTACCCATAGCCTTTGGCTATTCCAATGTTGGCCTAAATTATCAAATTTCTATTGTAATTTGATAGGGTGCAAATTTAGGTGACAACAGGTCCAATGATCCATTATGATCTATTTGTTAAAGTTGATGAAATGTCAACCCCATAGCTCCCAAGATTCACTTGCACGCAAAAACCTGTCATAGAAAGAGAGAAGCAAAAACTATGGAGGTTGGAATACCCAAATCCATAGACGAGACATTCTTGATGAGAAAAAAAGAAGATTGCTATAGTCAAAAGGGAATGAATATTACAAAGAGAGATTGTCCTTATAAAAGGAGATCAAAACCCTAACAAGGATCTAACCTAAGTTGCATTATAATAATTAATAAAATAATTAATTATTATATGTCTAAAGTTTAGCTTAAGTACACTAGAGATAATAAGTGACTTAATAATTAAATCAATATAATTTAATTAATAAGAAAATACTTTATAACTCTAACAGCCCCCCTTAAGTTAAACTTAGGGAGTAGCTACAAACCTAGAAACTACTACTGTAAGGAAATCTGGGTCCAAGCAACAAGGCCCGATGAGGTACCCAAGCACAACCAAATCTTTGAAAAGAGGAGAAATAGAGAAAACCACATGGGAAAAATCCTACTCCAAAAAGAGATGAAAAAAATGCTGAAAAGAAATAGTGAAGGACTGAAGAAGCCTCTAAACTAGGGAATGTCCTAGAAGATAGGAACAAAAGATGATCACGAAGAACACCACTGAAGCATGAAGCTGCACACACTGCCAAATTATTGATCTGAAGAACCTTGATTGTATAGAACATTACCAGGTAGAGAAGACTAAGTCTAAAGAGCTGATCAATCGATGATGGAAGGTATCTTCATGGCCTCCAAAACCATAAATAAAAGAATGTCTATATGGTAAATGATCCATCTCACCAAAATGCATAGGTATCTAGCCATTGCAATCACCTAGTACATAGGATCAAATACTGAATAGATAGCTCACTCCATCGAACCAAGAAAACAATAGAACCAACATAACCCCCCTATAAGGTTGAGAGATAAGACATGAACACTAAAACTTAATGTAATATCTTCTGCAAAATGAAGAATTAGGAACATCAAGAGTGCAAAACAAGTACAAACACCTATAATGGCACATGTCATCGATGCATTATGAGGCTAATGTCCTGGAAGAAACACCCACTTGACAAAAGAAGATGGCGAATATGACCAACTTGAAACCACCCAAGGCACTTTATAATGTAGTGGGAGTACAACAAAACACAAAGATGTCCAAGATCCCAAAATGCAATAGAGTGACACTTTATCTCAATGCATTTGCAAAAATATCACAAAAGGATTTCAACAAAGATCAAAAGAGACATAAGGTTGATACAAGAGATAGTACAACCCATGAAAAATTATCTAAAGAAACAAAATCGATCTCTGAGCCTGAAATAACCAAGATACCTACCAACATGCAAAAATATAAAAAACTAAATGAGATGTGCCTGGAGCAAAATCTGAAAGATAAAATGTCTCAAGATATATCTCTCAGAATGCAAAATAGAACTCCTGACTTTGACTGCATAAACTAGAAACCAAATAGCAACAAAAGTTAAAAAAAATTGCACCATCATGACAGGCTCTGATATCATGTTGAAGTTGATGAAAGATCAACCCCATAGCTCCCAAGAATCACTCGCATGCAAACACCTCTCACAGAAAGAGAGAAGCAAAAGCTATAGAGGTTGGAATTCCTAGATCCATAGATGAGACATTCTTGATGAGCAAAAAAGGAGATTGCTATAATCAAAAGTGAATGAATATTACAAAGAGAGATCGTCCTTCTAAGAAGAGATCAAAACCCCAACATGAATCTAAACTATGTTGCATTATAATAATTAATAAAATAATTAATTATTATATGCCTAAATTTTAGCTTAAGTAAATTAGAGATAAAAGTGACTTAATAGTTAAATCAATATGGTTTAATTAATAAGAAAATATTTTATTACTCTAACACTATTAAGACGCCTTTATGCATTAGGACCAATTATAACTTATTAATACCTCTTAGACCACCTCAATGGGCTTATGATATACACTAAGGGGTTACAATATGTCTTACCGAGTCCTAGTGTTATCTAAGTGATCCTATGATACCTTATGGTCCATTAGGACCCATTCAGACATATAAGAATCAATTACAACCCCTTAGAAAATATAAACAATCAAAACACACTATATTTAAATAGTGTGATCATTCTATAGTGCGTATGGGCTACACAATCCACTACATTTTAGTAGTGTGATCGCGCTATGCGATCCACTACATTTTAGTAGTGTAATCACGCTATTAGGCGATCACACTTTTAAAATGCATTGGAATTCACCAAACCTAAGGCTTGGATTTGCCTTGGAGATCCAACCCAAAGGTTTGGTGATCTCAAAATGTGTTAATCGATAAGCATGCCAAAAATGCTTTATTTTCTTCTGTGTACCCCATTAGTATTTGTCCTGGTTGAATATTGATAAAATCAGGTAATGTGATATTGTATATCTCTTTCTTAGCTATTTAACCATATGATTTATTTTGAATTTAGATTTTTTTAAGCCTTTTAACTATAATTTATTTTGAATGTATTCCCATTTTCTCTATAAAACCAACATATAGTATTTGGGGTTAGATTTTAGGTCGTTGATCATATTTTGCAACAAGTTATTTTTTTGAAAACTAGACTCCATTCTACGCACTTGAAAAAAATATGATTTTCGATTAGTTTTGATTGATTTCTAAGGGTTGCACAAAGAGGTTTAACGTCTTACAAAATTTGTTATATATATATATATATATATATATATATATATATATATATATGTTAGATAACTTTACACCAGAGCAATTAAAGAATTAAAAAAAAAAGATTAGAATTTTAGGGGGCCACACTTGTCACTTTATTATATTTTTACTAAAAATCAGTACCACTTTCTGTGGCCCCCTTTTTTGAGGGGCTTAAACTCCATCGATTTAAAAAAAATAAAAATTAGTAGTTTAGAAATTAGATTCAAAGGACTATGACTTTTTTTTGTTGTATTTTAAAATATTGAGCGTATCTATCTTCAAATGCTCGTCAAAGTGCAAAAATTGCTAATTTAAAAAAAAAGGTGGCATCTTAGACCCCCTTTTGACACCCCATCTTGGTATGCATATACTCATATATACATGTATATGTACATCTACACACACACTGTGTGTGTGTGTGTACATGTGTGTATATATATAGATTTACATGTATATATTTACACGTATATATATGTATATATGTGTGTGTATATAAATACATATGTATGTATGTATATATACATATATATGTATGTATGTATGTATATACATACACACACATATATTTGTGTGTATGTGTGTGTGTGTGTGTATGTATGTATGTATATGTTAGAGTAATAAGATATTTTTTTATTAATTACATTATTTTGATTTAATTATTAAGTCACTTATTATCTCTATTTTACTTAAGCTAAACTTTATGCATGTAATAATTAATTATTATCATGCAACAGGCAACCTAGGATATTTTCTTTTAGGGTTTCTACATTTTAGGCTTTTACCTTTCTCCTTTTATAAGGACAGTAATTTAAATCTATTCATTCATTCAATATAATTTACAATTTCTTTTTTGCACATCAAGAAAGTCTCATCTTCTGTGGATCTATGAATTCGAGCCTCCATAGCTTTGCTCCTCTCTTTCTGTGACAAGTATTTGCATGTAGTAATTTTTGGATGTTGTGGGGTTGAGTTTTCATCAACTTCAACATGGTATCAGAGATTCAAACTTTCATGTCCCTCTTCTCTTCGTGAAAGGTTTGGCTTTAGTTATAAGATATGTAAGTTTTTTTATTTTGTATTGGATTTGGGGAGTCATTTTGAGCCCAAAAAAACCTTACCATTGGATTTGTAGCACCCAAAAACCCCTATCTCCATTTAAAATTTGTCTGATTTGGACACAGTTGCAATTTGAGGCAAAATAATTTGCCCCAAAATCGAGCACACTTCCCAAGGAAATGATTTATTTTTCTATAAAAATAAATTAAAAATCTCTAAAAAAAACAAAGGGGTGTTGTTTAAATTAATTTGAAAAAAAAGTGCTTCTTCTATAAAAAAATCATGTGACTCATGCATCATCAAAGCATGCCTATGTCAACTAAGAACTGATGCATGTCAGTATAGGTATGCTACATGTACAAGGAATGACATCATCATCCTCTAGCCAAAATTTGATGGCCTTCAAACTATTTTCTTTTTAAATTTTTTTCCCATAAAAAATAATTGGTGGTTTTTTGGTCATATCTTCATCATAACGAGGTATTTTTTGACAAATCTTATATTGTCGGAAAGCTTTTTCCGAACACATCATGATGGTTCAAGATATTTGGATTTTTTATGCTCTTTGGTTTCTTGTTTATATAGTTAAAGCCAGGGGTTTTATTTTCCACTCCGGGAGACATATCATGTGTATCTTATCTTTGATTTGGGAATTCTTTGTATCATTAGAAAGGTCCTTTAGTACTATTTTCCATATTCTTTTCTATGCACATTCTATTCAATTTTTCTTTCATTTTTGGAATCTTGTGGATATCTTGGTTGTTTCAAGTTTAAGGATCAATTTTGTTGCTTCAGATGATTCATCATGAGTTGTACTATCTATTGTATCAACCTTATGTCTCCTGATTCTTGTTGACATCCTTTTGTAGCATTTTTTGCAAACACATTGAGATAAAGTGTCACTCTATTGCGTTTTAGGATCTTGTACATCTTTGTGTCTTGATGTATTCAAACTACAATAGAAAGTGTCTTGGGGGGTTTCATGTTGGCCATTTTAGCTATCTTCCTTTGTCAAGTGAGTAGTCCTTCCATGCAATTGTCCTCATGATGTATCGATGAAATGTGCCTTTGTAGGTGTTTATACTTCTTCTACACTCTCGATGTTCTTGGTTCTTTTTGCAAGAGATTATGCATTCAGTTTCAGTGTTCATGTCTTACCTATCAACATTATAGGGGGGTTCTATTAGTTCTATTTCTTTCTTGGTTTGATGGAGTGAGCTATGTACTCATTATTTGATCCTATGCACTAGGTGATAGCAATGGTTGGATACCTATGTATTTTGGTGAGATGGATCATTTACCATACAAACACTCTTTCATTCCTACTTTTGGATGCCATAAAGATATCTTCTATGTTCGATTGATCATCTCTTTAGACTTAATCTTCTCTACCTGGTCATACTCTATATAGTGGAGGTTCTTCAAATCAATAGTTTTGCAGTGTTTACATCTCCACACTTCAGTGTTGTTCTTCGTGATCGTCCTTTTGTTCCTATCTTCTAGGACATTCTTTCCATCTCTTTTTGAGTAAGTTTTTTCCCATGTGATTTTCTCTATTTCTTCTCTTTACAAAGATTTGGTTGTGCTTGGGTACCAAATCAGGCATTTGTTGTCGAGACCCATTTGTTTTTGCTTTCAGTAGTAGTTTCTAGGTTTTTAGCTACTTCCTAAGTTTATCTTAAGGGGGTGATAGAGTAATAAGATATTTTCTTACTAATTAAATCATTTTGATTTAATTTTATTAAGTCACTTATTATCTCTAGTTTACTTAGCTAAACTTTAGGTATATAATAATAAATTCTTTTATTAATTATTATCATGCAACCTACGATACTTCCCTTTAGAGTTTCTAGCTTTTAGGTTTTACCTTTCTCCTTTTATAAGGATGGTAATTGTAAGTCTATTCATTCGTTCAATACATTTTGCAATTCATTTTGCACATCAAGAATGTCTCATCTTTTGTAGATCTCTGAATTCAAGCCTCCACAGCTTTGCTCCTCTCTTTTTGTGGTAGGTGTTTGCATGCATGAAATAGTTTGATTTCTTTCTTTCTTACTTAACAATAAATAATATGTATGATACTATGCAATAATACATTTTTCATATGTGATGCAAGGGAAAGAAAATGAAATGGAAATATAGGTCATTTGAGAAAAAGATTATGATGCTAGGTCTTCATGAGATCCCTAGAAAAATAACCTAGCATGTCATGAATGAAAAAGGAAAATCACAAAATTTTTGTGAATGTTTTTAGATGTCTCATATTATATTGCATGAGATTGCAAAAAGAAAAGATGTAATTATTGAGTTTATGTTGTATGATCTAATGAAATATGTTATTTCAAGATGATGTAATCTTGGAGCTGTATGTATCTAGGAGTTTGGTTATGTTCTTTAGCGGACCACATACACAAGGTGTCATGTAGATTTTACTCCCTCATTGTGACTAGTGTTAGTCACTCTGTATACATGAATTAGTTTTCTATTTATTGGTTATGTTATTTTCAACTTTGATTTTGAGATTTTTTATGATTCTGATATGGCTGGGATGAGTGTTCTATGTTGATAGTCTTGGGAAGTGAAGTGATGTTCTCTATCATGTTCAATACATAACATTGATATAAAGTATAAGGGAGTAGATTATGGAAGCAACTAGTAGATTACCCAAAACAAAATTCCTTGTAGGTGCAAGAAATGTTTGCAACAAATCACACTACCTCCAATGTAAGCATATGTCTTCTCAACATAGCTTGTACATGGCTCAAGTGGGAGGCTCGCCTAATGGATCAGGGTTGAGCCCCATCATTATGTCATTACACCCAAAGCCCAAAATGATTTAGCTACTTCCCAAACTTCTATATAGCTCATAGACAACCAAATCCACCCCTTCACTTCGATTCATGAAACCTAAGTATTGGTGTTTCACATGAGGTTCTACAAAGGGAACAAGCCTCACCAACCACACTAATGAATGCTAATTCCAAGAATGTGGAAATTCTTAGGGATCCTCAAGTCTATTGATATTATAAAGATTATTGTTCCTAGAAACATATAAGGAAAAATTAAACAAAATACATTGTCCCCCTCACATAGAACATGGATGGACATTAGTTGAGAGGAAGAAGAATTTTCCTTCAAAAGCCAAGCATTAAATGATGTTTTGGTCATTTAAGAAATGTAAATATTTTGAAGAAACTCAAATATATGATTTTGTTGCACCCTAATTAAATGGTTGTAAATTTCTATGTTATTATTGTTTATTTATATGTGAGTGGAGTCCATTTTAATAGTTTATGAAATTATAAATAAATAAATTTAAAAAAAATTAAGAATTTATTTGGTCTTAGTTTTAAAATAAATAAATGTATAAATAAAAAATATATAAGACACAGTAATTTTTTTTTGTATAAAGTATATTTATTTTTATATATTATATCATAATATAGTTATATATGTCGTTAAATTTTTTGACAAAATCTTATTGATACAATTGTCTAAAAAGGAGTCCAAGTTTTTGATACCACTTCCTTAGAAACAAGATGACAAAAAAAAGTGAACGAGAGTTTGTACATGAAAAAGAGGGAATGTGCATAAGAAATTATCAAAACGCTCCAAAATATATGTCAACGTGAATTCATGTAACACTACGCAATGTAACTACTTTAAGCCATATTTATTTTCCTAACCCTACAAAGAAATAACTAATTGCGGATCAATTTGAATATAAAAGTTTATTAACTTAATTTTACCTATTTGCCTTATAAAACTACTTAAATGACATGAAAGTTTCATATATTAATAAAATCTATTATTCAAACTTTAAAACATTAACATGTTGGAAAAGTTGCATTTCAATTATTAGCACATATGCTTGCTAATTAGACTTGTCACTCGTATAATAAGTCTAATTAGCAAGCATATGTGCTAATAAAATAAATGCAACTTTTCCAACATGTTAATGTTTTAAAGTTTGAATAATAGATTTTATTAATATATGAAACTTTCATGTAATTTAAAGTAGTTTTATAAGGCAAATAGGTAAAATTAAGTTAATAAACTTTTATATTCAAATTGATCCGCAATTAGTTATTTCTTTGTAGGGTTAGGATAAAAAAATATCATATATTATCTTATATTTATAAAGTATATATATATATATATATATATATATAATAATTAAAATCATAAAGATTAATAGATTTTAAAATTATAAAAACAATATAAAATTTAAACTAGCGCCACTTTCGTCTCAGCATTATTTAATTTAATTATTAGATTAAATTGGTCAACAATTTCTAAAAAATAGAACACTTTCCTTCACCATTCTACATAATTAAGATGGACTCCATTAAGATTTATTAAAATAATTAACATGGCATTTGTAATCAAGTTGGCATATACAAAATGAAATTAATGAAATAAAAGACATCTAATGATGTCCATAAGACCAAATATTCCAAGCATTGCAATATTTGAGCTTTGCATGTGTCTTTAACCTTGCATGATCACTACTCTAATAGAACTCCATACACAAACAAAAAAAAGATTTTTATGTCACCACTAAATTAAGAAAGAATACATACCTCTCGTCTCTAGTTTAATAATTATTTTAAAAAGAATTATTAGCTGAGATTAACTAATTCAGAATGAAGGGTAATTGATAAAGGTATATTTCAAAATTGGAGTTACTTTGACATCAATGTAATGACAATCTTGATTATTTTGATGTTGACAAAGATTTGGAAACTCTCTCTCCCTCTCTCTCTCCCCCGCTCCATGCTCCCCCAAACCCAACCTCGCGCCCCCCTCTCCCCCACCCAATTTCTTCTTTCTCCCTCTATTTTTGTCTGCCAATCCCGTCTCTCTCCTCTCTCTCTATATCACCCCCTCTCTTCTCTCTCTGTTGAGATGTCTCTAACAACTTTATATCAACTTCATTAGCTTCATACATAGCTCATGCCAGCTGGTAAGCCAATGCAGAACTCCTGTAAACTCTGTTCATTCATATCATCTCACTTTGAATCCCTAGTTACCATATGTGGCAATTGTAAATAAATAGCTCATCTAAACCAATATAACTTTGATCTTACTGAAACTAATCTCACTCCCACTTCTCAGTCAACTGGCAAAGAGATGTAATACGCATGAAATTACATCTATACAGCAATCTATGTATCTGTATCTTACGTCTGACAGCATATGAATTCAGTGTGAAGCAGACAAGTCATGCTTTAAGTAAAATCTGTGTGGAATAAGATCATTGCAGAAAGTATCTTGGATGCATAAAGCAATTTTATTTCTTGTCACTTTGTTTATTCTTGACTTCTCTTCCGACAGACAATGGATATAGAATGTTCAACGTTCATTAAACTGCTTTCGTACAAGGATCCAGCCCCTTGCTCCAAGGTTCTACTCAATCTCTAAGATCCTGTTAGTATTTGGATAGGAGGGTTTACCTTCTGAATACAAACTGAATTTAAATAAGACGAACTGCAGAGACTACTCACTCTGAATGCCATGAAAACCTTAGTTGCATAAAGCAAATTCATCTTTCTATAGCACCAAAATTAAGCTTCCTCAGCTAATAGTCAAACTGGCATGTTGGGTAATGCATGTGAAACGACTTTTACACAAGGACCCAAATAGCTGTTATTAGACATTCCAATCAATGCATGTATTTCTATATAATTCAAAGGGGTCACACTCTGAATAAACTCTCCAGTGCCATGAAAACCTGATTTGGTACTTGTAAATCTCCTTACAATTGAGAATATTCCAGAATAAGACCATTTTCTCAAATATTTGTGATTGTAATACATGTGTGTACATACATACATCTGTATATGTGTGTGTGTATGCATGCATACGTGCGTCAAACTTTCCAGTGTATTATTGATACCTTCAGTGATTGAATCTGTGCAGATCTCTTATCAAGCTGGTCTCTGCGTTCCTAAAACCACAAGCCACCCTTCAATAACACAACCACAAGAAAGTTGAAACATATAAAAAGATTTTACAAAGAAAAAAGTTTGTTGTTACATGAAAAGGGTAATTGATCAACTCATTTACAACATCATGCGGCTAGTTCCACTACCAACTTAGGGTAGTTCAAGAGAAGGTGAACAGTGAACAGTGAACTTAGGGTAGTACAAATGATACTAAGTCAAAAGAGAACAGTGAACACCAGCCTACGGCTGATGTTGGTTAGAAAATACATAAATTTACAAGTATACTTCAACATGATAGCGAAATGATTGCTTGGGACTTGAAAGTTTGAAACTCTCTTAGTCATCTCCTGTTAAACTCTCTCTTAAGTTTTGTAGAAATGTTTCCTGAGAATTTCCACTCACTTCATACCTTTCCAAGACCTCCTGTTTTATATATACTGCATCTGCACCTGCAAGTTTCATTTCCAAAGCTTCTTCTGCTGAAGCGACACCCTAATAGCAAGATTCGATATAAAATGAGTTTTCTTTCCACAATGCAACTGTGATCTTGATCTCAGAAGTTTTCCGCAGACACAATAAGGAGCATTTATGACAAATATCAGAAGGCCATAACAACGCTACAATTCTGAGCATAAATTGACAAATTATTTCAGAAACCATATGCTTTATGTTAATGTGTAACTAATTCGCAGCATATCTTACCACAACTGAATAACAACCAAAAGGTAGATTCCCCAGCAAACTTCTAGCGATGTCTTGCCTGAAACCTGGGATTGGCAACTACACAGGAAACAAAACGCCATTAGTGGACAACAAATGAAGCTAGTGTGCAATTTTAGTTGTCTCGTATGATGAATATTGCATTGAAATTTTTTAACATATAATTAATAAGTCAGATTAACTATGCTTTGGAGCTAAGTGTACCATGACTTGCTGTGATCACCAGTCACCATCTAAGATGAAAAACTATATTTATGCAAGAAATGCATTGTAAATTTCATTCAAAGCACAACCATGAATATAAGTACACACTATCTCCTTCAAGAATTATATTAAGTGAATTTTATTATAGTTTCCAAATGTGAAATAAAATTATCCACAATAGATTTCAAGAATTATGTTAAGTGAATTTTGTTATAGTTTCCAAACGTGAAATACAATTATCTGGAAAAGATTTCAAGAATTATGTTAAGGGATTTTTATAATAGTTTCCAAATGTGAAATAAAATTATCCGCAATAGATTTAAAAAGGGAGGCATTCATACTATTCAATTACTCAATTCAAATATTCTCTTGCTGTTGTTTTAACATATATAATAGACGATCCTCCTCTTGCCATAGGCCTTAAAATAGAAGGGGTAGCCTAGGGACTCAATACAAAGATTAGGTGGCTGGAGAATCACATAGTACTAGGGCTTGTCTCACCTAAGATCATTAGGTTTACACACATCGATTAGTCCCCATAAAGGCATGGGCAAGTGGGGGAGTTATTTCCTGACCATGTACCTATCTATCTTACTGGTTAATTGGTCAGATCCATCTATCTAACACTACCGCTGGGTACTTTTCCTTCTCTATTCAATGCCACCCATAAAATAGTAGGGCCACTCAATTCAATATCAGAATTTTAACATAGGTATATTATAATCACTTAAGAAATGATGACAGCCTGATTAAATAAGAGCTGCAGGTCATAACTAGAAGCATGGTTGCAGACTTGCATTTCAATAAATTTGTAGGCATATAAATGAAAGCGAGATTCTTAAGGCATTCAAATGAAGATATATAGTTCACTTACACATTTAGAAAATTAACCCCAAATGTGAATTAAAATTCAATCAAACAACATACCTGATTTTAATGGAGAGGTATTTTATGCTTCTTATTGATGATTTCACTAGAATGATTTGGGTTGCATTTCTTAGAGAGAAATCTGAAGCTTTTGAAAAATTCAAGATATTGAACAATGTATCACACATCTTTTGGAGAGAGGCACTGAGCACCACAAAATACACTATGAACAGAGTGCAGATTAAACAAGGCACTGGTAAGACATCTTATGAACTTTGATTTGGACACACGCCTGCTGTAAAATGCTTTAGAGTCTTTGGAAATAAGTGTTACACTAAGAGGGATGATGATATTGGAAAGTTTGCTTCTAGAAGTGATAAAGGAATGTTTCTTGGATATCCATTGAAGAGCAAAGCATATAGATGTTTTAATCAGAGGTTGAAGACTATTATTGAAAGTGCTAATGTGAGAGTTGATGAAAAGTTCAGAATTCAAGAAAGGATACTTGATTATGATTTTGATGGAGAGACTAATCAAAGAACTAACACTCACAATGTTGAGCATGAATTATTTTATAAAACTGACCTTGATTTGTAGACTGAATTACAAAGAGAAGAGCCAAGATTAGAACCTAGAGCATAAATCAGAGTTGAGCAAATGACACCTAATATAAATGTGGCAAAGAATCACCCTATGGAACAAATCATTGGAAGTGTGATCAAAGGAGTTATGACAAGAAACAAGGTTAGTGAAGAATTGTGTTTGATACTCAAGTTGAACCTAAGCACGCTAATGAAGCTTGTAAGGATGGCTATTGGATAAAAGCTATGAAAGAGGAATTAGAGCAGATTGAAAAAAAAAAGACTTGGGAATTGGTTCCTAGACCTAAAGATAAGAACATTATTAGAACTAAGTGGGTATTTTGAAACAAGATAAATAAACAGGATGAAGTTGTGAGAAACAAAGCAAGATTAGTTTGTAAAGGATCATAGCAAGAAGTAATTGATTTTGAGGAGACTTTTGCATTTGTTGCTAGATTAGAAGCAGTAAGAATGTTTTTGGCATATGCAGCTAACAAGAACTTCAAAGTTTATCAAATGGATGTTAATTAACTTTTCTAAATAGAGAACTTGAAGAGGAGGTATACATTGAACAACTTGATGGTTTTCCTTTGATGCAAGAAAATGATCTAATTTGCAGATTGAAGAAAGCCTTGTATGGATTGAAACAAGCAACTAGAGCTTGGTATGCAAGATTGGATAAACACTGGACAAATTTGGGATTTGTGAAAGGTAATAATGAAGTTAGCAAGAAATTTTCAGAAGAAATGAAGAAAGAATTTGAGACGAGTATGATTGGAGAGATGAAATATTTCTTGGGATTGCAGATTGTTCAAAATAAAGAGGGGGCATTTTCATATCACAAGCTAAGTATCTTAAAGATTTGTTAAAAAGATTTGGATTGGAAAATTGTAAATCTGTTGGAACACCTATGGTACCTAGATACAAATTATCTAGCAAAGATGAATCCCCTAGTGCAGAACAAATAAAGTACATATCTATTATTGGTGGATTGCAGTACTTGACACATACCAAACTTGGTATAGCTAATGTCGTTGGAGTTGTGGCAAGATTTCAAGTAGATCCTAAAGAGACACCTTTCAGCAGTAAACAAAAATTTTCGATACTTGAAAGGAACCCTTGATTATGGTCTATGGTATGATAGATCACATGATTTGACATTATGTGCATACATTGATGTTGATCGCGTAGGAGTGTAGATGATAAAAAAAGCACCAGTGGTGGAGCATTCTTCTTAGGAGGAATATGGTTTCTTGGCTGAGCAAGAAACCGGATTGCATTTCACAGAGTAATGAGCAAGCGAAGTATGTAAAAACAGCAAATAAATGTAATTAGATAATTTGGGTAAGCAGAGGTTGAAAGATATTAGGATTGAATTTACCGGGCCTATTAAAATTCATTGTGATAACACAAGTACAGTATGTCAAAGAATCCAGTTTTACATTCAAAGACAAAACACATTTTAATTAAGAATAAATTTTTGAGAGAAAAGCTAGCAGAGAAACAGATTAGATTGGAACATGTTACTACAAAGGAGTAGATAGTAGATATATTTACAAAACCTTTGGGTAAGGATACATTTGAGTATAGGTATGCTTGGGGTCATGCCCTGACCCTTTTCAAAATAATTGATGCAGAGATTGCATCAGTCCAGTATGAATCAGAGCACTATTCTTGTGTCTGGACTAGATGCTTGATGCTTCTCCTATGGGGGAGTATTTGTATTTGAGCCGAGTCATTAAGGACTCTTGGTACTGGTATTTAACAGTGTCTTTGAACATTTTGTTGAGAGTTTTTGCCGATTGTTTTGGAAATGATTGAACTTCGATAATTGACATAATGATACCTTTGTCATTGATGTCAATGGGGGAGAGTAATACATGACAAACACCTAAACATTTTTATGCATGAAAAACATTAATTGATGTCAATGGGGGAAGAAGATTTTTTTTGTTATTTGGGAGAGAGTTTTGATGTTTATGTATGGAGGAGATTAACACCTCCGTGCATGTTGATCAATGGGGGAGATGTACTATATGGTTGTGATTATATTGAGGTACATGTTTCCATTTGTGAAATAATGTTAGAAATTCATATTAAAGGCTGTTTGTATCAGCCAAAAAAAAAAAAGGCATATCAAACCATGCTTCACTGTGTAAATAAAAGAAATCAGATCCTATAAAGTTAATATTCAGTAGCAAACTAAGGAGGAAATATGAAGAATGAATGAAGTAGTCTGTGCAGTATACATTCAACAAGTTCATTCTTGAAAGGCAACAAAGACAATATAAACATTACTATTAGTTTCCCAAACTGCAGATACTAACAGAAAGGCCAATTCTCAGAGAGAGATAGATTACCTTCACATATACATCATAGTAAGAAGTCAACGGGTTAACTGGAGTGTGCACACAACATATTCACACAGTAAAAGGGGCTTAGTAAATATCTTGCAGACACATATTTTGCAGTCACATATACAGATAGGTGACTACGAGATCAAGCTCCATTACCAGATTTAATAAAGAAACATGGGCAAAAATGCAGAGAAAAAAAAACCATATATATGGTCATTAGCGTCAAAATCGTATAAAGAAGATATATGATGGAATGAATAATAGCAGAAAATCATCAGAGACACACAGGTGTTACTATTTTGGGAAGATAAGAATATTTGCACAAAACAAACCATATCCACAAGGTCAGGATATTAATTATAAGAAATAAAATAAATATAATACGCAGCCATCAAACTATTGGACAAGATTGTGTAGCATTAATCATGAACTTCGTTGAAATTAGAATGTAGTGGCGATAGTATATATGTGTGTATATTGTACATGTGGAAGGGTAGTATTCTGAAACAATAATTTTGTCACTAGAAACAATAAAAAAATCTCATGAGTTTGATCAACGACAACAAACATCTAGAGAACTATTCAGTGCAAGGATCATTATTTTGGGTTTGAGTATATGTTGATGATGGAGTATTTTCATTATAATCTTAATTAGGGAAAACATATGCGGTTGAGATTTGGATCTTAACTCATTATAAACTCAACACAAAATAAAGCCAATGATATACATGTTTATAAGCAAATCATGTGCTGTCAAGTATGCAATGATTAGAAGAAACATCGGCATATGTGCAGCCCGATATGTTTTTGGCCAGGTTCAACAAAGTAATAGATAAGGCATGTGAACAATCTTCCAATAATTATAGATGGACTGCATATCTCATTTCAAGCTGCTTCATAACCTATACCAAAGGTTGAATGATCAGGCAATATTATAAAGGATGTGTTTTATGCATTTTACAGACTGCCTAAATTCTGTCGGTAAAATGTAACTTGGGATAGATTTGCCAATTAGTTATATAAGACTCTTATGAAAGAATATGTATATATATATATATTTGATGATGAGAAAACAACAAGACATATTCGGAAGAGAAGCAACAAGGAGATATATTAAGGGGACCTAAAATATTATTTGCAATTTGGATATACTAATTATTGTAAATAAGTAAATACCATTTGTACTCATTTTACAAATTTAATGAAAAGCCATGTTTTATTTATTCATCTTGAAAATTAAAATTCATAATATTCTTTCAAATTTATCCCTGGTGATTATTAATTTTAAAATTAATTGTTGTGAAAGTTGAAAAATTAATTCCAATACAAATCATTGATCATCAGAAGTTGCATACGAAATGTTGTCTATGTGCGTTTTGACTAGTTGGTTTTCCCAAAGAAATTAAATTCAACTAGACTAAGGTTGATAAGTAGGAGATGGTGTAAGTACTGTCATCTCAAGGTAGAATGAGGGACTGGTCTGCATTTTATGTTGGAAAAATGGGTTAACATTTGAAGTCTCGAAGTTCAATATCCCATCATATCCATAATTCATGACATTATTCCTTTCATTCAAATAACATTCATTTCACAAACAAATATTAAAGCATTCATATAGTCTTATTTTAACAATTTTAACAATTTTTCCAACCTAAGAACACCAAGTCTAAATTTGCTATAGAATTTTTTTGAGCCAAGTGGCCAAATTTGAGGTGAAGGATTATCCGCCTAGGTGTAGCGAAGCCTCAAGTGCAGGGGAATTTGAATTACTCCCGTTCGTTGGCCAGAATTGATTGAGAGTCCTATTGGAGAATTGACAAAGTTCTTGGATTTCCAATTTGGGATTTTGGGAACCAACAGCATGAATGAGGGAGTAAAGGCAGATGAGGAAGAAACATGTTATGGTGTTCATGGTACTTAGATTTTTTCATCTTATGTTGCCATCAATGCCAAAAGGGGAGATTGTTAGCATGAATTCTGATGGTATTCTTATGGGGGAGTATGTTAGCATTGTTGGAGATATGTTTCTGTGCTTATGTGTTGCATTCATGACAGTGTTTGTCATTGATGTCAACATACATATTGTTCTATGAAGATTACTAGAGTTGCAGAGGAAGAAACGTTTAATGTGGTCAACGGTCAACGGTCAATGAGTTGGGTTTTACACACTTGGGAAACCATTTTTTGATGTGTACAAATGCTAGAGTTATGCGTGTGTAAAGAGATATGAAGATATGTTAGAGTTATGCGATGATTTTTGGAGGTAGCTTTCAGAGAGAGTTTTTGGTAAGCGGGGACTGGTAAATTAGTTGCATCTTTTAGCATAGATGAAATTTGGTTAAGCAAGCTTAGAGGAAGGTCAAAGACATGTTCAAGATGCTATGTTCAAGGTGGCGAAATCAAATGTTCATTCTGTTAGATTTGGTGAAGATTGTTGAGCGTATGTTTCCCAGGAGGCCAACTATTGATAAAATCATTATGGAAAGAGTTTAATGGTAATGTAACATGTATTGTAATATCCTAATGAGGTCCTATACTATTTATTGTAAATTGAGAAAGCCTCAAGGCCAACTCAATACTTGTTTTAGGACTTGGTATAAAGGAAAGTTTGTTTCCTTAGTTGTAAGTAGATCAGTGCGATCCAGTGCGGATGATTTGTAATCACTGACATCATTTTGCTATGTATGCGAGCTTGAATGCGAAATTGGCTCAGAGCAGAGATTGATGTTGAGGATGTATTATAAGTTTCAAAGGAATTGTATTGGCAAAGAAGTTGTTATTAATCAGTTCAAATTTGGATATTTTGTCCTGAAGATTGTTTAGTGAAGACAGTTTGGGCTATTTGAACAGTGGGTTAAATTATCCTCCTTTCAACTCCTAATAGGGTTGGAATCTCCTAACAGTGATTCAAAGTCTTCTGACAAGGACTCATATGTACTAATTGTATTTCATTGGCTCCTAATAGAATCCATCCTTTCACAAGGAACTTTTATATTAGTACATCATCTTGTGGGCATCATTCCCACCAGGGTTTTTCCGTTGATCAAGGGTTTCCCTAATTAACATTTATGGTGTAGCATGGTTATCGTTCTATGGTTGTTGCATCTATTGTTTACATACTTCAAAAATAATAACGATATTAAGAGTTGTTTTAAATGCATAGCTGATTCACTCCGCCTCCCCCCCACCCCCCTAGTTATCTTGGTGGACTTTGCTTTCTAACAATGGAAACTTAGCAAGTCAAGCTAACATCCAAAATTTAATTTACAAACAACTAGGGGAAGAATCCCCTACCTTTATAAATACTTCAAGCCACTCATGTGAAACCCCCAACAGGCTGTGAGAAGTATGAGCCTCCGCAAAACAAGGGATTGTGGTTGTATGATGTAGCTAACGGCAACCAATACGCAATAGCTTCAGTGCCAAATCTCAAGCTAAGGAAAAGCAATAATGATCTATAAATACACACGTGCCCAAATATCCTAAACTTTTTTGTCATGATGGGTGACCCTCTCAACCTCATGCATGACCTCCATGAGTTTAATTGGTTTGACATTATCATTTTTATCAGAATGTAGGAAACAAATACCAGGAACTAGGCCTACCTCTGAGACACAAGATGAATCAGCCCCTACACACATGATTGCTGATTGTGATTGTTAAACATGGTATTCCACAATCATGGGGTCAAACCTGAATACTGAAAGCCCTTCTCTTTTGATACAAATAAGATCATTGGATGGTTTATCTTTATTTCCACTAGTCAGGCACTCATTAGTAAGAAGTTGAAATGGGAATCTTAGAAACTGGAAGGTTACTTTCTTAGGGAAAGGATTTTCAAGGGTGAACAAACTCATTACCTCTTCTTCTGCTTCCTTTTTCTTGCCTTCTCGGTCAAGGAATTTGAATGATGAAGATTCAGGCTATCTCTTGGAAGAATCCAATAGATTGAATTCATCTAAGATCATTAGAATTTCAATTCTCCTTTCAAACACATTAGGTCTGGAATCAATGTCATAGAAAAAAACTTCCACTTCTGGGTCTTGATTTAAAAGGTCCTTAGTAGCCTTTTTAAGAATATTTTATCTTTCTTGATCTCCTTTCTAATCTCAAAAGTGAAAGTTTCTAGATTAGTAAAAAGTGAGGGCACAAACATAGTACAATTTGTACCTTCCTTTTTATTACCTAAGTGAATGACAAATGCATCAATTCCCACTTCTATGATCTAGCCACACCGCAAGAAATTACCTAAATTTTAAGATACCAATTTAGGAGAAAGACAACCTTACATTCCTCTTGTAATTCTTATTGTCCAAATGTAATAAGCGGTTGCTCAATCTGTTCCTTATTCATGCATGTAAATGTAAGAAATCTTGTTGGTTCTAACTATGACAAACACCAATTTGCTTTAATTTTCAGATGTTTGACATTTTCTCAAACACTTTGCATGCAAGGTCTATCTTCTTGTCTTTTATTTTTGGATTGCTTTTGCTTTTTTGGAATGGTTTCAAATGAATTCTAAATGCTTACAAATGATTACTAAAATATCTAGGTAAAGAACTAAATTGCAAATGCAATCCTTTGTATGTTTTTGAATGCATAAATATGATTCTACATTTAACATGTGTACCCATAGCCAATGGACATTTTCACAAACACTTGGCATGCAATCTAATAAGCTGACTATGAGCAATTTAGATATGGCATTACATCGAACATTTGATGTGCATTCTTATTCCCCCACATTTAATTCAAACCATCTAAATGCCAAATGCTATGCATGAAGTAAGAAATTAAATAACTATTGAAACTTGTGGCAGAAAAATGTATTCAAATTGATGTTGCAGCCATGATGAAAGGAATTCAGCTGGGCGGTTAAGCTAGCATCTGAGTTTGCTATTCAAAACCCACATGTGCCAACCAGATGATTGGCCACACTACTCACAAAGAGAGAGGGGCTGCCATTAATTCACTTCAAAATGCAGATCTAGAGGCTGCGATATTCATATTTGTCTCTCAACTCTCTGCAAATAATCTGAATGAAAACTATGATGATTAAAATTCCTTAAGTTCATCACCATTAATCTCAATCATTGCTTCTGTATAAAGCCATCGCTAGATTGCACAATTAATTGGATGTTTCACCAATTTAAAGCGTTGAAGCCTGTGTAGAATTCATAATTCCACCATGCTGAAATTCTTCAAACCCTTGTTTCTTCTCTTCACCAAATCAACAAAGAAAATGCACAACAAAATGTCTTTTGTTTTCTCTCCAAGGCTCTTTTATAACAATTCTCCATGTCATATCCCCTCTCTAGTATGACTAGCAAAGTCATGAGATTTGGCCTATTATTGGAGTCTCGTAGGCTAGCAATGGTGGATAGAGACTCATACTAGATACTTAGTGACTGGAGTTGGTTCTACAGTCAATTTAAGTGCCAGTTAGGGCAGTTCCTTAATTTTAGGGATTTTCCTAAAATTTAGAAGGTTGTGGCAATGATTAGATTTGAGGCTCCTCAAGACCAATATACGGTTTCAGTTTTAGGGTGACAGGGTATATTCCCTAGTTTCTAAGAGCATCCCTAGTTTTTAGAGATGGGACTACCAGTTGGCCCACATTGCCCAGCATCAGTCACAAGACCACTTCACAGGTTATTTGGTTGCTTTGGCTTTCTAATTGAATAAAAGAAATATTTCCTAAGTTTGCGCTTAAATAAATAAAAATAAAGCTATTTATATAGCTATTTAGTGTAATAAGGGGATTTTGGCTTCATCTGTTTAGGCAGGCCTATGTGTTATAGCTTGTTGGAAAGTCTTGAATTATTATAACTTATTTTCATCATTTGGACACCTTCAAGCACCTAGAGTTATATTATTTGAGGAAAGGGGTGTTTTTCCTATACATAAAGGTCTTTTAATTGAGAAGATATCATTTTATAATAAAGGGAAAGGCATATTATCCCTTTAGGGTTCGATTGGCTTTGAGAGGGAGATAAAAGGAGATATCAGCTCATTCTTTCATTATCTTTTACATCTTCATTCTTGGTACTTGCGATTTCTCTTTGAGAAGTGATTTTAGAGGACTGGGACACAAACCCCAGAGCCTGGCTATTGGGACGCAAACCCCAATAGATGGTTTCAACAGCATTCTATAGTATTGTTTCAGTAGTTGACAAAGATTGTTAAGTTCAGCATTTGGGGTTGCTTGTGCATTGCATGTTGGGGGTCTTATTTGGCACGTTGGGATCTTCTTGTTGCCTTGGTGTGACTATAGCAACCGTATGACTGTCTTTCAACTGGGACGTGGTTTGTTGGTTGACTTACGTCAGCCATCTCTACCCTTTTGGTGTGTAGCCGATCCTTCTTGCAGTTGGCATCATCATTCATTGTTTGTAAACACTTTGCTGGCATACTGATTACATATCTTGCCTGGTACGATTTGTAGCTATTCTAGTTGACTGAATATTATATTATTGCACGTTGTTTCCAGTCTATTTCATATTTGCTATTGTTGTTAATTATTGTTTTACTTATATCTGGAAAATACAAAAAAAAAGAAACCTGCAACTTTTGTCTAATTCTCTAAGACCATAAGGAAAGCATAGAAAAATTTATTATTTTAATTAAAATTTACAAAAGTTCAGTGAAAGGATCCTTTTGGGATCTTTCAGTGGTATCAGAGCCTAAATCCTGCCAGCCTGTAGGGTTTCAGGGAAATTATCACAACAGGTTATAGAAAAGGGTTTGATAATTCATTTCAGCGTTTCGCATATATTTTTATATATCTTCCATGCGTCCTGGTGGAGAAATACACAGGTTCTACAAGCGTAGGAGAAACCAGTGGTGAGCAGAGGCCGCCAGAGACGTAGAGACACCAGCTATGGGTGAGGCACAGGGTGCTGCTAGTGACGGCATGCCTACAGAGGCAGAGGAGAGAGAGTTTATGAGAACTCTAATTACTACGCAGCCTAGGATAGTCCAAACACTAGACAAATTACAGGATACCCTGGAGCGGATGGAATTGGATAGGCATGGAGGTAGACAGGAAAGACATGGAAGGAGCAAGTTGGTTTCCATTGTGGGAAGCCAGACTAGTCATTGCTTCCATGTCTCAGTAGAGAGCTTCTTTGACCTCCATAGGCAGGAACATCCACACATTCCTGCTCAGGATAGACCATTATTGCCTCAGTTTGGGCAAGTTGAGCTGCTGACACAAGTGGAGCCAACTAAGGTCGGATTCCAAGATTTAGTCATGGCAGCCACAGTTGAGTGGAGGGCCCTACCCCCAGAGTTTAGGGATGTTTTTCCTTTTCCACAATATTGTGCACAACATTGGGATAACACCATGTTTAGAGGAGACAGGGGCTACAAACCATAGCAGAACAATGACTTCAGTAGAGCCACTGGAAAGATCACACTGGCTACCTATGATGGCATGGGTGATACGAGTGCACGAGCTTGGGTGCACAAGTTGGATACCTATTTATCATTGAGACCTATGCCTGAGAGAGAGGCTATACAATTTGCGGTTTTGCATTTAGATGGGGTTGCCTATGATTGGTGGCACCATGGATTGGTCATCTAGGATTATGCCATGGTTCACTCCTATGCTGAATTCACTAAGTGGCTCATTCCACTAAGTGGCTCATTGCTAGGTTTGATCAAAAAGACACCAAGCTTTACTGCCAGGAGTTGGCACATATTAGGCAGACAAGGAACGTGGAGTCTTTTGTCAATGAGTTTTAGCGTATTGTAGTCATGGTTCTAGATATGTCTCAAAGTCATTGTGTGATGTTGTTCAGAGAGGGTTTGCAAGATAGGCTGAAGGCACTGGTATGAGCATTCAGGCCAGCCACCCTCAAGGAGGCCATTGATGTTACATGTAGACTGGACACCCCTCCTCCTTATCAAGCAGATAAGAAACCTTTCAAGGATTCTTGGCCTCCCCAGAAGGCCAACACTTCCTGGGGCAGAGGGGGACCACCTTCTAGACCACCCAGAATGGACTAGGAATCGAGGAGAAAGAAACTATGCTTCTCCTGTAAGGAGCCATGGGAGCCTGGACATCGTTACCTTGGTAAAGGCAAGGTTCATTTGATAAAGGTGACATTTGCGATAGGCGATAAGGAGATACTTGATACTAATACTGAGGATAGTCTAAAGGAGGTTGAGCAGGGACACCCACAATTAGAGCTAGACACTCTAGAGCCTTCGGCGTTAGCTAAAGTGACTATGGCTACTCTCACTAGTTATCCTAGATTTCATGCCTTTCGTTTGAAAGGTACATTGAGAGGCCAACGGGTTATGAGCTTAGTAGACATAGGTGCCAAGCACAACTTTATTGACTAGAAGCTAGTTGACAGGCATGGGTTCCAGTCTGAGGAATTTGTTGGTTTTGGAGTGAAGGTTGTAGACAGTGTCGTTTTGAGCTGTGCTTGGAGGATTCCTTAGCTTAGCAACCAGATGGGAGACTATACTCTAACAGATGATTTTTTTATGTGCTATTGCTGGAGGATTATAATGTAGTTTTGGGCATGCAGTGGTTACAGGGCATTGGGCGATACATCATTGACCACCATGACATGCAGCTAGAATTTCTTTCTGGAAGAAAGAAGACTATCTTGAGGGCGGCTTCAGACGTGGTCCTAAGGAGGTAACTTCCCGTAGGATGAAGACTATCATTCATCATGATGACGTATTTTGGACTGCACATTGTTTTGTGAAGTCCAAAAAACCTACTCAAAGTGGCAAGGCCTTTCACGTAGACATACAATCAGTGATGGATTGGCATGGTTGAGTCTTTGGTGACATACCTCTTGGTGTACCTCCTAATAAAGGTTTTGAGCATGGGATAAAGATGGAGGATGGAGCTAAGCCCTTGATTAGTACCCCATATCATCATCCTAGAGCATATAAGGATGAGATTGAGAGGACCATCCATGAGTTTTTGGATATGAAATTCATTCTCCCTAACTCTAGCCCTTTTGCTTCTTTTATGGTGCTTGTGAAGAAGGATGGGACTTTGTGGATGTGTATTGATTACAAAGCCTTGAACAAAAAGACAATCAAGAATAGATACCCCATTCCATGCATTGATGAGTTGTTAGATGAGCTACATGGAGCTATCTACTTCTTGAAGATTGATCTCTATTCAAGATATCATTAGATTCGTGTGCGGGATGAAGACGTGCACAAGACTGCTTTCTGTTGTCACTATAAGCACTATGAGTTTTTGGTGATGCCTTTTGGCTTCACTAATGCATCTGCCACCTTCCAGTCCTATATGAACCACATCTTCAACAAGCAGTTGAGGAAATCAGTTCTGGTGTTTTTTGATGACATATTGATTTACAACCGGACATGGGAGGATCATTTGAGTGTAATGTTCCGGTCATAAAATAAATATATTTAATTAAACCTTATTAATGGGCTGATTGATTTAATATATCTCGGACCCATTTTTATTTTTGTTTCCGTAGTTTGTGTTGCTGTCGGCTATCTTTGCACACCCTCGGAAAGTTTTTCCCAACGGGTATTCAAGCACGGCTTGTAAGTAGTCATTAGATATGCAATTTGGATTATTTCTTGGTACTGCGAATTCCAGTTGGGATTCTCCATTGTTTTCCATTTCGGAAGTGAAAGATCTTCCCTACTTGGCTATTCTGGTTTCGGTGGGATTCAACCCTCACCCTATTCCATCTGTGTATTGTTTAGCTTGGATTTGGCAAATTAGAGCATCATTTGTATGTGGAATATTATTAATTATTTGGTGCAAGTGTGTATCTATTTGGTCTCTGATTGTCTGCAAGTTATTGTGTTCAACATATTACATCTGTATCTCAAATAGCGTTGCCAAACATCTCTGCATCTGTCCTCGCCATACACCTTCCTGTCCATACCATATGGCCACCTATTACCACTATATTGCTTGGTTGCTCCTTTGTGTGGCCACCATACTGCCGACTATTCCATCGTACGGCCTTCCCAAGATCACCGTACAACCATCTAGTTGACCATACGGCCTCCTACCACTCCCCACGACTGTCCATCCTGTGTACAACAGATCTACCGTACGGCCCCTTCCTTCCACCCACCTCTGTACGACTCCCCTCTAATTGCAATCGTACAACCATCACCTCTCTCCTACGGACTCTTCCGTACCACTCCTCCCAAACACTTCCTCGTATGGCCCACTTAGTACATCCTCTGCCACTGTATGGATCCAACTCTGTGGCCTACAAACGACAATTTGCTCCAGTCGGATCGTACGACTATCACATTTCTAGGTTGAAATATTACAGTGGTATCAGAGCTTTTGATTTTGCCTACCTGTGGAAGTGAATGCAAGTTTATACTCGAAGGAGAAGGCAAAATAACCCTATTGATAGAATGGAAAATCATCAAGATCCTATGACAGAACTCATGAATCTTTTAAGAGAGCTCAACAGAAACCAAATACAAATCAACGAAACCCAAAGGTTGATGCAGGAAACAATATAGAAATTATCTGAGGGAAAGACAACAGAAGAACAAAATGGGCATAGTGACGACTCAGTTTTTGGAAGGGCAAACTTTCAACCCTCTCGCTCTCGACTCTCGATACCCACCTTCCTTCCAAGGACAGAAGCACCATGCAAAGAAAAAGAGCCACTTTTTAGGAAGTGCAAGAAAAACTTCAGGAAGATTCGTGGAACGCAAATATGGAAGGTGATATATCTTACAAAGACTATGTTGATCTAAGAATGAGATATTCTGGTGGAGGAAATCGCAGTTATTTTAACGATGATCTCAAGAGAAAGATTGGAAAGGTGAACTTATCGCCATTTGACTATTATTGAAAGTGCTAATGTGAGAGTTGATGAAAAGTTTAGAATTCAAGAAAGGATACTTGATTATGATTTTGATGGAAAGACTAATCAAAGAACTAACACTCAAAATGTTGAGCAAGAATTATTTTATAAAACTAACCTTGATTTGTA
The DNA here is from genome assembly GCA_028749045.1 of Cupressus sempervirens. NCBI lineage: Eukaryota > Viridiplantae > Streptophyta > Pinopsida > Cupressales > Cupressaceae > Cupressus > Cupressus sempervirens. Next base: position 562,701,580 of record CM053785.1, on the reverse strand, counting down.
GACTGAATTACAAAGAGAAGAACTAAGATTAGAACCTAGAGCATAAATCCGAGTTGAGCAAATGACACCTAATAGAAATGTGGCAAAGAATCACCCTATGGAACAAATCATTGCAAGTATGAAGACAGGAGTTATGACAAGAAACAAGGTTAGTGAAGAATTGTGTTTGATACTCAAGTTGAACCTAAGCATGCTAATGAAGCTTGTAAGGATGACTATTGGGTAAAAGCTATGAAAGAGGAATTAGAGTAGATTGAAAAAAACAAGACTTGGGAATTGGTTCCTAGACCTAAAGATAAGAACATTATTAGAACTAAGTGGGTATTTAGAAACAAGATAAATGAACAGGATGAAGTTGCAAGAAACAAAGCAAGATTAGTTTGTAAAGGATATTCATAGCAAGAAGGAATTGATTTTGAGGAGACTTTTGCATTTGTTGCTAGATTAGAGGCAGTAAGAATGTTTTTGGCATATGCAGCTAACAAGAACTTCAAAGTTTATCAAATGGATGTTAAATCAGCTTTTCTAAATGGAGAACTTGAAAAGGAGGTATACATTGAACAACTTGATGGTTTTCCTTTGATGCAAGAAAATGATCTAATTTGCAGATTGAAGAAAGCCTTGTATGGATTGAAACAAGCAACTACAGCTTGGTATGCAAGATTGGATAAACACTCGACAAATTTGGGATTTGTGAAAGGTAATAATGAAGTTAGCAAGAAATTTTCAAAAGAAATGAATAAAGAATTTGAGATGAGTATGATTGGAGAGATGAAATATTTCTTGGGATTACAGATTGTTCAAAATAAAGAGGGGCATTTTCATATCACAAGCTAAGTATCTTAAAGATTTGTTAAAAAGATTTGGATTGGAAAATTGTAAATCTATTGGAACACCTATGGTAACTAGATACAAGTTATCTAGCAAAGATGAATCTCCTAGTGCAGAACAAACAAAGTACATATCTATTATTGGTGGATTGCAGTACTTGACACAAACCAACCTTGATATAGTAGTTATGTACTTGACACATGCCAAGTTTGGTATGTGTCATGTTTTTGGTTTTCCCCCAAACTCCAAATTCGAAATTGCATATTGAAGTGCTTTGCTTGTTGACATGTTTGAGTGAGTTGCCAAAGGTACGTTTTTCTTTTGAAGTTTTTGTGTTTTGTGTACTTGTTTTTCAATTTTGTTCACTTTGGAGAAGTTATGAGTTCTTTTCCAAGAACTTATTCTTGTTTCTTTTCATGCAAAAGCATCATCACATTCCATTTCCATATCACAACACTTCGCATCTCATTCGTCAAATGCGATTACATGTATTTCATCCTATCTATCATTCGCACATACATGTAATCTCATTCTCCATTTCCATTTTCGCTCATCTCACTCTCCGCATCTAATCGCACGACACGATTACATGAAAAATTTTTACGTGTAATTGCATCTCCAAAATCCGGTTTTGACTTGTCATTTTTTAAAAAGTCAAAAAATGTCATTTTCATCTTCCATGTACTTTGACTTCACCTTTTCACCAAAGATGACTATAAAGTTCATTTTCCATTTCCATCTTTCCATATGCACTCACGCCTCCATGAGCAAATACATGTTTTTCCATTTTCCGCATCTTTCCATGCTTCACATCTCATCTACTATCCGTACTTACATGTAAGCTCATCCTCCATCCGCATTTGCATCTCATCTCATCTTTCATCCCTTACTACATGTTGCACTTACATGTAATCCATTTTCCATGCAATAACATCTTGAAAACCTTAAGTCATGTTTGAAAATCAGCAATCTCCATTCACACGCATTCCCATGCGTTCCACCTTCACACATATTCATTTCCTTTCGTTTCATTCCATCTTTCATTTTCCACCTTCATAAAACTTCATTTCGCATTCTATTCACATTTCATCTCCATTCACTACATATCTCTACAATGTTTCCAATCCATATTAGAACCTTTGTTGCTGACCGAGAATCAACTTGTATGACGATTTCCTCTGATGATGTCTTTATGTTTTGGGATTTTTGTGTTGCAGCTCAAGCGCAAGAGATGCCCTCACCATCAAAATCCAAAGGATAGATGAAATATCAATTTGATAAAGAGTTGGCTCATGAAACTCCAACATTAGTTGTAACTATTCTTGATAACGTGCTAGACACAAAAAACGGTCATGTAGATGTGGCTGATTTTCTACGTAGAGCAGAACCTCCTATTGACCATGAGATAAAACACATCAAAAGAAGTCACATTCACTTGGTGTTTGCATTTTCTATGGCTGCCATAGAACCTGATTTCATTCTTGGATGTACAAGATGTTTTAGTCCGAAATCAAAAACAATCAAGGATGCTGATGGCAAGGTTATCATTAGTCTCGATCCAGAGGTCATTGAGCAAATCTTCAACGTATCACATAATGCAAAGTGTGCAGATCTAACCAAAGAATCATCTTTGGCAAGCTGGAATGAGAAGAAAGGTGATTATCAGAAGTACGTTAACCAATACTGGTTAGATAATAAAAGGAACAATTTCTCAAGCTGGCCAAAGACCATTCATTGGTCTGACTTCAAGCAAGAATATAAAGATCTCATCATTCTTCTCAGCAGAGTTTGCGGTCTTAATGATTCCAGTGATTGCAAGCCATGGATGTACAAATTTATCTTCCAGATCATGGAAAACAAAGAACATATCTTTTCGAGAGAGTTGATTATCATTGCACTTTTCCAATAGTTGCTTAATGTAGGGACCTTTGTGCCTTTTCACATGAACTCCTAACTTGTCTATATTGCTACTCCCATGGGATCTTTCTCTAGTCTTTCAACCAAAGGAGATCGTCTTCAAATTCCAGTTTGGGATTAGTATGACCAGATCACTCTAGCTAATACTAAGTTTCATTATAGAAGAGTCGAAGATGTTTTTTCTAGGCATTTCCGGTGCTTGTTTGATAGACAGTTATCCATCAAAAGGGTATTTGACGCAGCCTGGGAAAAGGTAAATCAATACAGTTGTACCTTAATTCAATTTACAACTCTTACATACTTAAGAATTTGGGTACTTTAAAGGTGAGTCGTATACCTTACCTAGGTATGCTACTGATAGGATCATCCTAATAGAGTTAGCCAAACAACTCATGGAAGTGCAATTTGATTAGCATACTTTGCATAGGCCTAGTTTTGGTATCACTTCTGCCAAACCCTTGGCGATTGGTAACTATTCGATCAACTCTGTGCACAAAGCAAAGAATATGGAAGCAGAATTGCAGTTGATCACCTTGATGAAGTTCAAAGCCTGATTCGACTTTGATTATCGAGAAATGAATTCACAAATCAAGAGGGCTTTCACGCATGGTCATTGCATCGAGGATATCTGGATTGATATGAGAATAGAGTTGGATATAATGAAGATGGACTATTGTAGATTAACCTTGCAGCAAATAATCGATCTTAACGTGTTGGAGATTCATTTAGATTTCCAAGTTGAAGATGATGGCAACATCCTTGATCCGGAATTTCATCAAGTTGGTTTTGATAAAAGTTGCCCTTTTCCTATTTAGTGGCAGCAGAGAGAAAGTACATCTATCTTGGATAGATTGCAATCCATTTTGACAAACACCAACAAGCGGCTGAAAATTAAAGGCCTAAAAAGAGTTAATCCTAAGTTGGGTTTGGATTGTGGAAGCTTTGGCCCTCCTGGAAGAAAGTCACAGTTGGAAATTAGAGGGAAAGATGGTGCTTCCTCTTCTGATGTAAAGAGTTCCCTCAAATTCATTTAAAGGGCGGAAAGGAATCTAAGTCATCTTAGATCTCTGAACCAATTCAAGAATCAGAGGAAGAATTAGAGGAGGAATTGGAAACAAAATCAGACAAGGAAGATGAGGAAGAAGAAGGGGAATTTATGATCATATCTCCCCAAGGCCTGCACAAACTCATGCACCATTCATGCATGAAGCACCTTTTCTGGATGAAGTAGATGATGATGTGGATTCATTCTCCACTGTTTTTATACCTTCTATTCTAGTTTCGGAAGTCAATACAATGGCTCTTCATATTTCTTTTGTCGCTCTTCTTATTTTGGCAAATGAACAATATGAGCATTTGGAAAGCGTGTTTGAAGATTTTCCAACTCTTACAAATGGTCAGGTTTCCCAACTTGATACATCTTTGACGGGTTTAAAGCTTTTCATGATGGAGTCCTCTCATCATCTCCTATGCATTCAATTGTGCAGACTAAATCTTGTTCAGTCATGATGGAGATACAATCAGGATCAATGCCAATGGTCTCTACTGTACCTCCTTCAATGAATGAAAGTTTCAGCTTGCCTACATGGTTGAGCAGGATCACAACAAAGAGAAGAAAAGTGGTTCTACCTCCAGATAATCTTCCTGTCAAGAAAATCAAATCCAAATCTTTGAAAGATAAGATTGTTTCAAGGATTTTGGTTGATTTGGATAAAACTAAATTTGTAGAAGTTACTGAGCCACTGGTGGACAAACCTGTTGAAGAACTTGCTCTGATTACAAGTTCACTAAGGTTGAAATCGGGAAACACTCACGTTTGAGTTGTTTACAAGATGCTCAAGATGCATTAGCTAATGTATCAAAAATGAATCATGAATTATGGGAGAAGAAAAATCAACACAAATAGGAGGTTTTTTGCCTAAATGAAATCATTCGGCAACAATCTTCTCAAAGTGTTGTTATTATATCTCAGACATCCAAGGAAAGAAAGTTGATTGAAGCTGCCAAGTCTTGGAAAGGAAAAATCATCTCTGAAGGAGTTCAAGCCATCACAGAGACATTTGTAGTTCTTAGGCGCATCAAAGAGATGAATGAAATGGAGCAAAACTTGATTTCTTCTTTGACTCGAGAAACAAATGGTTTGAAGAAGATTCTTAATGACTGGGATGAGATTGCAAAATTTGATCTAGATGCCTTGGTCTCATATGACATTCTTCCGTCATGTGAAATGTTCTTCAAATTTCAAGGACCTATAGGCTACAAAGAGGAAACATTGAAAAAAGCTAATTACAAAGTTGTAGGCAGCCCTTGGAGATTGTCAAGCAGTTGAGAGAGGTGTCACTTGTGATTTGAAACAAATGGGATGCCAAGTTCTCGATGAACGTGGTAATCTCATTGCAGTTGAAAGGGTAAGTTCAAAATATACAATTAGGATCAATGCTGATTTGGATTCTCAAGATTTTGGTTCTCACACGATGACCAAGTCTGTCCTGTATAAATTCTCGACAAAGCACTTGTTAGATTCTCTGACAACAAATTCCAAGGTTGTATAATCAACATATGTAGATGCAGTAAAGATAGATGCTATATCAAAGACAGTGGAGATTATTGATCTTCCTACAATGTGTGATGTCATCATCAAGTTCAAGGCACTGAAGAACAATCTTTAAGATTGTTATTTTTGTTTTTATTTCTGTTTGTAGGTCTAAGAGGATGCATTGCAAAAAAAGATATAATTACATGTAATGCGAGTAACATGTGCATGAAAAGATGTAATGCAAGTTGCATGTAACCCAATAATTTCTCCTCTAGTTAGACTAGGTCAAAGTTGGTTGAGTTGCTCCCACTTTTTCCTCTTTTTTTTTTTTTTTTGACTCCTTTGCCTATATAAAAGAGTGCCCCCCTTATTGTAAAATCATCTTTTATCGTATATTGTATGCAAGAGAGCTCTGGACAAATTGTGCCAGCAGAACTTTGTTTGTGTAGCACTATTTTGAGAGAAAAGTGAATACAAAGGAGCAATTTAGACTTAACTTTGATAAAGTGAGATTGTTACTTGTGTGAATTAGAAGCTTTCTCTATAATTCGAATACGTTATCTTTAACTCATGTTATCTTGTGTTCTTGATAATTGAATATAAAAGAGTTAAGAAGCGATTGGAGCTGGAGCTTTGACTAGGAGCAATTAGAGAAGTATATAGCTAGAAGGTTTGTCTATAATTTATATTTCTTTCTCAATTCGCAAAATAGTTAAGCTATCTCTACTTTTGGAAGTCTTTGTGCCCTAATAGTAAAGCTTTTTTATATAGAAGTATGACCGGACTTAGAGCCAAACCAGTTAACTTTCAGCTAGCCTTTGAGTTAGTGCTGGTTTATTGGGATCACCATTTCCAGCTTCAGATAGAAGTGTTGTTAGAGATTTTGAGCGAGTAAGTGGACTCTTTCTTTAAGGTTAAAAAGAAAGAATATTGGTAACACCTCTTTATAAAGTCTCTCGACTTCTTGCTTACCTTGAGTTGATTCAACGAACGGTGAGAAGGGGGAGTCTTCCATTTAAGGTAGGAGAGACTTTGTCTCACATGCTGTGGCTGGTCATCTTATTTTGCGACTAGATTTTACCGAAAAGTGTTGGTTGCAAAATATCCACCCAACATAACTAAGCACAATATCATGATATCAGTTTCTGGATTAAATTGTGTGAGTTTTTTTACATCAACATTTTGGATCACACTTTGTAATCCATCATCAGGATGAAGAAAGCCAAAGGAAATAACATGATGGAACAAAGAGTGTGATACGAAAAGTTGATGAAAAAGCTAAAATACAATATAATCCAGTAACTGCTATCATGATTCCACATTTTCATAAATAATTTAATGAACAAATATAAAAACGCAACTTGGAATCAATGGGTTCAGACCTTTAAATCAAGTAAAATCAATCAAAGTACCTTCAGACACCATTCAAAGATGAATAACAGAATCTGTACTCCAATCAAATAGTTTACAAAGAAGTCAATTCTGATACAGAAATGTTTATGTTGAGACAACACTGTTGAAGAAGGTCAGAATAGCAGTCAATCTTCACTTGGAATCAGTGAAACATACGAACAGAAACTGTGACGGACAAACACCCCAATTAGAGCACATTTGTCAACACCAAGGTTGACACTAGAGAATAGTTAAAGTTCTCTTTAGTCTTTTCTCTATACCTTGGTAAATATCTTGGGAAGTTGGAGAAATATGTACTAAATGAAGGGTTAACTAGATTTTCAGATCATCCAAATATATAAATTAATACAAGTCAGATTTATTAGCATTATGTAGATTGACGCAGTAAAACCAGATTATATTTAAAACAATGGGGAACTGAGTGCATGTGGATCAGCAAAGAGAGAAATGTACATTAATCCTAGTTGACTAATGACTGGATGATGTTATCGAAGTTTAATATTGCATTAATAGATGTGATAATGTCATACCATTATGTGATAAGTGATACCATCCTCTACCTTTGTTGTTTGACTCAGAGTATCCAGACTAGCCAAAACCTGGCCAAGCTTAGCCTCCCGAGGCCTGGGAACTCAGGGATGAGTGATAGAAAGTTTCTGCTAGGAATGCTAGGTTTGTATGTCCCAAGCCCCGGGCTTGGCCAGCCAAAAAAAACAGAAAAGGAAAGAAAATGGAAAAAGAAAAAAGAAAACATTAGTTTCTTGCACGGGCATTTATACATAGCATTAGTTTATTGAATGGGCGTTTATACTTATTGGCTATGCCATCATTTCAGGTATTCTCTTCATCCATGTTGCTGGGACTTAACTGGAGCTATATCAAATACCCCCATTATTTTTGTTCATTAATCTCAGTCACTTCTCTTGTTGATCTGCTGGAGTTTTCTGGAGTTTCCAAGTTGCAGTCAAGCAATCTGCATTTTCCATCTACAGGGATTTACTTCTGCAAATCCAGATTCCTTCAAGTTCAACTGCTTATATTTTGAAGCACCTATCTTATTAATCTGCCCTCTGCCACAGTTGTCTGGGGTTTCCAAGCTACGGTCAATCAATCTGTATATTCTATCCAGTCTGTCGGATTTAACTTCTGCAGGTCCAAATTACTTCATGTTCAACTGCTTATATTCTGAAACAGAAAATATCGTAATTTTACATCAGATATCTCAGATGTCCACAATTGTTTGTTCTGTCTACTCCTTTGTTCATAACCCTTACAAAATTCCACTCCCATTATCAAAAAAAAAGGCCTTACTCTGTTGCAGGTTCATCTTACCCATAGTTATAGCTCTGATTTTGTTTATGATGACATGGATCATAATGCCTGAGTTTTGTGCGCCTATAGGATTTGTGAATATTTATATATCTAAATGATGATGTTTCATTCAGCTCAAATCCACCTTTGTATTCTTTTGGTCAATGTATGCTTGTGTATGTGATCAAAGTAGGTTTTAATTGATCAGTTGATTAATTAGTGAAGAGTTCTTAGAAAAGGTTTTAAATACTTAAAAGGAATCTCTGTTTAATGGTTTTTTCTAATTTGCAAATCCGAGTCTGAATACAAAGTCAGGCTGCTGAGTCTGATTCTTATAACTATGGTTTGAATTGTATATCTTTCCCAAACTGCCCTCCATAGTGTTGAAATATATATAGTAAATCGTTTCATTGTGAACCGAAGGAACCAGACTCTTGGTCCAATCTACTTGTGATATGTTAGTTTTCAATTATTTGTCATTCTTCTATATGTGTTCAAAATCTTTCAGTCTTCGCACAAGGATAAACATGTGGCAATGCTGTTTTTATAAAAATCATAGAAACAAATATCTAACAATAAGAAAGTTATTTTCTTTCCTACAGATTAAATCTGAGGCAAGATTAAAGATAGGTAAAAAGTATATACAGAAAGTCCAACAGACAAATTGATGCCATAAGTAGCAACTCCTAACGTTGCAACCTCTTCCAGCTCTTTAAGGTTGACGACCTGCATCCAAAGGCTTGAAACTTTGAAATGAAAATCTCAGTAGAAAAGAAAACATTAAAAAAGCAGATTTAGCAAGGAATCTAAGAGCCTTGAGCATAATTTCATGGTCAATTTCCTACTACACATGCGGGCATTAAAAAGCAAACCTCAACAATAGCATCCAGTCCTAAAGCTTGTGTATATCTTAAAATAGCCGATGTCCCTGAGAAATTTAAGGAATGGAAACGGTTAAATATTATTAGTATAGTTAAATTCACTGTGAAAACAATGATATTGATACTTATGATATGGTCCGTTACCTTTCTTGAGGACTGCATACACCAATCTCACAGCAGAGGCTCCAGCTTCAGCAGTTTGAGCAATCTGCGTTGTAAATAAATATTACTGTTTCAGAGAACCCAAATAAACCTTGCAGCGCATAATGGAAAAAACAATGAAATGAAGTAATGACCATCTCAAAAATTCTCTACTGCACATGTACAAATGCTAGACTTGGCTTTGATAGCTAAATACCATATTTAAGGTCAATTTTTTCAATTTCTCAAAGATTATTTTTTTGCCCATCTATATGAAGGGCGCATGCTAACAAATCTTCACTTTACAAATATATCTATGTGCTGACTTCAGGCATTTGATAGGAATCGAAAGTTACGGCAAACATTTGTTATGCTCTAGACGAATGAATCGCCATCCCCATATCCATACTATATTCCTATTTATATAGCGATTCTACAATTCAGGAATGCTTGTAGAAACCCTCCGTTCCTACGCTTCCCTATTTCTGAAAGGGAAGATTCTGCTTAGCATGGGGAATTTAAAGTTACATCACACACCTAGCAACCAATCACATAAAGCTGACGAATTTAGATGATCACCATAAATTGATTTTCAAGTAATAAGCCTCATACTAAAACTGTTTGTACTGCAACTGTTCGGGATTATACCAAATTCAGCTACTGCAACTACCTTCAATCTTTCCTCTGAACCAAAAACTGCATAAACTTTTTAAAAGTTATTGTTAATCAGCGCCTGCCATCGACACCTGTTAGTTTGTACTCGCAATCATCTAACCCAAGTATGATATGTCTGTGAGAAGAAGTATTTTTAGTTGTTAATTGATCTGTAGAAAATAGTCCGTCAAAGTCAATGAAAGTCAAAGGGTAATGTTTTACACTTCATAATAAACCATGAGAGCAATCAGTCAATCAATTAACGGACACTCTAAATTTAGAATGTATTGTGAAGGAACGAACAAGTATAACTGAAAATTATGACAGAGGAGCCAGTTATTCTCAACTGCATAGTACAACTCCGCTGAGAAAGGCAACGTCCAGCTTCCACACTGGTACTCAGAAGAGGTCCACTCTCAATTACATAACAGAATCTTCAATTTAGAGGGAATTTCATCAAAATTCAACTTGAAGCTTCAATCAGAAAGCTCAAATGTGGATGGCAAGTGACAGCCCCTTGTTATATTCAAACTGAAATGGGGATGAATCTAACTTTGCAGGGAAGGGGATTGGATAAAGGGGTATAATAGCAGAAAGTTACCTGGAGAGGATGAATAATCCAATCTGCACCCATGACAGGTACAGATAATGCTGTCATCCACGACAAACAATGACCTCGTTACGTCTCTCCAGAAATATTAGTAACTAATATGATATATATGAAGATGTCCTTAGCGTTCACCTGCGGAGAGTTGATGAATGTGAGGCACTGCAATTGCATTGACGTTAGCGGCAATAGCAATGGCATCAACTCCCCAGTTGACATACTCACTGCATCGAAGCGTATCTGAAGCCGTCTCCGCGTCCACCTCCACTATAATTGCAGTGAACCCTTTGAGTCTGATACTGACGAGGCGCTCCAGCAGTAGAAATGGTTTTGACTTGGGTTGCACAGAGGTGAGCCTCGCCTCGAGCTGTCCACCACTTGTTTGACTAAGCTCTGCTTCCAATGCCTTCTGTTTGGCCTTCACTATCTTCTCCAGATTATTATTATGCCCCTGGAGGGGTTGGCCCTGGCTTCCCCTTACATACAAACAAGGATAACTCCGCCTCATCACGCAACACACACCTGCAATCATAGCTTAATTCCCCAAACTCGAACCTTGCAGCAAGCTATACTGATGGTTGTTTGGTTTTCTCCTCGGTTACATACAATGGATGGGATGGTGTTTTATGTGTGAGGTTTCCATCTCGATGGCATAATCTCTCACGATACAAAGATATCGTTACGTCAAGTATTTAGTTTTTTACGTGTGAAGTATTTATAAGAGATCATTATAATTTTTCACAAGAGATCATTATGTCAAGTTAATTTAATATTGTAATATTGTAATATGGTTTGTTAATTTAATATTGTAATATGGTTTGTTAATTTAATATTGTTATATGGTATGTAATTAATTTAATATTGTTATATAGTTTATGTTTGTTTAAAGGTTTAAATATTTTTTAAAAAAATTAAGATATCAAATATTTGAGGAATTTTATAGAAATCACTACAGAAATTGGATTAAAAAAATAAAAAATTATTTGTATATCAAATTTTGAAAAGATGATAAACACTCGACATTCATTGCATCTCTTGATGATCACAAGGGTGAATTATTGGATCTTCCCTAGAGATCAAGTGTAATGTCCCCATCTTTTTAGCAACAAAGTGGAGTTCTTAGCCTTCACATTCTCCAAAGGCTAAGTCGAGAAATAAGAGGAAATTGATTAAATTAATTTCTTATAAAGTCATTAAATAAATTTAAATTAAAAAGTGATTTTATATTAAATTAATTAAATTAATTAAATTAATTATTTTATTACAAGGGAGAAGCTTTAGAGAATGCATTAATTATTGGAAGGGGGAAGCTTCTAGTAAATGCAATTAATTTAATATTTTATTTCCTTCTAGAAGGGTGTAGGGAAAGTATAAATAGAAGTGGGAGCTTCATTGTTTACCATCGGATGATGGTGAATTGCATTTGATAGGGACTTGGATGTACAGTTCTGTTCTTGGCATTAGAGGACGCCCATCCTCTCTTGTGACATTCTAGATGTCATTCCCTTGGGGTTTGGCCTTTGGAATTCATTGCTATCAACTCATTAACAGGCAGCCTGGGCACATTTCCAACTACAGGCAAATTGGGTGTGATTAGTGAGTTGAATAGTTTGTTATGTATTTGATGATGCTGGAGTAATTAGTGAGTTGCTATGTATTTAATTTTATTCGTTGGAGGACTAATATTATTTTAGGAGTAGTTCAATTTTTAATTTGCATGAATTCCTTTTTGTTCATGTTATGTGGTTTAAATCTATGCAAAGACATCACAATCTCTCTCAACAATTGGTTTAGTTCTTAGGCATTTCAAGGGTGCCCATTATAGTGGTATTAGAGCTATAAGTTCTGCCATCCTATGGAGGTCTTATAGGGAATTTGGAACAGCTAGATAGAGGGGAAAATGTTTGACATAATGTCAAAACACTAAAATCAGGAATTAAAAGGGCGAAGCATTTATGTTTGAGCATGCGATAGGGGCTTTATAATTTTTGCAATACCAAAGCAAGAAAAAGTAGGAGTTCAGACTTGCAGAGCGAACAGTATAGTTCATTCGTGTAGAGGGACATACAATCCAGTCATACAGACACATATGATATATTCTTTGAACAAGACCACAGTATGGGTGACTGAGATGATAGGTATACAGGACTAGGCGGAGGTAGGAATATCGATCTAGATCAGGAAAATGTAATGTTTAGGTTATTGGGTACATTAGAGGAGGGGCAGCGTATGCAACAAGAGCAGAATAGGTGAATGGATATGATGTTGTAGCTCATGGCTAGAGAGGTGAGCATCCATATTAATCCAGGTGATGTCAACAATGGAAACAATAACAATGGGGGAAACGAAAATAATAGGAGCAATGATAATGGAGGTCGAGGCAACAACAATGAACTTGAGAATAACATTAATAATGGGCATGGCAACAATGGGAATGAGGTTGATAACTTTAGACATGTTGCACACATAGCTCAAATAGCAAGCTCGAGACCTCTTCTACCCACCTTCCCACCTAGAGATCCAGTTCAACCAGTTAATGAACCATATATTACAATGTTATAGGATCAGTTCAGGAGGGATTGGGATGCTAGTGGACCGGAGTTTCAGGCAGATATTTCCGTCAGAGGTTATATGGACTTGAGGATGAGACACATGCCCAGATCAAGAGGAAGAAGTCAAAACCTTGAGTTGACGAAGAAATTTGGGAAACTTTCTTTACTTTATTATGATGCTTAAGGGAAGATGACCACATGAGCTTGGGTGCAGAAGATAGATACATACTTGCAGTTGAATCCTATGCCTGAGGAGGAGGCTATAAAGTATGCGACTATTCACTTGGATGGACCAGCACATGAGTGGTGGCACCATGGCATGGTAACCTTGGGACCTAATCAGATCACATCTTACAAGAAGTTCACTAAGAAGCTCATAGAGAGATTTGATACTAGGGATCTTGAATTATAGTTTAAGAATTTGGCACAACTCAAGTAGTGGGGATCAATTGATACATATATCAGTGAATTTTAGAGGTTAGCTATGTTGGTCACAGATATTTCAAAAAGGAGGTTAGTAGTGTTGTTTATGAATGGACTCTCAGATCCCTTGTGAGGTTGGGTCAAGGGGTATGACCCAACTACGTTATAGGAGGCCACTAAAAAGGCTTGTGACTTAGCACCTTCTTCTAGGATAAGATTTTAGCACAAGGATTCTTATATGAAAAAGGACAAGGAGAAGGACAAAAAATCTTTTCCCAAGAATGCTTAACCAAAAAGAGGTAAGTTGGATAATGTCACCTTGAAAGAAGATGCTATGTTTTCATTGTAGAGAGACTTGAGATTTATCTCATAAGTGTCCTCTTAAGGCTAAGGCAAATTAAATGGAGTATTTCTCAATAGAGGAGTCACAGTCAGAGAGGGAGGATTAGCACTTTGATTTAGATGAGGATAACACTATAGAGGAGAGTAGCATTCCCGAAGGATGAGAAGTCATTAACATGATTAACGAGGGCTCAAAAGGCAATTACATTTAAGGTCAGGGGTACTATCCAAGGGCAGAAAGTGATCTCACTCATTGACACTGGGGTTACGCATAATTTCATAGATGCACAATTGGTAGCCAAGAGAGGTCTACAAACTAAGGAGCATGCTAGGTTTAGAGTCATGGTAGCTAATGGAGACAAATTATTATGCACTCGGAAGATATCTAATCTTCACATCAGGTTTGGAGATGGCTATGAATTAGAGGATGAGTTCTATGTGGTAGACATGGGAGACTATGATGTCATCCTTGATATGACATGGATGGCCTCGCTAGTTGAGTTCACACTTAACCTAGCAAAATTAGAGATGAGGTTTTAGCATGATGGGAGAACTATTGTACTTAAAGGACTTTCAGATGGGAGTTGTAGAGTAGTTTCCATGAGTAGAATGTAGAGACTCTTTCAATATAATGACATAGAGTGGGTAGCAAAATGTTTGACTATGCCAGCTTCACAAGAGCCATAGTTGAAGAGTCATCCACTAGATATCCAGGAGATACTTGATAGGCACATTAAGGTATTTGGCGAGATTCCACATGGGGTTCCTCTTGACAAGGGGATAGAGCATGTTATTGAGCTTGAGGAGGGAGCCAAACTAGTTATGATTACTCCCTTTCATCATCCTAAGAAACACAAGGATGAGATAGAGAAGGAAATTAAGTAGTTGTTGGAGATGGGACATATCAGGCCTAGTAAGAGCCCCTTTGCTTCAACAATAGTGTTGGTAAAGAAGAAGGATGGAATGATGCACATGTGCATCGATTACAGGGCATTAAATAAGAAGACCATTAAGAACATATATCCCATCCCACAAATAGATGAGCTAATTGATGAGTTACACGGTGCATGTTTTTTTACAAAGATTGATCTACGATCAGGGTATCATCAAATCAGGATGAGGGAGGAGGACATTGAGAAGACAACTTTTTAGTGTCACTATGGCCACTTTGAGTTTTTGGTTATGCCATTTGGGCTAACCAATGCCCCTGCTACATTCTAGAGTTGCATGAATTAGGTATTCAAGGAGTAACTTAGGAGATTTATCTTGATTTTCTTTGATGGCATTTTAGTCTTTAGTAAGACTTGGGAGGAGCATTTACAACATCTTGAGATGGTGTTGTCCACTTTGGAGAGAGAGTCACTACATGCCAAGGAATCTAAGTGCGTGTTTGGGATGACTGAGCTACTATATCTTGGGCATACCATCAGTGTAGATGGAGTTCGGTTAGATCTCAAAAACATTAGGGCTATTATTGATTGGCCTACTCCTATGAATCTTACACAACTTAAGGGGTTCCTTAGTCTCTGCAGGTTTTACAAGCAATTTGTTAAGGGATTTTCACAGATCGCTGCACCCTTGATAGACCTTACCAAGAAAGGGGCCTTCGCATGTACAGGGATAGCTTAGAGAAGCTTCGATCATTTCAAGAAGGTGATGTCGTCATGTCCAGTACTAGATCTACCAGATTTCACGAAGCCATTTGAGCTTCATTGTGATGTGTTAGGAGATGAGATTGGGGTAGTCTTGATGTGGGAGAAGCATCCCATAGTTTTTGAGAGCAGAAAGCTCCATGGAGTGGAGAGAAGCTATTCCATCTATGATCGAGAGATGTTGGCTATTATGCATGCATTGGCTAAGTTTCGACCCTACTTAGTTGGGGGAAAGTTTGTTATCAAAACAAATCACAACATCATCAAATACTTCATGAGCCAGCGTGATTTGAATGATAGACAATAAAGGTGGATTATGAAGTTACAGACCTATGACTTTGACATTGAGTTTGTCAAAGGTAAGAAAAATGTGGTAGCAGATGCTTTATCTAGGAGACCTCATATTTGTGCTCTAGCTGAGATTACAGGAGATTGGATAAATAAGATTACAATAGAGTATGTGAGGGACACTTGGGCTTCTAGAGTGATTGTAGGAACCATACAGGATGATCATTATGTGGTGATGGACAGATTGATTAAGTTCAAGGGTAGGATATATATTTGATTCCTTCATCACAGTTTAGGGAGGTAATAATGAAGGCATTTCACGATGCACCTACAATTGGACATCCAGGGGTTTTTAAGACCTACAGGTAGATCTATGAGCTGTTCACATGGAAAGGGCTCAATGATGATGTTTAGAAGCATGTCAGGGAGTGTGCAGTTTGTCAATAGAATAAGGGAGAACACACATATCCTACAGGGTTGTTACAACCTTTGCCCATTCCAGATAGGAAATGGGAAAGTATTTCTGTGGACTTCATCACCGGGTTACCACAAGTACAAGGGAAAGATTGCATCTATGTGATAGTTGACCGACTGACAAAGTTTGCTCACTTCTTTGCTATTCCATCCACTTACACAGCAGCATAGGTGGCTGATCTTTTCTTTAGAGAGATATTCAGGTTACATGGGCTACCTAGTTTTATTGTCAGTGATCGAGATAGTAAATTTATGAGTACTTTTTGGCAGGAATGTTTAGGTTGTGTGGTACAGATCTTACACCTAGCACTAGTTATCATCCACAAACAGATGGGCAGACAGAGATTGTGAATAAATGGGTGGAAGGATATTTGAGGAACTATGTGACTACACAACAAAGGGCTTGGGTCAAATGGCTACATATGATAAGTGGTGTTATAACACCACTTATGGCTACATATGGGAGAGTACTATTATAACACCACTTATCATATGTCCATCAAGATGACTCCATTCATGGCACTGTATGGTTATGAAGCACCTAGTTTCATGGCTTTGGTTTTGGGGGATAGTAGAGTGCCCAAAGAAAAACAATTCTTGTAGGATAGTCAGGATATTTTAAGGGTGCTCAAGGAGAATATACAGCAAGCCAAAAATCAACAGAAATTGTATGTTGACCAGCATCGGATAGAGCATAGCTTCGAGGTTGGAGATATGGTTTACTTGAGGCTACAACCATACAAATAGTCATCACTCAAGAAGAGTGAAGCAAAGAAGTTGAAGCCTAGGTTTTATAGCCCCTACAGAGTGATTCACAAGGTGGGCAAGGTTGCTTACTAGATTGAGCTTCTAGAAGGTAGTCAGGTGCATAATGTGTTTCATGTGTCGAGGCTTAAGAAAGCCATCGGTCAGAGAGTTGTTCCTTTTGCAGAATTGCCACCATTAGATGAGAAGGGAAAGCTCATATTGATTCCTGAGGCTATTCTGGATACTATGGAAAAGACTCTGTGAAACAGGTTGATTAAAGAATATTTAGTCAAATGGAGATACTGGCCAAAGGAAGATGCTACTTGGGAGAGTGAGCAGGTGCTACAGCAAATAGGACTGAGATTGCTTGAGGACAAGCAATTTCAAGGAGGGTGGACTATAATGTCTTCATCTTTTTAGCAACTAAGTGGAGTTCTCAACCTTCATGTTCTCCAAAGACTAAGTGGAGAAATAAGGGGAAATTGATTAAATTAATTTCTTATAAAGTAATTAAATAAATTAAAATTAAAAGGTGACTTTATATTTAATTAATTAAATTAATTATTGTATTACAAGGGAGAAGCTTCTAGAGAATGCATTAATTATTGAGGGGAAGCCTCTAGTAATTTAATTTTCTAGAAGCACAATTTATTATTGTATTGCAAGGGAGGAGTTCCTAGAAGAGTGCATTAATTATTGGAAGGGGGAAGCTTCTAGTAAATGCAATTATTTAATATTTTATTTCCTTCTAGAAGGCTGTAGGGAAAGTATAAATAGAGGTGGGAGCTTCATTGTTTACCATCAGATGATGGTGAATTGCATTTGATAGGAACTTGGATGTATAGTTCTGTTCTCGGCATTAGAGGATGTGCGACATATTCGCTTGGGGTTTGGCCTTTGGAATTCATTGCTATCAACTCATTAATAGGCAGCTTGGATGCATTTCCAACAATAGGCAGATTGGGTGTAATTAGTGAGTTGAACAATATGTAATGTATTTGATGATGTTGGAGTAATTAGTGAGTTGCTATGTATTTAATTTTATTTGTTGGAGAACTGCTATTATTTTAGTAGTAGTTCAATTTTAAGTTTGCATGAATTCCTTTGTGTTCATGTTATGTGGTTTAAATCTATGCAAATACATCACAATCTCCTTTAGCAATTGGTTTAGTTCTTGGGCATATCAAGGGTACCCATTACATCAAGCATCTTAATGTCGCTTCAACTCAGGCATGCTTAACCATGGTGTTTTTTTTCAAGGTTAAGTCTACTTAGCTTGTTACCCCAATTTGGAAAATCTTTAGCAAGTGTTGTGTCTTATTTAATCATAGAGCCCCTTTAGGTATCAATTGATAAGTGCAAGATATTTACTTTATATGAATCAAAATGACCAATTTAGTTATAAGTATTATTAAAGAGTAATGGATGACAAGGGGACTCGTAGAGAAGTTATGTGCAAGAAAAGTTACCCTTTATTGCTTCAAAATGAGTTTTAAATAGAATCCCAATAGACTTGTGAATCCAAGTATCTTCAAATTGAGGAATTTCTAAAGAATAAAGAATATTGCAAATGTATTGTAAAGTACAAAATTGGGTAGCCTAATGTGGCAAGGACATAACTTTCCATTTGTAGCTTAAAATGTGAAACCACTTTATTTATTGGAGAGGTCTTGAAGAGATCTAAATTCATTTTCTTAAAGGAAATCAATAGTACTTCCAACCCCCAATTCTGCTTTGAAGACCTTAAAAAATGTAATTTACTAAAACATAAAAAACATTGAAAAATATATATTTATAAATCTTTCCATCTCTTCATGCTTGTCAAGTCTTGATGGGTCTAGATTACTTTCAAATGGATTTGGACTGCCCCTAGACTATTTTAGGTTTTTTTTGTCATGTTTTGCATCTTCTCCTAACAACTCCCAATGGCTCTAGATGCACACTAGATTTAATAAAAATTAACAATTGTAGAAATTTCAAACACACATAAAACAAAATTTACTGAGAAAAACTTGGTAAAATCATATAAGTAAAAAACTACGAGCAAATGTCTCTCAACTTTATTTCTCAGAAATTTTCACAATTACAACAATGTTCAAAACATAAGAACAATCATAACTTTGAGTTACATATAATAACATGTACCATCTTAAAATGGAAACACTCATCATTTAAGACTTTGGCTCCCTCCCTTTAGTAAATTTATATTTCATGCATTTATCATGCTTGAATGACTATATTTCCATCCCTTTTTGTTGTTTTAATTGCATTTATTTCTTGATTATTTTTGCACAAACCCCAAGACCATGCAGACATGGACTTTGAGACCTCCTTGGGTATAGGTCAACATAGGTCAACCTATACTAGTATAGGTTGACCTAAGACAACCTATGCCTAGTATAGGTTGAAGTAAGTTGACCTATACCTAGGACCTAAAGATTTTTTGGTCTTGTATCTTCTCAAGTTCCCCAAATTGTTTCTCCAATGCTCTAACTGGCTCACTTTGTTTTTTGTCCTAAAAAGTAGTTTATAAAGGAGCTTGGACATTCCATTTTCACACCTCATACTCAGAAGATCATATCATGCATACATAAGTCTTTCATCCACTTATATGATCAAGCAAATTGGCATCTTCAAGAATTTAAGGATTCATTAAGAGCATTTCCTCTTCAATAGCTAGCATCCATTGTTGGTCATCAAGGGAGGAGATCTAGATGCATATGTTGCATTTAGTCATTTATTCTTCCTTCAAGAACATCTATATCCATGGCTCCATGAGTTGGTATTGATAAGATCCAATGCATTTATAGAGAGTTCCTTCATTCACATTGAGGATTTGACATCAACAATATCAAGCATTGCAAAATCATTCCTAACAATGGTTTCATCAAGCAATGTGAATGATTGATAGTTTATTTTGCTTCCTTACATGCTTTATATTTCATTTGCTTTCAAGAATAATTTATCATCTAGGGATTTACCAAGGCAAGCCATCCCCCAACAAATAAAATTATTTTTCTCTTATTTGCAGGCTCAAGATCAAAGTTTTGAATAGAGATTTGGGTCATTTTCATAGAATTTTTGGGATCTGGAGAAATTTTAGTCATATATATACATCAATTAAAAGTGACTCTTACCCTTTAAAATGACCTATACCCATTTTGTGATATATACATCAACTTAAAGTGGTGTCTTCTTAGGACAAATTACTTTTTGGGTTTTGTTCCTCTTTACTTCCTAGTTCTAGATCCAATTTCTATATTGTCATTATTGCTTCCAAAATAGTATTTTTAGACCTTTAAAGTGTCTTCCTCATCACATTATCAAGATAACTTTCCTTTTTTCTTATCTAATTGAACTTCAAATATGATTTCTTGCACAATTAGGGTTGTACTTATGTTTCTTGGTTTTAAATCCATTAACACTAAGCAAGTTAATTTTAGTTCAAATCAATCAATTTACTCTCACCTAACACATCCAAGGTTAATTCACATTGCATGAAAGAAACTTTCTTGCATTTCTTAGCAGATTTGGTTTTTGTAGTGGCTCCTTCATCTTTAGGTTTTGTTTATCAAATTTGAGTTATACTGAGGGTTCTGCTTGCAAGCCCTCTCTTTCCCTTTACACTTTAATGTTTGGGAGTGGAATTTTTATTTGATGTACACATCTTATTTAGTGCTTTTATTTCCCCCCTATATACAACTGAGTTATAGATTACAAATTACAAACCATTTACTAATGTTAGTAAGTATGGCTCGTATAACTACATGTAATATGCTTGTCAAAAATACTATTTTTGTTAAGTTGCCAAAATGACTAATCTATTTATAATAAGTCAAATCATACAAATTTTCTAATTATAGTAAGCCTAAATTAAATGTGCCTCTTGTATGACACCTTCAACATGGTTTCCTTACGGTAAGCATTTTAGTGGAATGCTACATGTACATCTATGATGACTCAACCCCATTTGATGATTCGATTACCACAACTAGTGGTTATCTATGATGACTTCACATTCCAACACTAGATTCACGTCATATTTATCTAGACTAATCCCAACATACTCTGGATCATTATGCCCACCTTGAGAGATAATGAACCCCATTGCACCAACACCTAGTAATAAATCAATAAAACATTTTGGAGTTTTTCTTTTGATGGACAATTTGTTGTGTGAAAAGAATTGATTCATTGAAAAGGAAAGGCTTTTTTATTTTTACCATTGTTTTCACCTGCTTATTGAAGATAGGGTGTATTTCTTGAAAATCTTATTAATCTATGTAGGGCATAGTTTCATGACTTGGTGGTGAGTTGTGGTAGACTTTCCCAACTGAATTTTTTAGTGTACATTGTAGTAAAAACTTTGTAGATGACATTAACAATTTTTTTTAAGCATGGTTAATTGCCATGGTTTAGTTGCATGTTGCAAGTTGTTGTGCTAAAATGAGAGCTATTTACAGATGATTGTACCCCTTCATGGTGAATATCAAATCCAATGTATACATTTGATATCTTATGAAATAGAAATCTAGAATTTGTATAGTGTAATGTTGTCAATTGGGATTATGCCTATAACAAGATGTGGTATCTAGCTATCCTATTGGACTATGGAAACACTCTCAGATTGTGAATAATCCTACAAAGAGAGTGAATCTTCACGATTAAAAGGTTGAATCCTCTTGTAAATTTACCTAAACTAAGTTGTATTGGAATCAAATAGAAGGAATTCTCATGAAACTAAAATCTAAAACTTAAGGATGATGGACCAAATTTATTCTCAAGCTTACAACTAACAACTTCACAAAACTATTCATAAAAAAGAATATTGCAAATTCACAACTCAATTAGACAAACTTTATAAAATAAATCTATCAAAGGTTTTGGTATCCTAGTGTTTGAAGAAGAAACACTAATATTTTTAGATTTAATCATCAAAATATAAAACACAGTCATAAATTTGCACTATGGGATATATAATCTTCATTCAACACTTGTAAGGATATTGATTAAATAAAGGTTTGAAACACAATATTTGATCCAACAACTTACAAATAAATGTTGAATACAAAAAATTAAAAGAGAAGGAAACAAAACATTTCATATGAATAACTAGTGAATCTACTACAATGTGCATGCCAAGAAAAGTCTATCACAGTTTTCAAGGTGTAACATTGTGACAAAAAGTCATAACTCTCAATAATGAGGTCAGGTAGAAGATGAAAACAAGAGATAAGAAGGGTCAAACTACTAGAAACATTTAGTTGATCACCTCTAGAGTCTCCTAGACATAATTATAACTCATTTGGAATTTCAATTTGATGGATAACTACCATAACTACCTCAAAATCATGTGTTCTCATGACCTCGGATGCAAGAACAAACTCCACAAAATTAGGAACTCAACTGACAGTAACTACAACCCAACTAACACAAAAATCCTCTCAACTAATAAGCAATTGAGAACCAACTCCAAGAAGGCCTCAAACTGCATAAAAGTAGCTCAAAACTACCCAATACATATGCAATAAAAACAAAATCCCCTCTAGGTACCATGTGATTTTGCAAGAAAGAAAAATGCCTCCAACCATTGTAAAATCTAGTCTATAAGTGCATGCAGAAAATAAAACTCCCCTGTGCAACTTGTCATCGTGCAAGGAAAAGAAAAGAAATCCCCTCTACACAACTACAACCCCAAGCCTAGTTTTTTCATTCTAAAAGAATGATTAATAAATACAAATTTTATAACTTAACACTTATTTATTATTATTCACAATAATTTTAATGCAGTAATAACTTAAAAAATATATTGGTCCATTACATTTGTATACTTAATATTTAATAAATAATAGTTTTTACTATTTAAAAAATACTAGATACACAAATAATGGATGATATGATTAAAATAGTATATTTAGTGTTACATATTATTTATATTTAACTAGTAGTTGTGCACTTTTGTACATGCAACCATTAGTCAATAGGAGTTCTGATTTTTTTAAAGAATGATTTGATTTGTATTGTGCAAAAAGTAAATTTGAATAATTGAGAAAAATGAATTGGCCCAAAAAAATTGAAGTTATCGTATTTTAAAAGCAATTGATATATATTGGTAAAAAGTAATAAATGATTTATTTCCTAGGGTGCAAAGAACTAAAATTGGAAACTTGACAAAAATGACTTGGCCCAAAAATATTTGAAGTCCTCACATTTAAAAAGAAATTAACACATATTGATAAAAAGTAATAAATGATTTCTTATTAAGGTGTAAAAAGTAAATTTGAATACTTGACAAAAATGACTTTGCACAAAAACATTTAAATTCATTGCCTTTAATACATCCACAAAGCCTCTACAATCATTACAATCTAAGAATGAAACAACTTTATATAAAAAAATTTATTTTTTATA
Source organism: Cupressus sempervirens (assembly GCA_028749045.1). Lineage (NCBI taxonomy): Eukaryota > Viridiplantae > Streptophyta > Pinopsida > Cupressales > Cupressaceae > Cupressus > Cupressus sempervirens. The sequence continues at coordinate 562,678,400 of CM053785.1, read as the reverse complement.
TAGTTGTTAGATAATTTTTTTCAGGTATATAAAAAAAGTTAGGGTATGGAGATTGTCTGACAATATGTTCTAAAAGAGAAATGAGATAGAACATTACATTCAAATCATTTGACATAATAAGTGCAAAAATATTGTCTTATATAATCAAATTATGGAGATAATGGATTTGTTTAGCATAAAATTTCAAGCATGTACATGAGTAAAATCAAAATTTTGTGACTATTTCTAGTGTTCCTTTGTCTATATTCATACACAGTTATAAGGATCCTTATCTTAAATTATAATTGGGAATACCATGTTTCACTTCCATGAAAATTACAAAAGTGTGGATGGGATTTGTAAAAGAATATTTATTTCTTAATTACATTATAATTAAGAAATTTTCTCTAATGCTTATTAATCTAATTGCTCAAAGAGTGTCAATTATTAGTCATTGTTCAGAATAATATTGTTATGCCATTCAAAGATCGACACAAATTTCATTCAATAGATGTATAGACAAAACACATTTAAAAAAAAGAGAGCTTTGAATTGCTTGAGAATAAATAATCTTCCAAAGGTCATTAATGGAATTCTTTGTTTCTAAAAATCTACACAATATTTTCAAAAGATAATATAATAGCAATTTGACATGGCCTAGTATGGTAGGAAAGAACAAATAACATTTTCAAAAGGCAATATCACAACTTACATGCAAGTTAAAAATAAAAATTAAATGTATCATCTTAAGTTAGAATCACTTCAATTTTAGTAATGGTTTAGCTCCCATTTAATGTGATTTCATCATAATTTGCATTTTCCTATTTCTCCTTATATCTTTCTATTCCTCCTAGATAGAATTGGGGTAGTATCTAATGGGTCCTCCTTGGTATTCCTATTCTATGGTGTAAAGCTTGATACAAGATATATCCCTTTGGTGTCCTCCTTTTTAATTTTCCAATCACCAAAGTCCCTTTTCTGCCCCAAATGGGGCTTCTCTCAAGATTTGCACCTAATTGCCCAAAATCAATGCCTATTCTAGGACCTTGAGGCAATCCCAAAGCTTTTTAGGACCTTGGGTTAGGGATGTAATGTGTCCCTACCCTAGGTCAAGGATATACTGCATCTCTACCCTGAGACCTATTTTGGGCCCCCCTTCTTGACCATTGTGTCAGGGTTGATCCAAGGCATTATTTTGTTGTCTAGTCGGCTGGCAAGAGAAAGTTTATTTTGAATTCTTAATAAGCACGTCTAATTGCCTCACTTTACATCTCCATCTATCCACATTAAGCACACACATTCAAGCATTCAATACATCTTCAAGGAAATTTGTTTACAAGCCTATTAGAGAGGAGATATAATGTTGCATTCAAGGTGCTCTCAAGGAGCTTCAAAGGACTTAATTTTGGTGCTTCATCATCTATCTTCCATGCTCATGCCACAACCTTTCAAGATTGTGGACCTTGTCATCAATAGATAATTCCAATATTCATCCTTCTTCTACATTTACATCTTCTTGATCCAAATAAATTTGGTAAAGTGAACTTATTGCATTTGATTGAGAAATCCTACTATTCTAAGGTGAATTTTTTCATTACTTTATATTTCCATCATTTCAATTATTTCTATTTCAAGGTTAACTCCTAAATTGGGGGTTTCCCAAGGCAAACCCCCCATCAATAAAAACAAAACAATTTTCTTGCAAGTTAAAAATGTCAAAAGGCAAAATAGAGCATACATTCAGATACCCTTTTTAGAAAACTTCAAATATTTGAAATCATTTTTGTGATCAAATATAGAAGATCAAGGATGCACTACATCCCCCACCCCTGCAAATTGTCCCTATCCTAGAATGACACTACCCCCTCAAGTCGACTTTGTTCTGGAGTCAAATGATTTATGAGTTTTGTAGATCTCACAGTTCCAGATGTGTAACTATATTTGTTCACTATTTGGAATAGTAGAGAGGAAAAAAACTCAAATCCAATATTCCACTCACTTTACAAGGTTAGTCTCTTGTTTTCTTTATTCATATCAACAAATTTACTTTCCATATCTATAATCTTAATTTCATTTCAGAGCTCTTGCTACATTAGGGTTTTTGGGATATTGTATTCTTTCTCTAATCTATAATCATTATATATTTGTTTGCATTAGTGCTCCTTCATCATTTGGATTGCATTGACCTTCTTAGATCTAATCACCTTAGAGTTGGAATTGAAAGGATCAATCTCCTTAACCCCCCTTTGAGGTATAAGGTCAACCCTCCCTCCCAAAAAAAAAAAAAGAGAAAAAAAATGAAATGTGAAGTAATTGAGACCTTTTCCAATTGCTTCACATTTCACCTTATATATTAGATTATAAATTGCATGCAAGCCAAAAGCCAAAAAAGGTACAAATTTAAAATAGTAATAGCCAGAATTAACTCAACATAGCTAATAATAGTACCTTCTAAAATATTAATACTTTTTTCTAGAAATTTGTGCAAAAACATTTGCACAATAGGAAAGATTGGCGAGTTGGTGTTTCCTATATTAGATTCTTAATTTTTTTATCAGTAATATTTCAATTTTGATTGGAGCTACGAACTAGTGAGACCACAAATCTGACCTACAAGCACATACGCATAGTAGGACTCTGAGCCTAAGGGACACAACCAACACACTCTCAACGTGGGTCCAACATAGGGTCCACGAGCACTCTTAGCCCAATGATGGTTTGAGAGCTAAACTGGCATTAACACTGCTATCCCATCTCCATCAGCTTGAACATCATTTGACATGAACACCGTAATATCCATCTCCTTTCATGTGCAGCAATCCATCAACATTAATGTTGTCATTATCTCCATAAGCATGGCAACCTAGATGGGCCCAACCAATAGAAATATTATTTTTAGGCCAAGTGGGGGTTCTAAACCTTGGTTGCACAATTAACAATGCAACCACAACACCACTACACCACATGATGATCCCCTAGATTTTTAAATATTAATATTCAAATATATAAGTAGAAAGAAAATTTATTCAAAAATATTTTGTGTTCCTATGTTACTTAATGAAGTAATTTTTAGTGATAAGATAATGTAAAATTTTCTTGAATTAAAATATTGTTACAAACTATAAACCTTATATAATTTGACACTTATACAATTGAATAATAATTAGATTTTAAAAATATTAATATTGAAATTAAAAATTTAGTTAAATAATATATATGATTAGGAAGATAATATGATCTAGAGTATTTAATTGAACTCCCAATCTAGGATAAAGAAACCAATAAAAATTAGGTCAAATGCTTCATAAATAAAATAAAATATAACAAAAAGAAAAATCTTTATTGAATATTTGCTTAATAAGTATGCTAAAATATCTAAATAATATGTAAAACCATTAATATTTAGTCTTCTACTCGACCATATTTGGATTAAGCATTGACACCTAAAAATGTATGATTTTAATTAAAGAAAAGAAAAAACTAAATTTAATCGATACAAAATCTAATATGACCCGACAGAAATAGCAAGTTAGTAGTGATGTCATAGGAAGTTTGACTTGTATAAATTATATATTATGGTTTTAAAAAATGTTAACATTTTTTTAATATAATTTGTGTAAAAATATGTAGACAACTAGAAAAAATAAAATGTTAGTGATGCAGAGGAAAAGGTTTACGCAAAACTTGGAAACAATCTAATGCCAAATGGGCATACTTCCGTACAAATGGCTAGAAGCCTAAACTTGATTTGGGAATTTAACCATACAATATGACGCTTTGAGAAATATTTTTAATAATACATGAGAAATTTCCAAATTAGACATTGTCACCAGGGACACAAATACACAAATAACATAGTTTTACCACCTTCCTGTAGCAACAGTGACACGAAACTACATAAATAAGACAACTTTTAGAAAACAGTTTGTTTGACCCTTCAAATCACAAAATGAATTTGTCTAGAAAAAAAATTGTTCAAGACATGCTAAACTACCCAACCACCAATTTGCAGGTCTTTAGTCGACCTTACATATGTCATGCCCAATGTTTGAACAACACACACACACACACACACACACACACACACACACACACACTCTCTCTCTCTCTCTCTCTCTCTCTCTCTCTCTCTCTCTCTCTCTCTCACACACACACACACTATTCAATTTAATTTTTTGAAACACTTTAAGGATTCATACCAAATCATTAACATATTATTGCTATAAATATCAATTACTTTTAATCATATTCAAGGAAATATTTAAAGTGTAGTGTATCCACAACATTGAAATGTCTCTTCTAATATTACAATCTAAATTAGATTTTTACAACAAATCAAAATTACATAAATGAAGATATGCATGTAATCTTTATAATACAAAACTTTTATGAATTCTCATAATTATTTATCTTTAAAAATCCAATGGAGAATGAAATCTTCAAAGCTTTTCTTCAACACAAATCCATATGAACCTATAGGAAAAAACACTGAAAACCATGGAGAGCTCACCTGCCAACCTAGGTCTCTATGAGACCACCCACCGAGCTTGGAGAACCAAGACCAACTAGGTATAATCAAACACAACCCATAGTACAATAATTATAGGATACAACATTTAACACCCTTTTGAGCTTACATAATAGGTTACCATAACAACCAATAAAATGGGTGAAGGTGTGCCTAAAACCCCAAGGAGAAGCCAAATATAGAAAATCAAATTTTCCTTCACAAGGCATACAAAATAAATACTAACTCTCACAAAAATTCTCCCCTTATCATCCCCAAAGTGCATAACAATGTATTGGCACATGCAACCCATACTACATGCTTATCCCTCTTCCTTCTAGGGAAGAGACTCTACACTCAGGGGAAAGGCGCAATTAACCGCTTCACTCTAAGGCCACTACTTCTGTCCCAAGGGTGAGTGGTGTACTTCCACACCCAAAAAGCTCATTCTCTCAAAATCAAGGTAAAAAGAAGGCAATAAAAAAATCATCCACACCCAACAACACAACATGGACAATAAAAAATACACATATGCACCTGTAACAAAATTTACACAACACTTATATAGGAAAACAATACAATACATAATTCCTAAAACATGGTAAAAGCTCCAACCTTTCTCCAAGCTATGGTGAATGAACTGATTTGAGAAGAACCCTCTATCCTTCCTTGATAAAATCTTCAAACCAAAAAAATCTATAAAAACTAGAGAGTGGGTGAATAATAACTCTATTTTCAAATTCCCCTCAAATAGGAAATTAAACTCCTTCTTTTTCTCCATCATGAAAGAGGACAATCACTTTAACTCCACCTAAGCTTCCCTATTTTATTGAAACTCCCACTTACCAAAGATAAGGTGGGAAGTTGGGCAAGACTTCTTCCATTTTCGCAATACTTGAAAAATGTGATTTAAAAAAGGTTAGAAAAGTGATTAAAACTGAAGTAAGGTCAAAATTAAAGCCTTAACATATAGTACTAACATATAGGTAACTTAACTTCACTAGAAGAACACCCTAGGACTCTAATAAAGCACTCTAAAGTCACCTTAAACCTAGAGTTCTAAATTTTTTAAATTAAAACCTTCATATGACCATATTATGCAACTGAATTGAACTTAGGCATTTCTAATTGGTTAAAACTAAGGTTAGGTGTCTTTTGCCATTATTTGATTTTCACTTGTCACTATACAATTTACATCACAAGAGTCAAGTAACACTATAAAATACACTTTACATTACAAGTGACATATCAATTTACACAAAAATAAATCTAGTTTAAAACACTCTTTCACATTACATTCACAAAAATAAACTACTAAACAATGAGACTAAGATCTCTTCATTAGATCTAGGCTTGGCAGTCTTAGTTGATACAAAGGTATAGTCACGGTTCTCTGTTTTACCATGGTTATTTCCTACACACAAACCACATATCGGTAGTCCAAGATAAATAAATCACATACATGTATTCATCCTAAATCAATTTTATATTCATAACTAAATCATCATTTAAAATTTTTCTCAATCAAATTCTACTAATATCTTTCCATATCTAATCCAATGTGCATCATCAAAGTATACATGATATCATTTTCATCTAACATTAGCATTTGAAACATGATTCCATATCCATTGACAGAATAAGAAAACATGTGCATCAAAATAAATAATCATCAATCATCATAATAAGTCCTAATAATCATAAATAAGCATCATAAAGAAATCATCACATAGTGTCCAATAGTTTGAATAACAGTCCCAAAATGTTTGATATATAACATGCTCTCAATATATAAAGTGTATCAAATGCAAATAAATTGTTATGCTATGCTATGATGGGCCAGGGTGAGGCATCACAACATAGTTGTTGCAAAATTTTCTTTAGACTGTAGATTTGGGAAACTTAAATCTGAATAGACTGATTTTACCAAAGTGGACATAACTTACTCATTTCTCAATAAAAATGAGTAAATTTGAAGAAAAATAAATTAGACTCAATACTATTTCTATCCATATGACATGCATGCTCCAATAATTCCATACAAAATGGTAAAAAGTACCAAAACATATAAGAGTCATAATTATATTACCTTGAGACACAACTAAAATAGTCACAAATTTTGGGATGAACATAACAGAACAATGGTTTATTTCTACCATTTTCACATTTTTAGGACCATAAAACATCTATGAGTACTTTTGATGTAAGTAGGGAGGTGTTCTACATGTTCTTCTTACAAACTGACAAACTAGGCTTCTTCCAAGCCCTACCAAGCATATTACAATCAGTCCCTCAGGACTCTCAAGGCTAGAGACCAGGTGGTTGGCCTTTTCTTCATGCCACACACACCTCTTCCAAGTATGATCTGATTAACGAGTCTAGACTATTTGCAATAATGAATGCTTAATAAAATAAATAAATCACAACTTAGCGGAAGTCTTAATTACATGCATACATAAATGAAATTATGAATCAAAACTTAAGAATTTAGGATGAAATTGAAATCTTCGAACTCCGTTTTTGTCCATTCAAGTTGTGTTGAAATCAGGATGCCGAGATCTTTCTGATGGTGCAAATTCTGGAGAGAAATAAGACACTTCAATTTTCCTTAAAAGTATCCACCGAATCAAAGTATCTCTACCTTTATCTTCACAAACATAAACAACTACCCCTCTCACCACAAAACACCTCCACTCCCTTACACCCTCTAGGATCTTTCACAAAATCCACACCCAAAATGCTTCCAAAAGCTTAACTAATCACAAATTATGTGATTTTAAACAGTCATAAGGTTTCATACACCTTAGTGGGCTTCAAACACCAATCCTAACAAACTGACTTAATGAGGGTTCTTTCTTGTAACCCTACCTTGGGGTTTTAAACCAATAAATTGAAATCTTTCAAAACAACTGCTAAAACCAAAAGAGGATTCAGATACCCAATACTGAGCTCTACTAAATTTCAAAATATTAGGTTTTCAACTGTTCATTAAGGCATTCAAATTACAAGCCTTAATCTAGGCTAATAGGCCTAAAGGACACACTTAAACTATAGACTCACAAAGCCCTCAAGGAACTTGAATAAATGAACTTGGCTACACATTTACCTTATCAAGAGCTTCCATACTTTCAATTTTTGGACTCCTAGCTATTAAGGAGATGGTTGATCCTTTAAACCCTAGCCTTAGTGAGGGTTTCATTGCTATTTTAAGAAACCAACTTCAAGCCTCCATTATCTTGCCCACCCAACTCTTTCAATGGATTCTTCAACATCCCATGAGCGAATACAAATCTTCAAACACACATGCTGACTCCAGACAAGCCTCTATCACATTTTCTTGAGTGCTAATTCGCTATATTTTTATATGCAACAACAAATACTTATTAATTTTGGTTCTTTCCTTTATAGGAATCAAGGTTATGGTGTAGACCCAAGAGGGGTGATCTCAAATAATAAAAATAACCTTTAAACCTTCCCTATTTTCCACACAATGAGAACATGCAACCATTGTGGCAGTTCTCTCTAAAAATGTGCAAAATTTGTTGTCTACACAGTGAGTAGTGAGATCTTGGTAATAACCCATTGATACTAGGTACCCGTTTAACATCATAATTAGTTCCAACCTTCATTTTCCTATATATGAAGCTTAATAATCATCACACCCATGAGATAAGGGAGAAGGTACCAAGACCACAATCAAATACTAGTACACAAGCAGATTTTACAACAAAAAAAAACACTGATTTTATTATTTAGAAACCACACACCATACCCTTGACTTTTTCTTCTCTACATCTCATTCTCTATCCTTTACATAAAATTGCATTGCCTATGTAATAGAATGACCTTTCACATCCCCAAAGAGTTCATCCAAGATGGTTGACCTTCCATCTTCTAAAAACTATCATGTTGCAAAATGTTGTTGGCAACATTTTTGACAACATAACAACATTTTACACTTTTTTTGCATTTTGGCATTTTATGCTAGCACATGCCTACTTGGTACCTTAAATAGGTCCAAAGGCTTATAATGAACATTTTAACACTACATTTTACTCTATCTATGGCGTTGCATGGAATTTTCCAATTTTAGGGTCTTTGACTCACTTTGACCAACATTAATTGAAACATAACCTTAATTGAACACCTAATTACATAAATTAAAATAACTATTTCACTAATCTATCATGATTCAAAACATACTAACTATGATCCAAAATTCAGTGGAGATGGTCAGGTACTTTTGTACCAACTTCTTGTAGTCATTCAACCTTAAATCAAAATGATTTATAGCATTTTTTACAAACATTCTACATACAATTGTTATAGTTATCATATTCACCTTCATAGGGACAGTCGTATAAAGAGACTTGATTTTCACACACACAAAAAATTCCTCAAATTAATATAATGTATTTAAGGTCCTCATTAAACCTCCTTGATAATCCCAAACTAATACACTTATATATTTATCCACATCCCACACATACAAGTTGAAAATCTTTCACTATTTTGACTGATACATATAAAATATCAGTCCTCTTTCATGTCAAAAACCATGGAAAATATACTCCTCATACCTTAGACTTATGGAAAAATTAAAAACATATAAAAATATATACTAATATACAATATTTGGGCATTTTTTCAGAGCCAAATGAATGGTTTACATTTTACAAGCTCATAGGTTGTCCTAGATAGGGTTTTAAATCCTTTAGCACCAAAATTATGATATCTTACTCAAAACTAAATGGAATAACACAAGAAAATGCAATAAAGTAGATTTAAAGTAATGTCAACCCCAATCACTGTGAAATCATGGGGAATAAAATTGAATCAACATGAGCTATTTTTAGACTATTTTCACTCAGGAAAAGTAGAAAACTAGTGAAATTTCATTGCAAAACTCACTTCAAGTCTTCATTCGTCCCTACAAATGAAGCCCAAAAAGCTTATTTATGTTCAATACAATTTAATATAACTATCCACATTCAAAAGGTGACTTTTCCACTTCTTTTTCATCTTTTTCCCCTCTTTTTGCAAAAATATTGATTTTAACAACTTTGCTAATTTGAGCAACCTTTGCATTGTAAAGCCTAAAGATGTGAAACTTTGGAAAATGATTGAAACTATATAAATTTATTTTAAATGGTCTAAAATGACCTTACAAAATATTATTTAATGAAAACTAAGCAAAATTCCTCAAAATCATTGTTTGCCTAGATGAGGCTAATTAGCATGTATAGTGCCCTACCCCATAGTCCCATGGAAAAAGAACTCAATTTCCCATTGAGTTGAGACCTAAAATAGGATATACATGTTTTATTATGTCTTCCTCATTCATCTAAGTAGAGTGCTCCATTGGTATCCCTTTCCATTTAACTAGGTATTGGTTGTAGGCTGTCCTTGTCATACTCATCTCTTTATTGTCCAAAATGTACTCTAATACCACTGGTTGGCTAGGTGTTAAGTATATAATCCAATCTTCATAAAATGTTTGTTTTTGTATCTATACCTTCACCTAAAACAAAAACCCCTTTGAAAGGGTAAAGGTAATCTTTTTTTTAGAAGGTGAGATAACAACACTACTGGGAGGGAGTTCTATCGCATAGGCATTAGCTCCAAATTTGTGGACCACTTTACATGGCCCTATATTATTCATCTATAGATTAGTATACTTCCATTTAAGAATTCTTTCTTTCCTTAAGTGATCTAAAACCAAATCCCCAACCTTAAAATAAACCTCTCTCCTTTTCTTATCAGTCTATTCCTTGTACTTCTCAATAGTCTTTTGGAGAATTTGCTTGACTTATTGATGTATTTCTTGCATAGATAAGACAATTTTATTCTCCTTCAACACTAATCTTATCCATATTGGCTATATCTCTTTATTCAAACATCCCTATAGGTTGTAAACCGTAAACTACTTCAAAAGGAGTCTTGCAAATGCTTATATTTGTTAAGTTGTTGTATGAAAACTCAACTTGAGGTAACATCAAACCCCATAGTGTACAATGCCCCTTTGTTAAGTATCTTAGGAGATTACCAAGTATCATATTTACCACTTATGTTTGGCCATTTGTTTAAGGGTCATAAGTTGCATTGAAACTCAAGTACTTAGCACTAATCTTTTTCCATAAAGTTCTCTAAAAATGACCAAAAAATTTTCTATCTCTATCTGTAACTCTATTCAAAGGAAAACCATGGATTCTTACCACTTCCTTAAAGCACAAACCAACAATATAGGAATCATCATTAGTGCTCTTTCATGGTATAAAGTATGCCATTTTAGAAGACCTATCTACAATAACATAAATAGAAGTAGATCATCTAGATGTCCTAGGTAAACCAATTATAAAAGTCATGCTTATAGACACCCATGGCCTACTTGTGAGTGGTAAAGGTTGATAAAGACTTGAATTTGTGTTATTTCCTTTGTCCCTTTGACAAATAACACACCTTTCTACAAACTTCCTTATGTCACTTTGCATTTTAGGCCAATAAGAATTCCTCCTTAGTTGCTCCAAGTCTTATCTAAACCAAAGTAACTTGCAATACTACCACTATTCTTTTCCTTTATTAGATTATCTCTCAAAAAACACTTAGGCACATATAATTGAGTTCCTTTGAACAATAAACTCTATGAATTAGAAAATTAAAATTATCATCATTACAAACACCATTAAGTTGTTTACAAGAAGCATAGATATCTTTGAAATCAACATCATTAACATACATACCCTTGAGAGAATCAATATTAACACTCTCCAATTTTATCTCTCGAAAATTATGGTCCTTCTAATAAATGCATCTACCACCTCTTAGGACTGCCCCTTCTTATGTTCAATAGTGAATGTGAAGCTTTGGAGATACTCCACCCATTTCACATGTCTATGGATAGGCTTATCCTAGCTATTAAAAAATTGAAGTGTTTGATTATCAGTATAAAAAAAAAACTCTCTTGGAAGAAGATAGTGTCTCCATTTTTTAAAATATTGGATCATAGCATATATTTCTAGATCATAAGATGAATACTTCTTCTTGGCATCATTTAATTTTTCACTAAAGAAGGCAACCGGTCTATTTTCTTGGCTAAGGGCAACCCTTATAGCATAATCACTTGCATCACAATCAATGGTGAATACTTTATTAAAATAAGGTAAAGAAAGAATAATTTGATCTGTAACTCTCTTTTTTTAAATTTTGAAGCTCCTTTTATCTTGAGAAGTCCAAACAAACTTCTTTCTATTCTCACATTTTATAATATCCAAAATAGCAGCACACACATGGATGAAACCTCTTACAAACTTCCTATAAAAACTTGCTAAACCATCAAAACTTCTCACCTCAAAAATTGATTTAGGATTTGGCCCATTCAAGATAATTTCCACCTTGTTGGGATTTATCTTCAATAAACCACTAGTCAACAAAAATCCAAGGTAAACCAACTACATTTTCATGAACACACACTTTTTCAAATTGATCATTTGTTTTTATTCAATCTTTTGAAAACCAAATCCAAATGGTGTAAATGTTGTTCCTTACTATAACCATAAATCAAGATATTGTCAAGGTTAACTACTAAAAATTTACCAATAAAAGGATTTAATACTTCATTCTTATGTCTCATAAAAGTGTTAGGAGTATTTGAAAGTCCAAAAGGCATTACCATCCATTTTTAGAGTCCTTAATTGGTCTGGAAAGAAACTTTCCATTCATCTCCACTTCTTATCCTAATTTGGTGGTATCCATTCTTTAAGTCTATCTTGCTTAAATAAGTGGCTCCACTCAAGTAATCCATGAGATCTTGAATCCTTGGTATTGGAAATCTATATTTAATTGTGATTCCGTCAATAGCCCTAGAGTCAATACACATTCTCCATCTACCATCTTTCTTGGGTGCTAGAATAGTTGGCATTGTGCAAGGGCTTAGGCTCTCTTCGATCATCCCTTTCTCAAGTAATTCATTTACTTATTTTTTGACCTCCTCATGTTGTTGTGGTTATCATTATGTACACTTCTTTGTGATGTAGACTAGCTCCAACAATGAAGTCAATACAATGACTTATGTCTCTCATAGATGGAAGTGAACTTGGAAATTCATCCACCACTATGTCTTCACACTTCTTCAAGAGTTTATGGACTTCATGTGGAACATCTTTCACCTTCTGTATTGCTTCCACAATGTCATATCTGATTAGGACAATAAACCCTACTGTATCCTCCTTCGTAGATTTAAAAAATTAGTTTTCTCTTACCAACATGCATTCGATCAAACTGATCAAAGTATAAATCCTTTTTTTGCTATACACTACTTCTAGCTTGTGATATCACTTACTAATCCTTGAATGGTGTAAGATTAAAAGTAAATCCATATTTTTCAATCACATATGTCTTTTTCCTTTCATCATGTTTTGCATCCCGTCATACTTCAGTGGTCTATTAAGCAAAACATGACAAACATCCATAAGGATGACATTACATAGTACGTTGTCCTTACATCCTCCAATGTGAAAATTTACCCTACATTTATCATTCACCAATATTTGTTGTCCCTTATTCAACCATACAACATTATATGGAGTTGTATAAGGTATTATTTTTAGTTTAAGATTCTCTACCATTTCCATAGAGACTAAATTATCCATGCTACCAAAATTAATCACTACTTTGCAATATTTGCCTTGACTCTTACATGTGGCACTGAAAGTGATTTACTTTGGGGTGGCTCCTTCTCTATTGGTACTTTCATCAATGTTCTTATCATCATAAGTGACTCTCCAACCTTAGGAGAAACTTCTTGGCTAGTTGAAGCTACACTCTCACTTTCCTCTACTTTGACAATATGATTTCATCTTTGTTCGTTGTATGATGTTGTAGCCCTATTAAAAGATCAACCAAATAGAAGTGACTAAATAGATGATGAAATAAGTGACTAGATAATTAGTCACCTAAAAAAAAATGAATAAATAGACGATGAAATAAACAATTAAATAAATGACTAGAAAATAAGTCACTAATAATTAGCCATTTATACTTCATCTCTTCACTTTATACAAGGTTTATTTATTAATGGACCAGGCTGATTTTATTTTCCATAACTCATTCATGGCACTTGGACCTACTCTTTCTCATACTAATTATTGTTTCACTTTTCATCTTCGAAGATACATGACAAATTTGTTAAATGGTTTGCAAGATTTAATCTTCACCATTTTGGACTCTTCAATCAATATTACAAATTGATTCAGTTTTCCCCTAAGAATAAGTATATGGGTGAATTAATTTTATTTTCTTCTCATATGACATCTTATTTCATGAAACAAATTCTTACGCTCTCATTATGGAAATATTTTTAAAATTAAGTTATTTTAACAATGGTTAGTCAAAAATATCAATAATTATAGAATTTTGTTTGAAATAAATATAAATTGTTTTTCCTATAATTGTTTTACATCATTCTCAAATATTTGTAGTAGTAATTTTATATGATGTACCTATTTTGAGCATTGAAAGGCATGGATGAAGGCTTGTTGCGTTAAGCTAGATGTCCTTGCCCAATTTCAAATTCCAATTTATACTATCTCAAGAGAAGTTAAATAACAATAATGGTTTACCTATTATATAAAACTTGAATACAAAAAATATATTCTTTAGAAATATTTGTGATGATTATCAAGATTTAATTAATCATATCCAAAAACACACATAATATATCGAAGCAACATGTTTATGTAAGCGATGCCAAGATTTTGAGTGTCATTAGATGGCTCCTTTGAACGAATGTGCTATCTCTTCCTTCTCTTGTAATGATTGTAGAAAGCAAACATACACCCCTACATGAAACGAGGATAGGTTAAACATGTACACAACCTATAAATTATTTCAATATGGATAGCTAATATGGGTTTTCAACTAGTTGAATCATAAGAACTCATTTTATAAAATTATTGCCAAATATGCATCCATGGAAGAAAGAAAATTAGAGAGTTTTCTCAATATGCTGAGATGAATATGTTAAAAACAAGTAGCAAAAGACCAAGCACTAAAAACATATAAAAAAATCTGTTGTTGAGATCATTGCATAATGATACGATGCACAAGAGACATGCCATATTCTAGAGAAAATAACACTTATTATTTTCAATCATTCACTCTTATAATAAATGTTGGGAAAATAATACTCTATTGAATCAAAAGAAACTAGTTGAAAATATATTGCAATTGATCTATCTACACTCCTACACACAATGACCTATTATGATGAATTCACTAAAATGAATTAGATTTTCTAGATCCTTTTGATTTTCATCCACTTACAAAGGGTGCAAGAGGGAAGCTAGGAAACAAACAGAAATTGTCAATATTTTTCTTGATTATATGTTATTCCAGATGAGGATTCTAAACAATTTGAAATATTTTGTTAGAGCGATCTACTTCCATAGAATCATTTTTGGATTATTTCTAAACATATTGGTCTTACCAAAGATAACATTGTTGTGAGTTTTAAATGAATGAATGAACATTAATACATTGAGTTGCATATTTATCCCTTAATTGATATAAAGACTAACCATGAAGAGGATTACATCATCAATAATGAGATCGATATAGTAAATAAAATTTAAATGAACGAATGTGGCTTGTTGTTATAGATGGGGCTTACTACTAGTAGTAGTCTAAATTTCCTTGAAATACTTGTTAGATGTGACTTTGACTTGATGAATGCATGGGATGAATGTTCTATTCCTCTAAATTTGCACAAGATTGCATAACATTTCATAAGCACAAGAAAGATACCCCCACAAGATGACCAATCCACATATGATTTGAATGATCCACCATCTCTAAAATAAGAAGTAGCAAAATTTACCATTGTGAAAGAATATTATATTGGTCATTTATTAAAACAAGCCTTTCATGTGATCATATATGCATTTTGGATATTAACATAAAAAGATATAGTTCACTCCTTGTTACTTATAAAGGAATCACCACATTCAACATACATGTGTCAACTATGCATGCTGCCTTTAAGATTCTAATATGAGAAATTTAACAACTAAAGGGACAATAGACAGTGGACTGCGTGAAGATTTTACCACAAACTATTACTATTAACTTGTGAAGTCTATTAATTATGGATACAGAGTAAATCTTCATAATGATTCAAACAGTTGCAACAACCTAAGAATTGATTTATTTTTTAATCAAATATAAGTTCACATAAGATTAATTAAATACATTCAATTGGTTCTTTAAGTATCTTTATCCAAATTCAATAAGCACTCTAATGATATACTTTATAATTAAGTTACTTTTCTTTTAGTCTAGTTAATACAAGCCAAGTCTTCATCAAGTTATGCTAAATTGTGCATTGATCATAATGCAAAAACATAATACAATAGTCCTTGAGTACTTAGTTAAATTTAAGAAAAAGGACAAATAGGTTTTAGGGAAAATAGATCTTAAAGTCTTGTTTCTTGCACTTGCTTTAGGTGCAAGTGGTAGTGATAAAAGAGGGAGTTTAATATTCATTTTCCCTCTCTCATAGAAAAACCAACAACAGTCTACAATGCAACAATCACTAGTGAGAATGCTCATGAGCACGGCAGGAAGTAGTGGAAGAACTGGTCATTCGCTAATACGACTCATGTATATGCCAGTAAATGGGATACTTTATATGCCAATATATATGAATGGCTCTATTGAGAAATGCTTGCTTCCCATATGAAAAAAGATAGGGCTTGGGGAAGAAAGCTTGGATCAGGGCACTAGGGTTGCATAAAAGCTTTTCAAAGTGTTTTTGTTCAAATAGCCAGAATCTTTGCAAGGTGTTGTATTTATGTTTCAGTTGACTTCAACTCCATTTTTTTGTTTTGATGGATATATAATTTAGTTCAAAATTTTGAGAAAATCTTAATGGCTCTTTTTTGTTTGTTCTATATATGTAGAGCCCCCTTTATCAAATACTGAGGATTGCCTTAAGTGTATATGAAACAAAATTAAAAACGGTGTGTGAACCTTCTAGTCACAAAATCTTGTAAACCCTTTTTCTATATTGACATACAGTTTTTGCCTTAAATATTCTTAAAAAGCTAATAGCCAGTCTTTTGTTAGAATATAGATCAAAATTTTAGTGATACAATTCTATTTTGAATGGTGATATTAATTCTATTTTGAATTGGAATTGATTGATATAAATTTCATTGGCAATTAGCCAATAAAACATTGAATAATTACTACCACTTTCAAATTTCTTCATCTTTTCTTATCCCTGATTGGAATCTTGATTTGAATAGTTCTAGAATCAAGTTCATATTTGAGCATTGGAGAGGGAGTTTATCTTCATGTAGAGGGAAAGTTCATCATTTTATATATCTACAAGTCTGTAAGTGCATTGGTATCTTGAGTTGGATTTTGGAAAAATCAAGGCATATGCCAGTATGATATTATGAGAGTCTGCATTAAAATCATTAGAAACAACATCTTGCATTGATATGTATTGTCTTTGTGTTGAATTTGAAACCTCCAAGGAATCTTCATTTTAAATGATATAGCTTAGGATCATGTGCCAGCTACACAATTGTCTTGTTCACACAACTCTTCTTGTAATCATGTCACTTATTCCTACTGTTATGACCTCTTCTACCCTTTTCCAGTCATGCTAACTAAGTCTTAAAATAGTTGTGCTCATTATCATATTTTGGATTGGATCCAACTTAGTTTTACTTTTTAGGTATGGATGGAAAAGTGTGGATTGGAAGTTAAGAATATGAATAAATTATTAGAATTGTGGTCATTTAAAAAGTTAAACTTTTTAAGCCATAAATGTGATCTAATCTACTACCAGGGTTCTCCAATGTCTATGCATAACCCTGAGTAAACCTAGAGTTCCTCAAGTAGGTTAATGTTACCATTCTCTTAATATGTATGGTGCCTCCAAAATATATGGCTTTAGATTTTGGGTGGGTCATGATTTAGAAAAGAATTGATCTCTATATTCATTCCAAATAAAGCTTTAGACACATTGATCTTTATCTTCATTCTAAATATGGCTTCAGACATATTTTTCTTCCCTGGTTTTTCTTTATGTAAATGTCTCCTTTATATTGTTGAAGCATTACAACTCTAATGTTCTCTTCTTCATGCCTTACAGGAGGGGAAGGGAGGCTCCAACTCTTTTTTCAATATCCTCATGACACAATACCTAGAATGTACAAACATGTAAAAGACACATTAATTAATCCATAGGCCTGTGTTGGCTATCTCATTAGTTCCTTCTATTGAGTTTGATTATGCAAAATGACTATTTCCCCAACTATTTGATAAAATGCCTCAAAAATCTAGCATTAGGGAAAGTCCATTTAGCTAATATGAAGTTGTGTGCAACTATCAATTACAAGGCATGAAGAAGAGATCACTATTTGATGTAATGCTTCAACCAAAATGTAACTTCATAGACTATATGGATCATAGGATGTGCATTAGTTTGTGAGAAACTCTTGTGTGCTCACAAATTCTTGAAAGCATGTTTCCCACCCATGGACCTTGATGAAAATCAATCTATAAGAGGCATCACATGTGAATTGTATAATAGAGATCATCAAGAAGTTGTGACCTCATGGAGCATGTCGATGTAGACATGTTAGTGGAAGGTGGATTCATTTACTCAATATTTTATAGATGTACCATGTCAAGGAACATAATAATTATTCTGAATTTATTAATCAATTGTAGAGAGTTTTGAAACATCAAAATATATCAAACTATTTCTCAAATGGATAACCCTTAGTTGTGTCCCTATAAGTTGATAAATAGAGTGATATAAAGATGTAGATAATACCGAATTATCAAAGGTTTTTGGGTTGTTTGATAATGTATTTTTCTTGTGAAATTGGTATCATAATGGTGAAATTTAGTTAAGGCCCCATGATTGGTCTTAGACAACCATTAGATCACAAAATAAATCTTTATAATTGCAAATGGACAAGAATGTACAACAGAGGAGTCACTAGGTGAAAAGAGAATAAAGTTGATGGATAACGTGGCTTTGTCACTATTGATAACATGGTGTTGATATCTAATCCTTGTTGCCTATTAGTGTCCAACACTTAGTCACTTTCTAGGTGGCATTGGTCGGTCATCACTGCCACCACACTATCGAGAGAAGGTTGAGCTACATGGACTTGTTTACATTTTACTACATGTTAAACAAATCAAAGGTTGTCGAGAACCCCAGTAGAGACCAAGCTACTATGCATGTTGAGTGAAACATATGGAGACCGAACAAGTTAGTATATGCCAAGCCCTTAGAAGCCAAGAGACAACATGAATGTTAGTTATGACCGAGTGTCAGGAAATTCAATTACCAAGTAAAACAATTTTGGCATATATGTGTTTGTAATGGCACAAACACTTATGAAAATAATTTTGGGTGACTTCTGTGTGACATTTGTGGATTGTAGAGAAAAATAAGGAGAAATTTACACATTTTGTTAGAAGGCATTAATCCCAAGAGAGGCACATTAACCAATGGGAAAATTAGAAGGATTAAATGAAGGATTTGAGCAATATAAATCCACAAAACTCAAAGAACACTTGCATGCAAGAACTTGTTATAGAGAAGAAAAAGTAAAGAAGAGGCAAAGGTTTTGCTCTAAAAATATGAGAACTATATTATTAGATGAAAACTATTAGAGATAATTACAAAAGATCAATCCTTATAGAAGGAGATCGAAAACCTAAAAGGGAAACCACACGACGTAAATGACATTTAATAGTTACTAATTAATTATTAAATCAAAATGCAAAGTGCATAAACTAGAATCTTGATAAGGGAGTAAAGGTAATATAATAAATGAAATGAAATTAATCTTTTACTCTAACACCCCCTTAAGATGAGCAAAAATGTAGTTACAAACAATGCAAAAAGAGCAAGGAAACTACAATGCAATGTTGAAAGCATACTTGGGTCCTGGCAACAAGGCTTGATGAGGCACCCAATCACAATCAAATCTCTATGAAACAGAGAAATAGAGAAAACCCAGTGGGACAAACCCTACTCCAAAAAGAGATAGAAAATGATGCATAAATGAAACATCTCAAGAGAATCTCTCAAGACCATAAGTACAATGAAAACCCCCATGATAGAAGCTTGAGACTCCATAGCCCCCCCCAGAATGGTATAACTTTGATGTCGATGAACATACCACTATGGCTCTAGTTTGAAGGAAACAAAGGTAGTGGAAAAGGATGATAAAACCCATGTATGTAATGTACAACTAGAATTCCTAACTGATGCTTAAAGGAGAAAGCATGAGAATCCTAAAATGGAATCCTTAATGGAGGTGGGATAATAGGTGTGTTGAATCTGTCATCTAAGAGGAGATGTGTGTCCTTTGATATATCCTCAACAACTACAGTAGGTGGTTTGATGACTGGAGCTACATGGTAGGAAATATTAAAGAGTAATCTTGTGTGATAGATGGAATTTGAATAGGAGGTGGAGCTATAGAAGTTAGAGCACTGGTCTCAGGAATGACACATAAATTCAAGTGACCTGACTTCACCTCAATAGTCTCTCATGAAGAAGGAGAGTTAGTGGAGATGGTGGACCAAAATGAGAGAAAGAGTATAGGTGGGAAGAGTGTTCAATAATCCTTGTAGCAATAATATTTCTTATCTTACTATCTTTGATGTGCACTAAATCTTGTGCAAACTCAACTGTCTTCCCTGTCCCACTATGTCTAATCTGATAGATAGAGAGAAGGTCAAAGGACAAAGATGGAACACAAAGTACATCATGAAATGAACCATCATCAATGTCAACAAAACCTTTCCCACATGCAATCATAATAGTGTTGCTCCCCATCAAAATGTGTGGAGTAAGAGAAGCCTCAAAAGAAGAGAAAAAATCCTGAGAAGATGCCATATGGTGTGAAGCACCCAATTCTAGTAACCATCTAGAAGAATGTGGAATAGTAGTTGCACACAGTGCATGACCCTTTCCTATATCTTTACCATATGAATCAAATGATGATGATGAAGATGATCTGTGAGAAGTAGAAGGAATATCAATGTTGTTCTTTTAAAGGAGAGCTATCAAATCTAAAACCTGTTTGGCATAGTCATCCAACTTCTTCTCATAGCAATGTGACTCATCGTGATTAGGCTTATTACAATAAGAAAACTTTGGCCTTTTTGCCTTTGGTTTAACCCCCCTTAGGAGGAGGTGGCCCTGATGAATTATGAGTGGTAGAATCAATTTGAGACTCTGTAGAATGAGATTTATGTGTCTTCTCCTTCATCCTTGAAGATGGTCAAGCTACTCATGCATAAGTTTGTGATCCTGTGAGAGAATCCAATTGAGAGAGCTTAGACTTCTCTTAAGTCAAATGATCTCAAAAAAACCTCAAATGATGGGATGGTAAATCTATTACCAAAGCATCTTTGGTGGAATAGAAGGTAGAAGCAATAATTTGAAAGTTTCCATGAAGCAGGTAGATGCACTTAGTGCCAACCTTGGTTTTTCCACAAACCTACAATAAAAACCTTTGTTGATTGAACTTCATTAAGAATTCCTCAATGGAAGGAAAATAATTTGATACAAGAGAAGTAATATCTACCTCAATTTGACATGCCCTAAACTCATTCATTGTACCAAACAAGCCTTCAAGCTTGGTCAACATAGCTAGAGGTGTATTGCACCCATCAAGATGAAACTGTAGGTTGTCAAACACATGTAAACCAATCAACCGCATTACCTCATCCACCTTGTTCTTGTGTTGCATGACCTCAAAAGGCCTCTATAAAACTAGTTGCACTACATCAAAATAAGACCACAACCTTTTTGACTGGAGAAGTCATGTCATCAAGGTCTTCCATGCGCGAAAGTTATGAGGGGTTAGAAGTTCTAGACAAGAAGAGGTCTCAACCATTGTTTTAGAAGGTGTTGGATTTTTTTTGAAAAAATTATGGTTTTATGATGTAAATAATAGAAACAATAATACAAAACACCCCCCACAATACAAAAAACTAAACCTAAACTACTAGAACGAATGCGTAAACAAGAAGAGAGAAAAAATGCTTTAGTTGAGAAAAACATGCACCTTTGAGAAATACTAATTAAAATAATAGAGAATCTAAATAGGTCTCGAGAAGAGCTTTTTGAAACTTCTTTTAGATCAAAAAATAGAGCTAATGAGCAAGTTACGCCCTCGAAAGATAAAATTGATCATTTTCCTTCGAACAGAAAATTAGGTAACAAATGCCTGCAGATCTGTGCCAAAATAAATTGATTTTCATGCAAATGCACTTCAGTTTGTGTGCCAAAAAATCTCTATTTGTGAGCTAAAAATCTTGAATTGCATGCCAGAAAATCTCGATTTGCATGCCAAAAAATCTCAATTTGCATGTTAAAATATTGATTTTCGCACTAAAAAATTCTTGATTTTTGAATAGATCTCGATTTGTGTACCAAAAATTCTTGATTTTTGAGCCAAAAAACATTGATTTCTATACCAAAAAATAGAAAATTATTGCCTTGGGGAATGTGCCCAATCAGGAAGCAATGTTTTTTTGCCTCAAATTCCAACTGTGTCCAAATTGAACAAATTTTAGATGAAAATAGGGGTTTTGACATCGTCTGAATCCAACCGTGAGGTATGTTTGGCCTCAAAGTGCTTCAAATTTCAAAGACCCCACTATTTTCATAGAAAATACCTTGAAAAATGCTAGATATGTTCTGTCAAACCCTCATTCTTCTTTTTCTCTAAATACTAAACAAGCTACAACAAATCTGGATCTGATACCATGAATGATTTGAGAAATACAAATCCACAAAACCTGAAGAACACATGCAAGAAAGAACCTGTCACAAAGAAGAAAAAGGAAAGAAGAGGCAATGGTTTTTCTATGAAAATATGAGAACTATATTATCAGATTGAAAATATGAGTGATAATTACAAAAGATCAATCCTTACAGAAGGAGATAAAAAACCTAAAAGGGAAACCCTAAGAGGTAAATGACATTTAATAAATACTGATTAATTATTAAATGGAAATACAAAGTAGATAAAGTAAAATCTTAGAAAGGGAGTAAAGGTAATTTATAAATGACAAAAGAGTGTATTCTAGATCATTGATTTTTATCTAGAACCTTCCATGATTATCCATTTAAGAAGGGATCAAACCCTAAATCATGAAGAGGCAAGGAAGAGTGTGAATTATGAACAAGCTAAGGATAGAGCAAGGAAGGCTAAGTTTGATAAGGAGATGAGACAGAGAAGCCTAGGAGTGAAGGATAGAACAGAGTGAGTTAGATAAGGAGATTAGTTTTAGACACTAAAGAGAGAAGATCTATAATAGGATTCATAGAGAAAATTGAAGGATCAGGTAATGAGACAATTTTTGTATCAGGGAAAATAACTTAACAGAGTAGTTTTAACAGACCTTGTTAAATCTCCTAACACAGTGCTTACTTCATTGTAAGTTTAAATCCTTTAATCAAGGTAGACTTAACAATCTTGTATTGCTTTTTAACCAAGCAGACTCCTTGTAGGGTAGATCATCATAAGTGATCAAATTGTAGCCCTAACAGGTAAAATTTGTTGTTATAGCTATAAATTTTTGTGGGTGTCATTCCCACCCTAGTTTTACCTTCACTTTGGAGGGCTTCTGGGTTACCAAAATCTTTGTGTTATGAGTTTTTATTTTCATGGATGAGATACATAATTAGTTTCATTTTAGTTTTATAGTTCACAATTATATGATGTATGATTTAAGGTATGAGATGGATTAGGATTGAATGCAGTTAATTTGTTATTTTGTTTAAGGAGCTAAAGTTTTAAAGATCCCAATTCACCTCACCTCTTAGTATCTTGTTTCCCAATAAGACTTGCAACAATTGGTATAAGAGCCTAGTCCTTTTGAAAAAAGTTTAACAACTTGAGAGTTTTAGATCTTGGAGATGGAGGCCTACAAAGTGGGAAAATTTAGAATCAGGTGATTGACATTCAACTTGTATTGTAGCAGCTTGAAACAACAAGAGAGGAATTAAGGAAGTCTTTAAAGGAAAAAAGAGAATTGGACATTCAACATAATGACACTTTATCAAGAAGTTGATACTGAAGGATTGTTTGGTGATGGGAATTCTAGTGAAAGTGATGCAGCAATAGCAGATCTACTAGAGAAGAACAACAAAATAAATGAAGAAGTTAGAGGATTGAAAAGAGAGAATGAAATACAATATGTAAGAATGTGTAGGGTAACTGAGCAGAAGAAGAAAGCTGAAGAAGACAAAGTTATGGTTGAAGAAGACAAAAGAAAAATGACTATCAAACTTGAAGAAAGGTCATTTGATGTGAAAAAGAATACAAACACTTGATTATAAATGATGAATAAGTTGTTGCTTTCTAATAAGGAGATGAACATAAAGGACATGGAGATCACACATCTGAGATCACAAAGTGGTCAACTAAGGAATGATTTAAGATCTAAGAAAGAACTATTGGAAAGAATGAATTTAGTGAGGCTATAAGATATTTTGAAGAATTGATGAGGTCACCAAGGTCATCCAGTGATACTTTTGGTCTACGACATATCAAGCATTCTTCCTCTACTAAGGAAGGAGAGTCATCTAAGAGTGGAGAGAAAAGAAAAGAAAAGTCAAGAGAAAAATCTACATGTCATCTTTATTGCAAAGTAGGACACCAAAATATTTGTAGAAGCAAGAATGGTATGCAAAATCCTAAACCTAAGTTTATTTAGAATTTTTTTAATTACAAGAAACAAGGACACTAAGCACATGAATGTAGGTCAAAGGAAAATGATACACCTACTACACCTAGATTTGAAGGACATTACTAGATCTGTTAGAAATATGGACGTAGAGCTTAAGAATGTAGATCCAAAGAAAAATCCAACTAGACATCTAAAAGGAAAGAACATGCACCTAAGCAAGGTGACTCTTACAAATGGGATTACAACACATGGTATAGTTTTCATTATTGTGGCGAGTATAGTCACAATATAGAAAATTGCATTAAAACACTATTCATAAATAATTACAAGAAATGGTTGAATGGAAGCCTAGTTTGTTGTAGTTGTCTCAAGGTTGGACATGTTAGTAAGAACTGCAAGACCTATGCACCAACACCAAACAATGAATACAATAAAGGAAAAGGCAAGAATGGGACAAGTCAAACTTGGAAAAAGAGAGTAGAAGGTGAAAGTAGTAAATGTAATGAAGCTGAGATCACTCAATCCCATGGATTAGGTGATCACACCACACCTTACTAAGCAAAGGAGGTATATAAGGAACTGTACACTAGAATAATATATCACACACCAATTCCTAACAAGAAATGTGATTGAAAATCCATATCAACATGAATCAAGATGCACTATCAAAATGTCAAGCATCAGTAATATTGTTTGTATTGGCTGAGCATCTCAATATGGACCGAAAGTATACAATGATTAAGCTGATGTATTGACCAAACTAAATGGTATTCATTGAGCCAAGTAATGAAGGCCAAGTATTGAAAGGTAAGAAGTGTGAACACAATATGTGAGAACCAAGAAAAATATTATGCACCTACTAGAGTACAATACATTTATTACAAACCTAAACTGATAGATTGAAGGTATATATCAAAATTTTGATGTTCATTTTCATTTACCAAGTGATTTTAATGCATTTAGACAATTCACAGGTGATCAAGGAAACTTCAGTGAAAGAACAAACAAATTAGAGTGTGGCGTTGACAAGATTTGAAGAATTAAGAAAGTTAGATTTAAGGTGTTGAGTTACGTTGATTTCAAAATTGTTGAAGTAAAATTGATTAAACCCTAGTTTCAATAATGGCATCCACTAAATCTAGGAAAGAAATGTTGAAAGAGAGCATAGTTGTGGGGAATGATCAATGTCATCCACATAAATTAATGATGTAACATGACATTGTGATGAATGGAGATGTATCTGTTACCTCGTCATTGATTCCACCAAAAGTATTGATGGTTCATGATGTTAGATCATGCTATATGTGCAAAATTGTAGAAATCGGTGATTCTAAATTGCAAGAAACTTATGACAAGTTGTGTGATAATGAAGTTATAAAAGATAAGAATGAAATTGTTTCCAAGATAGGGTTTACTTGTGCCCTAGCATTTTCAAAAATTTTCCAAGAGGAATGGATAAAAATCGTACTAAGATGAGTTCATGACATGAAAATGTAGTTGGAAGGTGGACCGATAAATATAAATTAAGCAATCATCACCGAGTTATTAGTTATCCCACCTTGGAAAGAGAAAAGATGACGAGGTGTGTAGTGAAGAACTTTGTTAAGGAACTGACGAAGGCCAAGTGGAATGGTCATGGAATTTCAACTGATTGGATTGAAGATCTAGTTATTTAGTTTGTAGTACATGTAATTGCATACAAACTATATCAATCAAGCTGACTGGACAATATTTTGTGCATTGTTGTTGACCTAGGTTATAAGACTTTAAAGAAATATTAGTACTATGAACTAGCCAAGCTGCAACTCCAACAACTATCAAAAAATCTTGGAGCAATTCAAAAAGCAAAGAATCTTAGTTTATATATTCTTCTATATACATAATTCATTCCCTATTGTCAACACAGTTGTATGGGATAGGGATAAGTCAGTTATTGAAAAAATCAATGTTGTAATTTAATGGTTGGGAGAAACTGTTAAGGCTATTATGGACTACTATTTTGATGAATTTAAGATTAAGATGAAGAATAGGATGAGGATTCCAAAATCAGTGGTAGATCACTATTTTGATGATGTATGTTTCATGGCAGACATAGATTTTACTTATGCTCAAACATTATTACCAGGGTTGCATGGTTAAGGACAATGTAATATGAAGTAAATGTAGATGAAGTCACATCATCAGTGAAAATAATGTTATATAAGGAAATTGACAAGAATTTTAAGCCCTTCGACAATTATGGGTCAGCCAAGGTTAAAATGTTGATGCAAATAAAAGTGCCCAAGAAATGAAAGAAGATGATACAAGATCTTGAGGGAAAGCTTGGCACAAGACAACTCTAGATAACAAAGAGAAAAGGCAAGGATGAAGAATTTAGTGAATAAGAAGAAGAAGACAAAGAAGAAAAATAAGTTAGAGGTAAAGAGTTAGTTGTTGTCGAGCGCAAGGCAACCAAACAAAATAAAATTGTGATTTTTGATCCAAAGGTGAAGGAGGATCTAAAGAGAAATGTGAAGAAGGAAGTAAAACCTCCTGAACCTAAGCTAAAGAGGAGGATAATTACTAGTTCCAAGGCAACTTAGTCCCTATGTGTAAAGACAAAAAAAAGGCCATTAAAGAGGAAAAAGACCAAATGTACCAAGCATAGCCTACCTAAGAGGCTGAGAAGAAAATTAATTGTTGCACCTAATGAGGATGAGGAAGATGATGAGGAAACATGGTCTAATGATTTTAGTAAGCTTAAAATTGTACCCAGACTACCTCCCATGACCATTGATTAGGTATGTGAGAAAATAAAAAATTTAGTTGGCATAGTAGGCCTTAAGCAGATTAAGTATGATTCCTTGAATAAAAATGATCAAGAAAAGATTTAAAAAAAAAGGATATCATGATAAGATTTTGATATAAACATATAGAATTAGGTGAAGGTATTCCTAAGGAGTTATATAATATTTTAGATGCAAAATTGAAGTGGGTATTATCCACTGAAAAGTACATATGAGAGACAACATGAGCTTAAACAATGCCTAATTTAGGGAAGACACATATGTCTGTTTCCCTAAAGGATTTTGCAAAGAAATTCATGCCTAAAGAGAGGGCATACTAAATTTTGAAGTGTAAAGTTGATGAATTTGAGAAGGAAAGCATTGTAATATGGAAGAAAGTATTTGGATTGCTTTCCATCAGCTGAAGAAGAAAAATAGGAAGAGGACAGAGATGTTGTAGAATTTGAAAGTCAAGATGATGATGAACTTGAAAAACTAGAAGAAGAGAAAAATTTGGTACAGGGGAGTGAAAAACAAGATGTTGTCACTGTAGAGGATATTCTTAATTTATCATCATGAAATCATAATATATTAACTAAGGAAGACTTCAAAAATGTTGAATAAGATACCTCAAGCACTTCTCTTTTATGCACCAATCTTGTTTTGTTACAGATACAAGATTATCCCTAGATTGATGGTGCAACTATTGATGGCTTTCAAGTTACATCAGTTACAATCATTCTTGACATGAGTGTTGAGCAATAGGGTAAGGCAATCATTGTGCTCTGACTATTTACTCATGTCATTGATGGACATGCAAATGAGAAAGAGGAAGCAAATCAATCAACACAAGTAGATAAAGAGGGAGAAAAGAAGATAGAATTAATAGAGCTTGATAAATCTAAAGAGAAAGAGGTTATCCAAGCTCTTATTTAGGTGTTGAGTGACATTTCAACTAATGAATTAACTGTTACATCTGTTCAATAGGTTATGCCAACTCAATAGACACCTAGACCGAGTAAAAAGGGGAAATAAATTATAGATATCACTACCTGGTAACAACACCCCTCGATCATAGTTATTGGCACACAAAGGTGATACACCAGAGATACCAATCAATTTATATGAGGTCATCACATTGCCAAAATATGACCTTGATAATATGAACCTGCAACAAATGCAAGATTTTTAAGTTTTGCTAAGTTGCAAGATGAAGCAAGAGAAACTAAGGTGAGAATTCAAGAAAAAGAAGGTACTCCATGACATTAAGGAAATTTACGTTGATACTTTTGATATTCATGATGTAAATGAGAAACATCCAATTTTATATCAATTAGTGTATCTTGTTGACAAAGTACACAATGAAGATATAGAGACCAATGATACGATGATGAGATGGTCTAAGTAAAGATTTGAGCACAAAGTTTTGGAGAATGTTTCAACAACACTTGCAATTAGGCAGGTTGAGCTTTCTAACCTTACCACTAGTCTAGAAGGAATTTTGACAACTATCCATTCTTTATATATGAAACTTTGTGATGTTGATTTCTTCACTATGGAGAATCAAGACTCTATTGATCAAATACAAGTAGATTTGAAGGCTTTTACTATTTCACTGGGAAAGAATGCAAGTTCAAGCTCACATTCATATAATAAATTGACATTTGATCTAGGAAGGTTAGCCGAGTTGATTGTTAAAGACAACAACATTAGACATAAATTGATTTCCATCCAACTCATTTTGCTACCCCATTTGGAAATAATGCAAAAAGAGCCATTGGTTGCACAAAATATAGTCAAGAGAGATCTCCATCTCTCAACTGTAAATAGCTTACTTGATCTAGCTACCTAGTTAGAAATCCAAATTGAGGTACTAGAATTAGTAAAAACTAGATGGAATCAAGGACTCGAGGTGATTCTTATAGAAAATCACAAAACATTTTTAGAGAAGTAGAAAATGACCCTTGCAAACCCCAAGCCATAGAGTGTTAGAAACAAGGGGGAAAACATTCATGCCATCATTTATAGGAGAATTAGATCATATCAGAATGGTTAGACCAGATGAGTCAGCATTCGGAGTCCACAGACATGTATATATATTGTATAGCAAAATTAAGTTTTTGGAGACCAAATTAAAGTCAAAGGGGGAGTGCACATTTTTCTTTTGTAATTTTGGAGTGGATTACTAAGTCATGACAAAGTATTTTTTCCAATAATGTCAAATGGGAATATTGTTGATCTCTAAGCCTTATTTCCTATTAGTGTCCAACACTTAGTCATTTTCTAGGTAGTGTTGGTTGGTCATCACTACGACCGAGCCATCTAGAGAAGGCCGAGCTACATGGACTTGTTTATATTTTACTACATGTCAAACAAGTCAAAGGTTTTCAAGAACCCTAGTAGAGACCAAGCTACTATACATAGTGAGTGAAACATATGGAGATCGAGCAAGTCAGTATATACCAAGCTTGTAGAAGCCAAGAGACAACATGAATGTTAGTTATGACCGAGCATCGAGACATTCAATTTCCAAGTAAAATATTTTAGCATATATGTGTTTGTAATGACACAAACACTTATGAAAATCTTTTTGGTTGACTTCTATGTGATATTTGTGGATTGTAGAGACAACTAAGGAGTAAATTGCTTATTTTGTTTGAAGGCATTAATCACAAGTAAGGTAGATTAACTAATAAGAAAATCAAAATGGTTGAACGATAAAAGAGTGTATTATGGATCATTAATTTTGATCTAGAATATTCCACAATTTTCTACTTAAGAAGGGATATTTCCTAAATCATTAAAGAGGCAAGGAAGAGTGTGAATTGTGAACAAGCTAAGGATAGAGCAAGGAAGGCTAAGTTTGATAAGAATATGAGACAAAGAAACCTAGCAGTGGAGGACATAACAAAGAAAAATAGATAAGGAGATCAATTTTAGACATTGAAGTGAGAATATTTGATATAAGATTCATTAAGAAAACCTAAGGATCAAGTACTGGGACAATTTTTGTATCAGGGAAAATCTCTTAATAGAGTGGTTTTTAACAAACCTTGTTAAATCTCCTAATAGAGTGCTTACTTCATTATAAGTTTAAATCCTTTAATCAAGGTATACTTAAAAATCTTGTATTATTTTTAACCAAGCAGACCCCTCATAGGTTATATCATCAGAAGTGATTAAATTGTAGCCCTAACAGGTGAACTTTGTTGTTGCAACAGTAAAGATTTGTGAGTGTC